>VNJU01010665.1:0-11555 GCA_008042675.1 Drosophila seguyi
TACGCGAGCTCGGCTCGGAGGTGGCATTCCTCAGCGAGCCCTACAGGATAGGCAGCAGCCGCGACTGGGCAACGGACAGTTCTGGCAGGGCGGCCCTGTGGCTCTGTGGACTGGAGGGACTGGAGATGCGGGACATAAAGTCGGCCGAAGGATTCGTCCGAGCACGTGTTGTCGGTTACTGGGTGTACAGCTGCTACCTGGCACCCAGCCTCTCGCTAGAGTCCAACTGCAGGATTCTGGATGAGCTATGCAGCGACCTGTAAGGAAGGTGCAATGCGGTGGTCGGTGGCGACTTCAACGCCTGGGCCATGGATTGGGGGTCTCCCCACACCAATGCCAGAGGCCGTGGCGTGGGGTCAATTATTGACCTCACCTTTGCCAGTAGTGCGCTGGCTCGCCACGCGAGATGGAGAATCAGCGCAGCCTACACTGCCAGCGACCACGAGGCCATCGAGTGCTTGATAGGCATAGCAGGCCGACGGAGAGGCGCCCTGCCCGTGACCAGGAAGGCGTTCCGGCAGGACACCTTTAGGCCGCATGACTTCGCTCAGGCCCTCGAGGGGTTCGTGGCCGACGAGGATGACGGGGCAANACGAGATGACCACCAAGCTGGCGGCAGCGGTGAAAGGAGCCTGCAGCCATAGTATGCTGCAAAGGAGGACGTTTCGGCAGCACCACTCTTCGGGGTTCTGGTGGAGCGAGGAGATCGCTGACCTGCGCCGAACTTGTCACCGCAACAGGAGGCTTCTGCAGCGTGCGAAAGGCACTCCGCGCTGCTGAAGCTGCTGCTGCTGTTCAAGCCTGGCAAGCCACCAGGAGAGGCATCGTCCTACAGGCCGATCTGCCTCCTTGACACAATTGAGAAGGTCTTCGAGAAGGTGATCTCGACCAGGATGAGCGGAGCGATTGAGGCGGCTGGTGGACTCTCTCCGGAGCAGTATGGCTTCACAAAAGGGAAGTCTACGCTCGACGCTATCACAAGGGTCGTCAAGGTGGCAGTAGAAGCGATCGCAGGATCCTGGTGGAAAGGAGGGACAAAGTCCTACTGTCTGGTTGTCACCCTGGACATTAGGAATGCGTTCAACTCGGCAGACTGGGCCCGAACGCTGGAGTCCCTGAGGAGCTTCAACATCCCGGGGTATCTGCTAAACATAGCTCACAGCTATTTCAGCAATGGGGTACTCACACTGGACACTAGTATGGGTTCCAGAGCAAACAAAGTCTCAGCCGGAGTCCCGCAGGGTTCCGTTTTGGGACCCCTGCTCTGGAACGCCATGTACGATGAAGTGCTAAGGCTGCCAATGCCAACCAACACAAGCTTGGTAGGCTTTGATGATGATGTCGCAGCCATTACGTGGTCTAGAAAGAGGCACCTGCATAGCTAGCTCTTGACAGCTATGCAGATCAGGCAAGCCTCGACAAGAGATCTGCTAGCCTTCATAAGGATATTGAGCAACTCTTGTTTCAGAAGGGAGTCATATAGGCACAAAAGACCATTCGATCGCAGTGCTTTTAGTCTCTGTGGGGATTTCTCCCCAATATTTATTTTTATTATTTACCCTATCCTTGGGCCGTCAGCCAGCGGGCGTACAGGGGGAACAACGGGTGAGAAATCGCCTGCCGTAACTGTCCGTACCGCTGGAAGTGTCACTATACTCTCCCCTGGTACTCCACAGGTAGCCTTATCCGCCCGATTTTTGACCGGTCCTCATCAGTGGCTGTACGCACCACCGAAAAGCAACTCGGGCTCTTGCGCATACCACCCAGCTGGTGTTGGTAAAAAATCCAAATCCGAATTTCAAAATACCATCGCATACGCTCTTCATAGGATGAAACTCGATTTATTATTAAATGTACTACTTACTTGTTATAAGACCAACTCTTTTGCATTGTGGGGTTCCTCTTTAGGCGAGTTTCTCCCTCTTTCGGATCGCCCAGCCGTCAGTTTCCCTTACAGATAGGAGTCCGCTTTCCCGCATGGGAAGCAATACTGTTTCCTCAGCTGCTGCGTGCAATTTCGGGACCCGTGCTCCGCAGTTTCGCCATCCAACCGGGAACGGATTCCTCGGCCCTGCAAGGACTTCCTTCTTTTCCTGAGGTGGGTCTGCTTCCTCTGTCTCCGGTGCCAATTCATCGCTGACTCGGTTCCTTTCCCCGAGCGGGTAGCGCATCGGGGAAGTGTATGTCCTCCTGCCGCAACTCATCCACTTCACTCGGTCGTCCTGCTGGAAGTGGCTTCTGCTGTCGTCCGGCTAGAAATGGCTGCTGTTGCTGAACTGAGCTCCTTCCTAGAACTTGAAGCTGCTTGGTTTCTGGTCTAAGCACCTCATTCATCAGCTGCATCATCTCCAGAAAGCCGGCTCGCACCTCGTCCCGGAATACTTGCCAGACCCCAGCTTCCTGGGATTTGCGGTAAGTCTTGGCTGCCTTGGCTAGGGCAAGGTTCAGCGCCGACTAGACTAGTCGAAATCCAGAGGTTTCGGCTGCCTCAGCTCTTTCGGCTGTTGTTCCGGCCGTAGCAATGGCGGCGTCCTCATCAAACCCATTGAAACTCGCGGCGGCGCGTACCCAATCGCAACCTACGAGTCCGTGGCCCACACTTACTGTTCCTGGGCTAAAGAAAACTTCAACCATATTGATGCAGCCCCTTTTTTATCAGCTGTATCTATAAAACTCCATAATTTCCTAAACACCTAACAAATTTATATATGACAAATGCAATTATCATATACAAATAAATAAATATCTAATTAAAAATCAATAACCAACCAACCAATACATATATATTAAGAAAATAAATGAATAAATGTGCCACAATCCAACAAATATGGATAAATAATAAATTAATTAATACCTAAATATAATAAATTAAACAAAATAAATAATAAAGCGATTAATAATATACAAGGCCGACGTCAAGCCGGGCCGTAAAGAGGAGGACCCGGATATAGAGGGACCTCGCATCGAGGAGGCGCCCGAAGGATTGTCCGATGAGGAGGACATCCTGGAGGGGTACGTCTCCGAGGAGAGCGAGCTCGCTAGGTCCTTGCGCGGCGTCGGGATGTTCGAGTAGGAGGACGAGCTGGACAAGCCGACCTCGGACGCCGACATTACTGTGGTGGAGGTTAAGAAGCAGAATGTCTCTGACGTTTCTGCAATTAAACCTGCACCACAGTAAAGCAGCTTCCGCTTCCCTACTTGTCCACCTGGCGGAGGGTGGTATTGACGCTGTCCTCATCCAGGAATCCTAGGGCTGAGTGCAGCCCCAACAACACGTAAATCGCGAACCTGCATACTCGCTAGAAAAGATTTTACTCTTTTCATGCTTCCTAATTTCAGCAATGAAAACTTTATTACTGCAGGTCTATAGGGAAACGAGTCCCCCCGAATATGCTCACCATACCTGGGACACGACCAGGACCCATCCCCCCAACCCAGAAGCGAATCACCAAGAACAGCAAAAGGCTGAGCCTTGGTATCATCATCGGATGCGACGCCAACGCCCACCACCATCAGTGGGGTAGCACTGACACCAATGACAGCGGTGAGTCTATTTTTGATTACATCCTTTCATCCAACTTGCTAGTGGGAAATTCGGGGAACGTACCCACCTTTATTACAAGGAACCGTAGGGAGTTATTAGATATTACCCTCCTTTCGGAATTCCTAAGGGATACCAAGAAGTCATGGAGGGTGCTTCTCCCAGCACTCCTTCTCTGACCATAGGTATATCCAATTTACGCTGGGCTTCGATAATTTCAATCCGGTCACCTTTCGGAACCTCCGGAAGACCGACTGGGAGAAAAATTGATACTAGCTAAGTAAGGCCCTTAAGGCCCCTCCAGCCCCAACCCACTCGGAGCGACTCGTTAGGACCGTCATCGATGCCTGCAACACCGCTCCAGATAGGTCCTACCCCCGTAGTAGGAATGGGGGGAAGACTGGAAAAAAGCCACCATGGTGGTGTAAATAACTAGGCTGGCTCAGGAAGCCCACGAGGCAGTCGTTCAATCGAGCCAAGAGCGATAACACAGACGCATCAGTGCGGCTCTATAAGACTAACCTGTCCCTATACAACAGGGAACTAAGAAAGGCCAAAAGAAGGGTATGGTCCGACTTTTGCTCAGGTATACAGGACAACTCTGAGGCGTCTAGGTTGCGGAAGGACCTCTCGACGACGCCCTCCAACCCGGGCTTCGTCAAGCTTCCTGACGACTGTTGGTCGACCTCCAGCGAGAAAACTCTCGGGGATCTCCTGGACGCTCACTTCCCCGCAAGCTCCTCTCAGAGCAGCCCACTTAACCCCCCCGACACGGCGGGGTACATCTGAAATGCCATACCTTCTCACTGATAGGAACATCAAATGGGCAGTTAACAGCTTCAGCCCGTATAAATCCCCAGGGGTGGACAGCATAATTCCTGCTCAGCTTAGCTACGCAGACGAGTTATCCACGTCCATGCTTCGACTTATCTTCTCGATTATTCTAAACACAGGGGTCATTCCAAAAGGCTGACTCCGCTCGAAAGTTGTATTTATCCCCAAGGCAGGCAAGCCATCGAATTGCACGCCTAAGGACTACAGGCCGATAAGCCTCTCCTCGTTTCTACTCAAGACGCTGGAGAGACTCATCAGCCTACACCTTAGAACTAACATTCCCCACTCATCCTTATCAGGATCACAACACGCGTATAGGAGGGGCAGATCAACAGAAAAAGCACTCCACGAAAAGGAGTTCACACTTGTCACCTTCCTGGATATAGAGGGCGCTTTCAACAACATTCTCCCAAGCCCAATTACGACGACATTGACTAAGCTGGGAATTGATCAACACTCAGTGGGCCTCATTGACCGGATCTTGCGCAGAAGAACGGTGGAGGCAACACTGGGGGGGTCAACTATCTCCTGACATGTCAATAGAGGTACGCCCCAGGGCGGAGTCCTCTCCCCTCTCCTATGGAATGTGGCAGTCAACGAACTGCTCCAGGGCATAGAGGAGGGTGGCTGTCGGGATGTGGCCTATGCATTTACGGGAAAACTCCCGCAAACCCTCTTCGGTTCCTGGCGGATTGGACTGCCAGGTGCGGACTGGGAGTAAACCAAGGGAAGACCGAAATGGTCCTTTTCACAAGGAAATACAAAATCCCCAGAGTGATACCCCCTAAGCTCTGTGGGATACCCCTATCCCTTAAAAGTCAGGCCAAATATGTGGTATAATCCTGGACAGAAAAATAGACTGGGGCCTAAATAGGGACGAAAGGGTCAAAAAGGCCACGCATTCTATACCTGCCGCAAGGCGATAGGGCTAAAATGGGGTATGACCCCGAAAATTGTCCGTTGGTTGTACACGGCTTTCATTCGCCCAATACTCCTCTACGGGGTGGCTTTTTGGTGGCCAGCTCTAAAGCGGTCCACCTGCCTGGGGAAGTTTAGGAAATCCCAACGCATGGCCGAGATCTGCATGACAGGCGGCTTGCGCCCGACTCCGGGAGACGCCTTGGCTTCCCGACCACTGCAGCGTCTTTCAGGCTGAAGTTTACGCCATCAAAGAAGCCCTTGATCAGCTCCCGCCCACTATGGTCAGAGCTCCCCTTTGCATTTTCTCTGACAGTCAGGCTGCCCTGAAGTCACTAGAATCTATCTCTTCTAAGTCGAGGACTATCAACGACTACCGCAGATCTCTTCACGAGATGGCGGAACAGTTCGACCTCCACCTCATCTGGGTCCCAGGACATAGGGACCTCGAGGGCAACTGCGCTGCAGATGAACTGGCCCGGCAGGGTACAACCTCCCCTCTTCAGCCGGAGAGGGAGCTTGTTGACATGCCCATAGCCACTCGCAGACTACTTTGTAGGGAACACTTTCGTCTCCTCGCGGACAGGAAAACCTGTCGGCCACGCCGATCAGCGAAGCGCTCCAAGAAGCTAATGTCTTTAAGCAGGGGAAGCTACGCCCTTGCTGTTAGGGTTCTCACTGGCCACTGGCTACTTGGAACGCATGCGTCCAGGCTGTCGGTGCACCATAACGACTTCTGTAGAAACTGTAGGGATGAGGAGGTGTGACGCAAACGCGCACCACCATCAGTGGGGAAGCACTGACACCGAAGTCGTGGAGGGTGCTGGAGAAGCACTCTTTCTCTGACC
The DNA here is from genome assembly GCA_008042675.1 of Drosophila seguyi. NCBI lineage: Eukaryota > Metazoa > Arthropoda > Insecta > Diptera > Drosophilidae > Drosophila > Drosophila seguyi. The sequence goes on from VNJU01010665.1 coordinate 6,142, forward strand.
ACATATAATCCAATTCACGCTAGGCTTCGATAGATTCAACCCGGTCACTTTCCGGAACCACCGGAAGACTGACTGGGCGAAATATAGATCCCAGCTGATTAAGATTCTTAAGCCCCCTCCAGCCCCAACCAACTCGGACTACTGTCCAGAGGGGCTGGATCACTTAGTTAAAACTTTCACCGATGCTTGTAGCACGGCTATGGACAGGTCCTGCCACCGTAGTAGAAAAGGGGGGAAGACGGGGAAGAAACCACCGTGGTGGTGTAAAGAATTAGGCTGCTTCAAGAAGACTGCGAGGCAGTCCTTCAATCGAGCCAAGAGCGATAACACAGACGCATCAGTGCGCCTCTATAAGACTAACCTGTCCCTATACAACAGGGAACTAAGAAAGGCCAAAAGAAGGGTATGGTCCGACTTTTGCTCAAGAACCCAGGATTACTCAGAGGCGTCTAGGCTGAGGAAGGTCATCTCGACGACGCCCCCTAACACGGGCTTCGTCAAGCGTCCTGACGACAGCTGGACTACCTCCAGCGAGGAAACCCTTGGGGATCTGCCTGTACGTCTCAGAGCAGCCTGCCTAACCCCCCGACATAGCAGGGTTTGTCCGAATTGGGATACACTAAGGAGTGAAAGGAACATAAATTGGGCAATACCCAGCTTCAGCCAATACAAATCCCCAGGGGTGGACGGTATCATACCTGCACACCATAGCTATGCAGCTGAACTATCCACGCCCTGGCTTTGACTGATCTTTTCGATCATCCCCGACACAGGGGTCATTCCGAGGGGATGGTTCCGCTCAAAAGTAGTGTTTATTCCCAAGGCAGGCAAGCCTTCGCATTGCCTTCGCATTGCACGCCCAAGGACTACAGGCCGATAAGCCTCTCCTCGTTTCTACTCAAGACGCTGGAGGGACTCATTAATGTTCACCTAAGAATCACTATTCCCCAATCATCCTTATCAAAATGCCAACATGCGTATAGGAGAGGCAGATAAACAGGGACAGCACTCCATTCGCTTACCTCATTAATTGAAAAATTGCTCCACGAAAAAGAGCTCACACTCGTCGCCTTCTTGGATATAGAGGGCGCTTTCAACAACATCTTTCCAGGCTCAATCACATCGGCACTGACTAAGCTGGAAATTGATCAACACACGGTCTCATCGACCGGATCTTGCGTAGCAGAACGGTGGAGGCAACACTGGGGGGGTCAACCATCTCCAGACTAGTCAACAGAGGCACACCCTAGGGTGGAGTACTCTCCCCTCTCCTATGGAATGTGGCGGTCAATGAACTGCTACAGGGCATAGAGGAGGGCGGCTGTCGGGTTGTGACTTACGCGGATGATGTGGCTTTAGCGTTCACGGGTAAATTCCCGCAAACCCTTTGTGACAGGATGAGTAACAGCCTTCGGTTTCTGCCGGATTGGACTGCCAGATGCGGGATGGGAGTACACCCAGCAAAGACTGAACTGGTACATTTTACGAGAAAATACAAAAATGGTACAAGATGGTACAAGATGGTACCCCCTAAGCTCTGCGGGGTACCTCTCCCCCTTAAGAATAAGGCCAATGTATCTAGACCTTATCTTAGAATACTCGATTGGTCCTTTAATGCGGACACAAGGTCCAAAAAGGCCACATTCGAGCTCTATACCTGCGTAAGGCTATTGGTCTAATATGGGGAATGACCCCAAAAATAGTCCGTTGTCTGTACACGGCTATTATCTGTCCGATACTCCTCTACGGAGTGGCAATCTGGTGGCCTGCCCTCAAGCGGTCCACATGCCTTGGAAAACTCAGAAAGATTCAACGCATGGCTGAGATCTGCATTACACGACTCCGGGGGACGCCTTGGACGTTCTCCTGGAAATCCTCCCAATTGAAATAATGGGAGAGATGACCGCGTCACTCTCGGCACTAAGGCTGAGGAGGAAGACGAGTTTTGGGCATAAGAATCTCGACTGCACTCCACACATTATCGAGGAAAATACTGACTACTGTGTCCTTTCTGACCATCCAATTACACCCTTCCAAGTTCACATTCCGGATAGACCACCTGGACCACCGAGGGCCCTTCACATTTACACGGATGGCTGTAAATAATATGGGCGGGTGGGAGTAGGTATTTACTCTGAGCACCTGGGACTAAACGTCTCTTTTAGGCTACCCGACCACTGCAGCGTCTTTCAGGCAGAAGTTTATTCCATCAAAGAAGCCCTGGATCAGCTTCCCCCGTCCGGGGGTGAAGCCCCAATCTGCTTATATTCGGATAGTCAGGCTGCCTTGAAATCACTTGAAGCCATATCTTCAAATTTGAAGACTATCAACGCCTGCCGCAGATCTCTTCACGAGATCGCGGAGCAGTACGACCTACACCACATCTGGGTCCCAGGACATAGGGACATCAAAGGCAATTGCGCTGCAGATGAGCTGGCAGGGTACAACCTACCCTCTTCTGCCGGAGAGGGAGACACTTGACATGCCCATGGCCACTCGTAGACTTCTCTGTAGGGATCACTTAAACTCATTGGCGGACAGGAAATGGGACAACCTAACAACCTGCCGCCACTCTAGATTGATCTGGCCTAGCCGATCCACCAAGCGCTCCAAGGAGCGACTGTCACTAAGCAGGGAAAGCTGCGCCCTTGCCGTTAGGGCATTTACCGGTCACTGGCTGCTTGGCACACATGCGTCCAGGCTGTCAGTGCAACACAATGATTTTTGCAGAAGCTGCAGGGACGAGGGGGAGGAGGAGACTGTTCTCCACCTCCTTTGCCACTGTCCAGCCCTAAGCAGACGAAGACTGAAATACCTGGGCCACTTCGTCTTTGCGGATCTTGCGGAACTAAGCAAGACATCTCCGAGGCAGATAACCCGATTCATCCAGGGATCGGGTTGGTGCTCTCTTACTTAGGATTGGTCTTTGGCCCATGAGAACCTGCTACAGACGGGGATCTCAAGCTATGCGGCATCACAAGGAGCCTTTTTAGGCTCAAGTGGACGGCCCGGCTCTACGAGCCGGTCGTCACCGGCCTAACCTAACCTAACCTAGTGTTCCGGCGGTTCCTAAAGACAGTTGGTTTGGGAGAGTGGTCGAATTCATATCGGAATTGTATGTACTTATGATCTGAGAAGAATGGTCTCTCAAGGACTCTCCATTTTGAAACCATAGTACATTGTCCCCTTACGAATGTTATGTCTAACACGTTTGAGGAGGTGGGACCTACGAAGGTGTGCTCCTCCCCCACGTTTGCTAAACATAGGTTTGTAGATAATAAAATGTCTAAGAGTGACTCACCTCTGACGTTTTTGTCGGGGCTTCCCCACACCCAGTGGTGTGCATTGTCGTATGCACCCACGAGCAGTTGCTGGTCGTTCCAGTTGGCTTTCAACAGGCTCCTGAGTTCCTCCGGTGGGGCTGCTCTGTCGTGTAACATATATTAGGAAGGTACCAAGAAGCGCTTCGTCCTGCTTTCAAGCATCACAACAGTCAGGTCATCCGTGCTGCACTTAGACATAAGGTTAGCGTGGAGACCCTTCCTTACGAGTACGGCGACTTTGCTCTTATGGAGGTTGAGCTGCAGTACCCTGCGTGTCATGGTGAGTGATCCGCTCGGGACGGGTTGACTATATATATATATATATATAAATATATTCCGTGTCTAGGACGTGGAGTTTACTCATATCTTAAGTCGGTTTAGAAAAAGAGGATTATCATGAATGGTTGACTTTGGCTCGTGACACAAAATAAATTTATTATTAATTTTTGAAATTATTAGCCATAAAATAACCGTAAAAATAAATATTGTCGAACGTAATTATCACGCAGCCGGGAAGATGGAGTAATAACCTTGGCTTTGGGTCTAACGAAAAAATCACTGAATTATGCCGTCGGCAAAGCTGTGCATCCGTAAGAGGAAAAAACAGCAACAACAACAACATGGCTTCTGCAGCGGTTAATTCGAGTTGGCAAAGACAGTCGCGGTCTAACCCAAGAGGATCTGTAATGTTGTATGGTTTTTAATATTTCTTGTTTTTGTCTCGCAGGGATCGGAGGCAGAAAATATATGCATAAAATATATGGACGCACATGCGAATATGTATATATGTGTGTGAGCACGGTTTGGCACAGTGGAGCGTAGAAAGGAATGAAAAATAATATAAAATAAAGGAAAAACTCCCGAGCACGGTGCGCACCAATTGGACGATATTAAATTTACCTATTTTTCTCAAGACACAATTTCACTTTTCACTTCAGTTTTTAGCTGAATTGCGTCGAAATACATAAATATGTATATAAATATGTATGTGAATATGTATTTGATGAATGCACAATGTATGCACATACATTTTCCGCGACAGTATGCAAATTGATGTTTAACGGTGGAAGCAGAGCGGCGTGGAATATGGCGGCGCACAAAACGGAACCGAATGGAAAAATTCGCAGAGAAGAAATATAATTTTCTCAACATCCGTTGTGTCGGAAAAACTCGGACGACTGTTGACACGGAAAATAATTCTACAGAAGTGGGAACGAAATTTAATTTTCGAACCACTGCTGAAGATCGGCAGCGAGAGGAAGCCGGAACAGTGGTATTTATCTTCAGCGGAAAAATCACCGGAACTGCTGGCAGATGGACGGAAGTATATCCGTATCCAGCTCGAAGGACCAATGTTTGTAGGGGCCGTCCTTCCGCTAAAAATGTCCTGGAAGTTGAAGAAAATTCCCACGGTGCAGGCGAAAATATTGTAGGAAAAAACGCAGGTGTCGTGGGACCATTTCGGGGTGCATCAGCTTTATTCGGCTGAATTGTTTTTTCTATATTTATTTTCGAGTAATAGGCTACAACAATTAGGACATATAATATTATTTTATAACAATTTGTACATAAGGGGGACATAAATGTATATATTTATTTAGCTCGCATCTGGTTGCATATAGTAAATAGTAAACTTAAGGTGGAAAAATTCAAATTTTCTTATGCTAGGGACATTTCGTCTTTCAAAATAAATGTCCCTAACGAACTCTTTGACACAATATGTTCAACCAATTTCTGGCCTGAATTCGTTGTCGTCAAGGAGTTCGAAGCTAAGAAAAAGAAACGGCGGCCTGTAGGAATAAGTCTTCCCAGGCCCGACCAGACCACTGCGCCCTCTACGTCTTCCGCTCCAAAAAACTAACAAATCCCCTTTCTATTTCCTATCAGAATGCAAGAGGTTTACGCAGTAAGCTTCCCAAATTGTATTCTGATAGTCTCTCGTTTGCTTCCCAGGTTATTGTGTTCACAGAAACCTGGTTAAAGCCGGAGATTCTGAGCTCCGAAGTTTTTCCAGCTGTATTCACGATATATAGGCTGGATCGGCCTATCAGACGTGGAGGTGGTGTCCTCATAGCGGTTGACTCCACTCTC
>VNJU01010667.1:0-31360 GCA_008042675.1 Drosophila seguyi
TTTTGAAGGATGCATTTGTCAAAGAAAATCGGACCCAATAACTATAGAGAAATCTCTAAGCTGTTAACAATCCCAAAACTTTTCGAAAATATAATTTCTCCTCATTTGCAGCACCTGTGTAGATCAACTTTCTCCATGTCACAATGGACTTATCAAGCGAAAATCAACGACTACTAATCTTTTTGAGCTCACTTCCTTCATACTAAACAGCCTACGTAGAAACATTCAAACAGATGTAATCTATTTTAATTTCAGTGAAGCATTCGATCTAAAATGATTTCCGGTTGATCTTCTTAGATGCATCTCAAGTTACTTGAATGGCAGGATCAGAAAGGCCCTTTTTAAAAACAACTTGTCTAATGTTCTCAAGGTTACTTCTGGCGTCCCGCAAAAGGGGAATTTAGGCCCCTTGTTGTTTATACCATTTATTAACGACCTGACCAATGTAATTAAATACGAATAGGAAAATATTATGATATGTATAAATGATTTATATATTTCCTGTTAGTTTTTCTTTTAATTTGATCTAGTGTAGCGGGTTGAAAAAATCGATTTTTTTGCATATTTCTCATCCTGATTATGTTAGAAATACACCTACGAAATATTATAGCTGTATATGCCCTCGTTCGGAAGTTATAAAAGATCAAATACGGTCGCGCGCGGTCATTTAGCTGGAATGCTCAATCTTTAAATGCTTCTCCTGTCGTGTTTTTGGGGGTGGGGAATGTTTTTTCATAAAAACGGTTGGGCCATTTGGGTCAAAATTTGTTTTCCTTTGGATACATGTCGGATACATGTTGGATACATGTCGCTATGGAATGACGAAGGTTTTTTCAGAAATCTTTATTTAAACAATATTTACAGTCAATCTTAAAAGAAAAAAATAGTAAGAAAAAATTTTTTTTTTCAAAAGTTCATAAATTTCAGAATTTTTGAGATTTTTGTAAAAGCTTTCGTCATGCGATAGAGAACTTCATTACCAATAATAATTTGTTTCGTTTTCGTGTTTGAGATTGGCCCAACTTTCAGAAGTGATGACCCCGTGCACCAACCTATTTTTTGGCAAGTGCAAATTCAAGAGCACATAGGGGGATTACCGAAAAACTTTGAAATTAAAATATTTTTTTGTAAAGTTCAGAACTTAATGAAAAAAATAAAAAAACCGCATTAAAATATCTTAAATAGTTTTTTTGTAATCCACTCTTGAAAATTGGCCTCGAAACCCGGCCGCTACACTAGAAGGGTCCCTTAAGCTTCAAGAGTATATAAACTTCGGCGTGCCGAATTTAGCTTCCTTTCTTGTTATATATATACATTAAAGCTATACCTACTTGTGTATTCTTATGCATTGATCATGATGGCCTTGTGTGGCTATCATAACATCCGCTTCATCTAATACAAAAACCGACACTTTGTCCATTTTAAAAAGACGGAATTTCAATCCCCAATCTAACATCTTTCCTGGTGTTCCAATAAGAATATGCTCTGTTATTTTCTTATTACGATCAACTAAAAGTGAAGAAATCAAGTGTTACCACGTCGCATATTAAATAAAAACACAAACCTTCTTCTCCGCGAACAGCAAATCGAAGTTTTATTTCTGGACAAAACTGTCCCATCCGCGCCGCTACTTCCCCGGTCTGAATGGCTAATTCATACGTAGGAGATAAACACAAAACCTAAAAAGAAATATAACATTTAAATATTTTATTTATATTTACTTTGACGTATATAAATAAATGGTAAATGAGAACGAAGTATAAGTTTAAAAAAAAAACCATTCATTTACTTTAATTAAAATAAGGATGGAAGAGAGTAATGTGTGCACAGAAACAACGAAAACAATAAACATCAGAAGATATATAAGACATGACAAGGCGATGTAGGATCTTTGCTAAATTGCATACATTCCTAGCCAACAAACCTAACGTTAGTGTGCGATAAAACTCTGAGTATTCAATGGGCGATAGACTCCTTTGATAAATATAAAAGCCCGGGCGTGACGGTATTATCCCGTCAATGCATCAGTCAGGAAAAGGAAACATCAGCAGATTGCTTAAGGCTATCTATAAAGCATACATCAAATCAAGGAATACAGAAGTGAGGGGCTATATCCTAACAAAGGATTATAGACTAAATAACCTAACCCCCTCCATCCTGAAGACGATGGAGAGGCTAATGGACATACAAATAAAAGTCAAGGCGGTGAGCTATCTCCTATCGGATACAAAATGAAGTATTGAGTCAATTACAAATAATACACGATGGCCACCTTCTTAGACATAGGAGTGCTGTACTAGTATTATAGACGTTTCCCTGACATCATAAGTAATATTATGTCGTTAACTTTATTATCACACTTAAAAAAATGTTTAAAATCCTGCGGATATAATGCTTTTAACCCGGGAAAAAATATATACAGTGTATAGAATTAGAAGAATCAGAGCGGGCGAATCACCTAGGAGTAATACTGGATCCCAAAACTCTTCTGGAGGCGTAACATTGACGACAGAGTCAAGAAAGCAGTAATCGAATACTACTCTTGCAGAAAATGTTAGGTAAGAACTGGCCACTGCAACAATAATATGGCTCAATAAAGCAGTAGTAAGAGCTACATAGACGTAATTGGCTCTAGTATGGTGGCCGGCACTTACTAGAGCTTAAAACATCTCAAAACTAACAAAGAGGCAGCGTTCGGCATGCGGAGGTGAAACGGTGGCTTTGCGCTTGTGCCCGGAGGCCGCTTTGAACGTAATCCAAGGCAATTGATCTATTCATTAAGGACATGGCGGAGCAGATGCTATTTTAAAAATTAAATTACATGCTGGTGGTTTGGATGATAAGAGCCCAAAATTGGTTTCAATATTTTTGTCCAAAATCATGGGACAGAGCATCTAAGAACCCTATGTAGTGAAACTAAGAAAAATACGCTTGAGCAACTAATGTCGAAGCAGATCAATTAATTTTTTAAAACATATAAATTACTTAAGAGGAAGCAATTTGGGTTCCGACGAAAAAGAAGCTGCACAACAACTTAAATCAAACTTGTAGAAGACATTCGAATTTGACACTGTGAATCATAAAATTCTTTTCACTAAATAGAAAGTACTCTATAATTTTTCTGACACAGCCCTACAACTTTTGAATTCTAAGTTAAGCAGCATTCCACAGGGGTGTGTCTTAGGACCTTTGTTAAATAGTATATAATATAACCGTATAGATAAGTGATGTCCCAAATGAACTGTTTTCCTCGCAACCCTGGTATTTGTGTTTACTAAAACCTTCTTAAACCAGAGGGCCTTAGCTCTAAGATTTTTCCGGGTAAATAAACAATTTATAGATTGGACCGTCTTCTCCAGCGAGGAGGTGGAGTTTTAATTGCCGTGGTCTCCGAACGGTTTGCCCTTGACTATGTCACCGCTGTCGAATTAATTTGTAGTAGTAGTAGTTTTATTTACATAATTTCTTCCTATGTTCCTCCACCGGCTGAAGAGCCTTTCGTTAACCTAGGCCGTTTCCAACAGGCTTTCAGATCGTTACCATCTCATAACTTTAGGGGACTTCGGTATACCTGGAGCTAGTTGGTCATCAGATCTTATTGATGGCCTCCTTGACATATCCGCTTGTTGGATCTTTGTTTCATCTCTGATCCTTTAGGTGTTGACTTAGACGGTTGTAAAGAATAAATCTGATTGTTTATCCAATAAAGTTCGCTGTTTTCGCAAAGCTAACTTTCATATGCAAAATAATCTAATATCTGAATTTAATTGGTAAAATCTGTAAGTGTGTACTGACATCCAGTTCGGACATTTACGTCATATAGACCGGACGTGTTTTTATTTATTTTTTTTTTTTGAGATCCAGTAAATTTTGTTTGGCAAAAAACAAAAAATTTTTATCTGGAAATCTTTTTGCGCAACTAAATTTTAGAAAAACTTATTTCCTTCTTGATCCCTTCTCTAGGTTCAGCGGTTATTATCGTGTCCTCTGTCCGTAGGGCATTTTGTTCCCCCTGCGCGTAAGCGTAGTTGGAGGGCAATTAAGGGTGGAGAATTCAAAATCAAAAAAATAGCAACACCATGGAGATAGACAATGTGGCTAAGGCTACTTTAAAGAAGGCTAATTGGCAATCTCTTCAGGCCAAATCCATCCCAGTTAAAAGGAGTCTAAACTCTCAGAAATCGGAAAAAGCGGCCAAAAAACCAAATTCATTAGATACATTTTAAAAATCTCCAAGGCCCAACTCGACCAGCAGTGACTTGGAGTTGGAAAATGATGCCCGTCCGTTCATATTTCCGAAAAAGACTGCCAAGAAACATGTTTGTGAGAAGCAAACTTCGAAGATGGATAAAGAGCCCAGCACTTCAAATCAATTTGCAACACTGTCTGTTGGGGACAGAAATGCTGTTACCATCGTCAGCCAGCGGGCGTACAGGGGGAACAACGGGTGAGAAATAACCTGCCGTAACTGTCCGCACCGCTGGAAGTGCGGCTATACTCTCCCCGTGAGGGCGGCTGGAAGCAGGTCCCAGTAGGTCATGTCTCTGCTGAGGATGCTGACGAATTGTAGTCGGGCGGGGAGAAGAATACTCCTGCCTAAAAAATTACCCCAATCCAAGGTGGAACAGCATACGCCGAGGGATGCCAAACCTTAAGGGCGGCTGGGGACGTCCCCCTCTCAAATTCGAGCTCGAAGACGCCTAGCGGTCGAGCGAAAAACAAGGTGGAGGAGAGCTCAACAGAGCGCCTTCATCCGGGAGCCAGAGCTAACGGAAAGGGCGAACCGATGGGTCCTACGATCGGCTTTATCGGGGGCATGTCCCTCGACGTGACCGCAGGTTGCTCCAGAGGCAACCCCAATCCAGGAAGGCAGGCCCAGCAGCAGCAGAGAAAAAAGACACTCCACCTGTGGTGGAGGTTGATATGCAGAATGTCTCTGACGTTCCTGCAAATAAACCTCCACCACAGTAAAGCAGCTTCCGCTGCCCTATTAGTCCACCTGGCGGAAGGTGGTATCGACGCTGTCCTGGAACTGTGGCGACAGAATCCTAGGGCTGAGGGCAGCCGACTATAGGCTGTACGCAGCCCCTACATCGGGTAAATCGCGAGCCTGCACATTCGCTAAGAAAGAACTAACTCTTTTCTTGCAACCCAACTTCAGTAAGGAAGACTGATGTCCACTTCCCTGCCTGCACGTCTTAGAGCAGCCCGCCTAACCCCCCGATATGGCGGGGTCCGTCCGTATTGGGATACCTCCATAGTGAAAGGAACATCAATTGGGCAATTAACAGCTTCAGGCAAATCTCCAGGGATGGGCGGTATCATACCTGCACAGCTTAGCTATGCAGCTGAACTATCCACGCCCTGGCTTCGACTGATCTTTTCGATCATCCTCGCAACAGGGGTCATTTCGAGTGGATGGCTCCGCTCAAAAGTAGTGTTCATTCCCAAGGCAGGCAAGCCTTCGCACTGCACGCCCAAGGACTACAGGCCGATAAGCCTCTCCTCGTTTCTACTCAAGACGCTGGAGAGACTCATTAGTCTGCTCCTAATAGTAACTATTCCCCAATCATCCTTAGCAGAATTCCAACATGCGTATAGGAGAGGCAGATCAACAGAGATAGCACTCCATTCGCTTACCTCATTAATTGAAAAATCGCTTCACGAAAAGGAGTTCACACTCGTCGCCTTCTTGGATATAGAGGGCGCTTTCAACAACATCCTCCCAGGCGCAATCACAACGGCACTGACTAAGCTGGGTATTGATCAACACACAGTGGGGCTCATCGACCGGATCTTGAGTAGAACGGTGGAGGCAACACTGGGGGGGTCAACCATCTCCAGACAAGTCAACAGAGGCACACCCCAGGGTGGAGTACTCTCCCCTCTCCTATGGAATGTGGCGGTCAAAGAACTGCTACAGGGCATAGAGGAGGGCGGCTGTCGGGTTGTGACTTACGCGGATGATGTGGCTTTAGCGTTCACGGGTAAATTCCCGCAAACCCTTTGTGACAGGATGAGTAACAGCCTTCGATTTCTGGCGGATTGGACTGACAAGAGCTGGCTGGGAGAAAACCCAGCAAAGACTGAACTGGTCCTTTTTACGAGGAAATACAAAATCCCCAAGATGGTACCCCCTAAGCTCTGCGGAGTACCTCTCCCCCCTTAAAAATCAGGCCAAGTATCTAGGTCTTATCCTAGACAAGAACCTCGATTGGTCCCTCAACACGGACGAAAGGGCCAAAAAGGCCACAATCACGATCAGCTCCCTCCATCCGGGGGGTGGGGCCCCAATTTGCTTATTCTCGGATAGTCAGGCTGCCCTGAAATCACTTGAAGCCATATCTTCAAACTCAAAGACTATCAACGCCTGCCGCAGATCTCTTCACGAGATGGCGGAGCAGTACGACCTACACCTCATCTGGGCCCCAGGACATAGGGACATCGAGGGCGATTGCGCTACAGATGGGTTGACCCGGCAGGGTACAACCTACCCTCTTCTGCCGGAGAGGCAGATCTGTAGGGATCACTTCCACTCCCTGGCGGACAGGAAACGGGAAAACCTAATAGCCTGCCGCCACTCTAGAATGATCTTGCCTAGCCGATCCACCAAGCGCTCCAAGGTGCTAATATTACTAAGCAGGGAAAGCTACGCCCTTGCCGTCAGGGCATTTACTAGTCACTGGCTGCTTGGCACCCATGCGTCCAGGCTGTGCATCATAATGACTTTTGCAGAAGCTGCAGGGATGAGGAGGAGGAGACTGTTCTTCACCTCCTCTGCCACTGCCCAACCCTAGGCAGGCGAAGACTGGAATACCTGGTCCACTTCGTCTTTGCGAATCTTGCGGAACTAAGCAAGACACCTCCGAGGCAGATATCCCGATTCATCCAGGGATCGGGTTGGTGCTCTTTTACTTAGTATTAGTCTTTGGCCCATGAGAACCTGCAACAGACGGGGATCTCAGCCTATGCGGCATCACAAGGAGCCTCTTTAGCCTCAAGTGGACGGCCAGGCTCTACGAGCCGGTCGTCACCGCCCTAACCTAACCTACCATCGAAAACGTAGAGCCAATGGCTGCTGGCAAACCTCCCCTGTCTTTATCCCGGTAGTAAGGAATATAGCAGAGGTGCTTAGTGATATTTGCAACATTGTTGAAGCAGGCAGCTTTTCCTACAAAGCTTTGGGCGGAGGAAACATTCGACTTTTGCCCAAAGATAGCCTCACTAATAGAAAAATTCTCGCCCATTTAGATAACTGCCAAGTGGCCTTTAGAATATATCAATTAAAGGAGGAGAGAGAGTTCCGCGTAGTTGTTAAAGGGTTGCATTTTTCAACTTCCATAACCGAGATTGTGGAGCCTGTTGAAAAGCTCGGACACAAGGTATGAGATGTCAAAAATGCTCTATCAAGGTCAAACAAGTCCCCGATGTCAATCTTTTTTGTCAACCTAGAGCCGGCTTATAACAACAAGGACGCATTTAAAATAACCAGACTGTGTCACGCCGTGGTCAAAGTGGAAGAGCCAAGAAAATTTGGCGGTGTAGTGCAATACTTTCGCTGCCAGACATTTGGCCATATTAAAAAATATTGCCGGTTGCAGTTTACTTGCGTGACGTATGCAGGAATGTCAAGGAGGACCCGCCCATGTGTGGAAATTGCGGTGAAGAACAGAAGCCGAAAGCAATGGCAGCAGCCTCTTTCGGTCGTGCTCCGCAGTCTAACTTTACTCCTAGCACTGGTGCAAATCAGAAATTCAGCTACGCTGACATTGCTAGGGGACGAACTTCACATAATTTTGACAATGATCAATTTAATTAGCAGAATCCCATCGAAGATGAATCTACTTTGGAGCAGAGACTGATGAGGCGAATGGATGAAATTATGAATACCGTGTTCAATCAGTTAAAAAATATGATGATAGCCAAGTCAAGTCAACTGAATCCCCATCAATGTCCATAAATATACGCAAATAATAATTTGGAATGCAAACGGCTTGACCAAGAGCAAGCCTGAAGTGGAGCATTATCTCAAAACTAACCAAGTTGATATAAGGCTCGAGTCTGAGACTCATTTTCCTACCAGAACTCACTTTTCCAACCCTGGCTATGACATTATAAATGCTAAACACCCTAGCGACAGTGCACGTGGAAGAGCTTCAATTGTTATAAGGCGTGGTATACAAATATTTCCACTGCTGCATGCAATGACCTCTGTTCGGACCATGGTATGGTCAAGATACTTTTCAATTGCTCGTATTTAATGAAACCAACCGCAGTGAAGCTAAAAAGGCACAACACAAACATTGTCACTTACAAAAGATGGCTCGAGGAATACGTTGACCCTCAACCAATAATTCATACTCCAATGGAAATTGACGAAGCAGTGGAGAGCCTTAACCGAAACGTACATATGGCAGCAAGTTTCGCAACCCCAACGGTTTAAGCAACTCAGACGAAAAATTATAGAGACAATTACCTCTGGTCGACAGAGGGTTGGGCAGGTTAGCAGACGTCAGAGTAAGACTGCATTCAACAGAGAATGCAAGGATCTCAACAGAACGCTACTAGATCTAAAAGACCTTGAGCCATGTAGCGCTGAGCATAATCTCTGGAATGCAACCAAATATCTCAAGAGGTTAGTGAAGAGAATTGAACCTGTCACAACAAATACTGGGGCTTGGTGTCGGACCAACCAGAAAAAAGCCGATGCCATCGCAGAACATCTAAGACACCTTTGATTTATGTGATCCGGAAGATCTGGCTGAAACGATATAGCATGTCCCATAGACCTAACCATACCTGAAATTGACAATGAAGAAATTCAAGTAGAAATCTGCAATCTCAAGTCGTCGAAATCTCCTGAATACGACCGCATAGACGCCATAGCATTAAAACACCTCCCATTTAACTGCATTGATAATATGAGATCTATAATGAATCAAAGCCTGAGACTTGGTCACTTTCCATTCCAGTGGAAATGCGCAGAGGTTATAGTTATTCTGAAACCAGGAAAACCAGAGACTGATCTGGCGTCTTACAGGCCAATTAGCCTCTTAACAATCCTCTCAAAAATACTGGAAAAGCTGTTCGCAGAGTAGTTGAAGCTTATTTCAAAGGAGAAGAACAACATCCCAGACCATCAGTTTGGCTTTAGAAGAGGTCAGCAATGTCACAGAGTTTTCAGCAAGATTCTGGACTCATTTGAAAAAAAAATTCTGTGCTTCAACATTCTTGGCCGTTAGACAGGCCTTTGATAGGGTATGGCATCATGGACTACTCTTCAAACTCAAACATAGCCTGCCTACGCCATTTTACCTTCTCTTAAAGGCATATCTGGAAATCAGACGTATCTATGTGAGGTAGATTTTATACTCCCTTTACACTGCTGACATGTCAATGAATAGACACATAATATGCACATATGGTGACGACACGTCATTCCTGGTCTCAGCCGACACTCTTGCAATGGCAGCTAATGGTCTACAACAAACCCTGGACAATTTGCAGGTGTGGTTAAAAAGGGGGGACATCATTATAAATGCTGAAAAATCGACACACGTTACGTTCCCCCTAAGACCAGGCATCTCCCGTCGGTATTCATAAACGGAGAAGCCTGTAGAAAAATACTTGGGATTGACACTCGTCGCCAAACTAATATGGAGGGAGCATATTTCCTGCAAAGTCAAGATAATTAGCTTGGTTACTAGGAAGGAGAAGCCAATTATTGATAAATAACAAGCTCCTTATTTATAAAGTCATAATGAAGCCAGCTTGGACTTATGGCATTGAGCTATGGGGTTAAGCCACATACACACATATTAGAAGTATTGAGAGAGCGGAGAACAAGATTTTTCGGCAAATCACCAATGCACCATACTATGTACGCAACACCAACATAAAGAGAGACCTCAACATGCCGACAATACTTGAACAAATAGCTGCATCTAGCAAGATATATAGACAAAATTCAGACTTTCGAAAATCCACTAGCCAACAATATTTTGGATAACAGCAATCAACATAAAAAACTTCACAGATTACACCCACAGGACTTGCCATTCCGTGTCCTCTAGACCTAATTCCTTCTTTCACCAATTTGAGCCAAACCTGATGAAATCTCCCTATGCCCAGTCCTATTCTATGTTCCTATTTCACTGCTACATATTTCAACATTTTACGCCTTCCAATTGTGCGGTACTCCACTAAAGATCCAAGAGTATATAAGATGGTACCTAAACGCTTATACACTAGGATAGCGTTCCTAAAATTTGTATCCATCTTCTTAAGCCTCTGTAGTTCTCCCACCAACGTATTAAAATGTTTTCTCTCCGTACATCGTAACTTTGTTGCAGGTTTTGTTCCCCAAAACAACCATAACGCTTTTGTAATTCGAAATAGATACAGTATTCGTCATGGTTTATTGTTCTTCGTTACTAAGGAACGCCCAGACAAATGGGGATTGGCGTAGATTTTTATGAAGATGGGTCCTCCTCGGCAATCCATTTTATATCTTCCAAACTGGCCAGTGTCATGCGAACATCTCGCTGATAGTGGCTATTTTCATCAATCTCTCTAATGTTGCTTGATATTAAAATTATTTATATTTGACATGTCAAACTTCAAATAAACAAGAATTGCAGCAGAATGTAAATGTAGCAATGGAATCACCCTAGCATTCAAAATGTTGAAATATGTAGGAATAGGACTATAAGTCACTTTTCGATATATTTCCATATAATTTGAGAAATTACCATTTTTTAATATTTAAGACTTCCAGTTTTAATTTTATCAAAATCGGACCACTATATCATATAGCTGTTATAGGAATATATATATAAATTCATTTAGTTCGTTCGCAATATCTTTCGCTCGCAACATTTTTCGCTTGCAACAATTGTCGCTTGCAACATTTTTCTTCTTTTTCTAGTAACTGCATGCCAAAGTTAGCTTTATTTCTTGTTTTTTTTTTCAAATCAGTAGAAAGATTAGAATTGTGGCAATCGTGCCGCACCCTTTTTTTTATTTTAGAGTAAGTTTTCGATGTGTTTGTTCCACCTGAAGTTTTCTTCCAATTATTTTGAGGGACGCAACATTTCGTAGAAGGGAATCATTGCATTGCAGTGTGAAGTTGCAGGTTCTTTTCCTACAAATGTGCAAGTGTTTGCATTTGTTGTTTGAAAGGTATGCACTAGAGTAGTTGCACCATTGATTAATGTTGTATCTAGTGCGTCTAAGTTGAGGTTGTTTTGATTTCTTCCTAAGTTGTAAATTATTTTAAAGTCGTCAGCGTATCCGGTTAATTGGTTATTGGTTAATTTCTTGCGGAATTTCGTTGTGTATTGATTGAGGGTTGGTCTATGATTTGTTGGGAACGACTTCTATTGGTAAGGAAGTTTATCAATGGGCATTTTTTCCAGATTGAGTTTCCACGCAATGATGCTGTGGATACCTACGCTATCAACCGCTTTGGAAATATAGGGAAATGATCTACGTATGCCAGTTTTTTTTTATAGGGACGCAAATGTCCGATAATCTAGCATAATTAGAGATTTAGAAACAGATTTTTCCTTTCTGAATCCCCTTTAGATCCCGGTTATCTAGAAGCTTACTGTTTTAAGCTAGCCACCATAGCCGTTTTGCTATTATTTTATCTAGGACTTTTGATGGATTGATAGATTGAGTGAAATGGGTCGGTAGGAGTTGATGTTAGTTTTGTCCATGTTTGGTTTGGGTATAGGTATAACCTTTCTTATTTTAAGGGAGCATATACACCTAGAAACTTTTTTTTTCGAATTTTTTTTTTTGTATTATTTTCTTAAAGTTTGATATCTTAAGAATGTCTGGTCCAAGTTTCAAGTCAACACTCGAAAAAATTACTAAGTTATAGGAAAAAGGCACGTTTTCGTTCAAGGAGCGCCATATATTGGAAAATTTTCAAACGCGTTTTTCTCGAAACTATGCATTCCAAGTCGGTACCAGAAATATCTTAAAAAAAATTAAACCAATTGACTTGAAATTTTCTTTGGATGTTCTATACATAAATGTGGGATTGGAGTATGTTAGTATATTAAGGCAGCCTAGGCAGCCTATCAGGAGTGTACACACTGTTGAGTATTCCGCCAGAACCGCCAAGATTACATCAGCCAGATCCGAAAAACATTGCCAACAGTAACTCTATCTCACTCCAATGGTGTCTAATATGGTCAATTAAAAATGTCGAAGTTAGTCGCTGCAGATTTTTGAACGAGGCCAGTCGATGCGTCCATAGTGCGAAGTCGTAGTTTTTTCCAATTACAATTATAATTTAATATCTTGTGAACATTACCCAAAATAAATAAACTTAATTTGTATTATCCCTACAAATTATTGGGGGCTCGTCGGGAATGTTCAAGAAAATTAAATAAAAGTGAGTTAACACTAACTGTAAATGGAAGACTAGAATATAACGACGGAAAAGTCATAAAAGAAACAGAGTAAAAACTTTTGAAGCATCGAAGCAGAAAACCCATTGAAAAGTGTAAACGAAGAAACATTTTCGAACTCAAAAAGTGTATTCCTGTAAAAATTGGTAGACAGCGAATTTACGAACGCACAAAAGCGCACGACACAGACGTAAAAATCGTAGCTGTGTGTATGAGAATTCACGAGAACGAAGGAGAAGAGGAACTGGCGTGCGACAGAAACACAATTTGACGAAGCAAAGCTGGAGCAAGTTCTGGAGTATTTCTTATCGACAAATAAAAAACCCTTTGGAACGAAATTCAAGTGACGGTTGCAACGACGACGCAAGATCAACGGTGAGACAAGCAGAAAGTCTTTCGACGTGGACGTAAAAGTTCTTGGGCATTTTGAAGACGTGTCGAAACAAGAATTTTCCGTGGTGAAATTCCGCATTCAAGAGCGGATAGAGCTGACGAAGGAGACGACGAACTTCGACAACTAGAGAGGAGAAATCGACGTAAAAGAAAGCAGGCAACGAGCAGAAAAGAGCAGACGACGCAAAAACGAAGTAGGCATTAGAGCAGCTTCGAGAGTGAGCATTTGAACAAAATACGTGCATTTCGACAAGAACGAACACGAGGTGAAAAGAGCAGCGACGAAAAGTAGGCAATGTGAAGACGATCGAGAGAGCAGTCAACATAACCAAGAGAGCAGCAGAGACGGCTGTACCTTAAGTTAAAGCAATCGACGACGTAATCCGTAACGTAATACGGATTGAGGTGAAAACGAATTTCGCAACGCAGAAGAACTTTTGTACGACGACATTGAAGAGACGAGAAGAGCGGCGAGAGAGAGTCGTAACCACTGGTTGGGTGAGCGAGAGGCGGCGTATTTAACAAATTGGTTTTTAATAATGGTTTAACATTGTTTAAGACTTTTGAGCTTATTGTTTAACATTTAAATTAATTTGTAAACGGCTTACGCACTAACATGGATGCTAGACAAATTCTCGAATTGACCGTGCCTTTGTTAAGAGCTAAATTAACGGAATTGGGTTTAGATGCCAATGGGCGAAAGAGCGCTTTGCAGGACAGGCTGTTTGACCACTATGGCGTAGATGTGGGTGGTGAGGCGGATGAGGATGCAGTAAGTGTTTCTGGTTCATCTAAGTATCAAGAGGCTAGTCAGCAATTTAGCTCGAGATTTACCCTTCGCGATGTCCAAGACAGCATTTCATCATTTTCGGGCTCAGAACACGAAGACGTCAATCATTGGTTGTCTGAGTTTGAAGACTTTGCAGTAACCGTAGGCTGGGACAATTTACAAAGATTTATTTATGCTAAGCAACTCTTGACAGGCGCCGCCAAGTTTTATATCAAAAGCACAAACCGAATTAGAGGGTGGGTCGAGTTAGAGCGTGCGTTAAGAGAGGAGTTCGGCAAGAAATTATGCTCGGCCGAGATCCATAAGATTCTGCGGGAAAAGCAAAAACAACCGAAAGAGACTTGCATTGAGTATTTGTTCAGCATGATGGAGATAAGCAAATCGATAAGTCTTGATGAGGAGAGCTTAGTTTCGTATGTTGTAGAGGGCATTCCGGATGGCAGGATCAATGAGGCTAAGCTGTATCGCGCAAAAACTCTCAAGGAGCTAAAGGACGAAATTTCTATTTAAGAAAAGATAAAAGGAAAAGGAAGTAGTAAGGAAATTGTTAGAAAGAGATGCCAGTGAAACAAGGACAGAGCAACGCGCAGAGAAACTGCCTTAAGTGCAACGGTGAAGGCCACATTGCCAGAGATTGTAAGGGTGACATAGTTTGCTATCATTGCAACCAGAAAGGGCACATATCGAAGAACTGCGCGGAAAAAAAAAATCATGTCGTCGTCAAGAATGAGCAGGCGAATGTCCTTGAGGTCAAAGCTGAAAAGGGATCGATATATAAGATGATAGTAGCTAATGGTTTGACATTCGGGATGTGACTTGTGCTTAATAGGGGGGAAGATATTTTCAGAAGTTTTGAAGACTTAAAGCGCAAGCCTGTATTTAAACATATGAGAGGCATTGGCAAAAGTGAGCTAAAGACAATAGGATGTTTTGATCTTAACCTTCAGGCGGATGGCGTATGCTTTACCTTGACTTTTCCCGAAGTAAAACAGGATGAATTGGAGTACGCAGCCATCGTAGGAAATGATGTGCTACAATCTATCGATGTCGTGTTCATTTCGAAAGGAGTCGTATTTAAGGAAAAAGAAAAGGAGTTCGCTACGGCATTCAAAGGAATGTGTGTGACTGAGATGATCAATGAGACCTCCGTACTTGACAAAATCGATTTATCTCACCTGGAAAAGAGTCAGAAGCTAAAGGTAGAAAATCTAGTTAAAGATTATAGGTCATCAAAGTCATTAGCGTCTCCGGTTAATATGAAGATCATATTGGAAGATGATGTTCCTGTTTATCAGCGCCCACGACGCACTTCGTACGAGAACAAATGCTTCATAGACAAGCAGGTGCAAGGTTGGCTTTCAGAGGGAATAATTGTACCAAGTTGCTCAGAGTATGCATCGCCTGTGGTACTAGTCTCAAAAAAGGATGGATCGAAGAGATTTTGTTGCGACTATCGAAAACTGAACCAAAAAATCAGAAAAGATAACTGAGCCTGATAGACGATGTTCTGGATAGATTGCAGGGGTCGAAAATCTTTACCACTATCGACATGATGAACGGATTTTTTTATGTGTCCATTGACAAGGATTCAAGAAAGTTCACAGCATTCGTGAATCATAACGGACAGTACGAATTTACGCATGTTCCATTTGGCATCTTGAATTACCCGGCAGTGTTTTGTCGTTATGTTTCAGCAGTTTTACGAGAACTAATACAAAATCAGACAATCGTAGTATACATGGATAATATAATCGTACCAAGCAAGGACGAGAACGATGGAAACAATGCTTTGGAAATCGTATTTGGAAAGCGAATTAAATGGGAGAAAGCAAAAATTTTGAAGAGCAAAATAAATTTTGTAGGGTATACGATTGAGAATGGAACCATATCCCCAACTGACGGGAAAATTAAAGCTGTCGTTAGCTTTCCAATCCCTCAAATCAGGCAAGCTTTGCAGAGGTACTTGGGTTTAACATCATACATGCTACGCTTTATCAAAGGCTATGCCTTGGCAGTCAAACCGTTGAGGGACATGCTGCGAATGGAAGGTGATCAGAAGATTAATAGGAACCTCGTGATGACTGAGCAGGGTATCGCGTCCTACAACAACTTAAAGCAACTATTGGTATCAGCACCAGTACTTAAACTGTTTAACCCTTTAGCGGTACCAGAAGTTCATACAGATGCCAGTAAATACGGCTTTGGCGGCGTTTTGATGCAAAGGGACCCAGATGATCAGCAATTTCACCCGATAGAGTTTATGAGCCGTAAAACAAACACTTGTGCGGAGAATTACAGACCCTATGAGCTTGAGGTTTTGGCCATTGTGAATGCATTAAAAAAATGGAGGAAGTACTTCTTGGGAAAGTCCTTTACAGTGGTCACAGACTGCAACGCTTTTACAATGACCATCAAAGAAGACGATCTGCCTCCTAGAGTTGCAAGGTGGGCAATGTCATTGCAGGAATTTGAGTTCAAAGTTGAGCACCGAGCTGGAACGAAGATGAGGCACGTTGATGCACTCAGCCGTTTGTCATGCTGTCTTATTGCGGATTCTACAAAATCACGCTTGATCGAAGTACAGAACAGGGACAACTGGATTAAAGCAGTCAAAGTTATATTGGCCAATAACAAGGAGCACGAAGATTTTTACATACGAAATGATATCCTTTGCAAGGATAGCTACTAGTCGTGCCCGACTCGATGGCAGATGAAATTATTTCTACAGCATAGATTAGATTCTCAACTCTTTAGTAAACCAAGGAGGGTTATTGGAGGTTGACGGATAGTATGAAGAAACACATTCAAGAAAAAATGAATTCATGGCACTATAAAAAATATCCACGGCTTCAGCCATGTCAGTGCACCTGTATAGATCGCACCAATTAAAATCAGATATGAAGTTATTCAGCCATTCGAAGTCCGTCGTGCGAAAGCAGAGGACTTTTTTGGTTGGACGATCAGAAATATTCTGTAACTCAGTCCCAATGTCGTTAGTCACATCGAAAGTAGGATGATAGGGATCTGCGGGTAGCACTTGCCGGGTCTGAGACGAAACAGAGATCAAGCAAGCGCTCTAGGGAATTTCGTACATGGTTGAGACAGCAAAATGTCGAACAAGCCAGCACTAAAATCATGCTGTGTGGAGGTAAAAATGTATTAGTTGAACTTTTTGAGGATCAAATAGCAGCAGGGATATTAAAATCACCAAGAACTACTAAATGGTCCCTATCCAAAAGTCTGAATTGCGGAAAGATGGTTCCAATAAATAGGAAGCTGCGACAAAGGATGATGTAGGAACAAGTAATAAAAATATAGATACCATTGACTGATAGCTTCACACAAAGGAATTTAACATCGTTGCACTCCTCGAAAGTTATTAATTTAGACGCGAGAGTGGAATCACCCGCTATGAGGACACCACCTCCTCGTCTGATAGGCCGATCCAGGCTAAATATATTTAAGCAGGTTTCTGTGAACACAATCAGAGCTTGCAAAAAGTGTCCTTTTTTTAAGCTGTCAGCAATCGAGCTGTTACACGCTGACAGAATCGAAAAAAAACACTTTAAATCAGAGCTTGCAAAAAGTGTCCTTTTTTTAAGCCGTCAGCAATCGATCTGTTACACGCTCATACGATTGAAAACAGAAACGAAAAAAACTTCAAATTCGTTTTTTCTAGGCTTTCTCTATGCTCAACGAGTGATCGAATTTTGTCGCTCACTTCGTACATTTGTTCAGTTGGGACACTTTGCCTAATTTGAACAACACAATTCAGAAAACACAATAAAGAGAAAAAAAAAGTGTTTTGGTCAGAACAAGCTCCCGTCTGCTGCGTTTTTTTTTCTGTTTTTTTAGTGAGCAGACAGTAGAAAAAAATTCGGTTGAACATATTTTGCTGGCTCTGCTTTAAATTCTTTTTTTCTCGGCTTGCTCTGTGCTCAACGAGTGAACGAATTTTGTCGCTCACTTCATACATTTGTTTAAACGGGACACTTTGCCTAATTTGAAAGTGTCCTTTGCGCATGTATGTGTGCTGCGCGCGTGGTGTTAGCCACACCGGCAACTCAGGTGACTGTGGAAAGATCCTTCTCAACTCCTAATTTTGTATTAAATGAGAAACGCACTGCTTTGACTTCTGAGAACATAAAAAATATATGAAATATATTTAATTTACTCTATACAAATTTATGTTTGTCTATTATTTTGTAGTTTCACTTAATTTATGTTGGGAAGGAAATTCCCATCGAAAATTTTTGAAGTTGAAATGAGAAGGCGGAGGCGTCGTGTGGTAATTCGTATGCGCAATTTGATTCAGCTTTATTCCGCTGCATTCATGTGATGAAAAATCTATGCTTAAACATAGAGGTGCGCTCCCGCAAGTTTTACTCCGCTAAAGCGAGAAGGGAGATCGCCGGCAGGCGACATTGGAGCTCGGATCCAACTCGAGGCACGAGCCCGGGGCGCGGAAGCTTCAAAGCGCCGAAGAGTGGCG
The DNA here is from genome assembly GCA_008042675.1 of Drosophila seguyi. NCBI lineage: Eukaryota > Metazoa > Arthropoda > Insecta > Diptera > Drosophilidae > Drosophila > Drosophila seguyi. The sequence continues at coordinate 18,098 of VNJU01010667.1, forward strand.
GATGGGTTACTGAAGAGCGGAGGGCTTTGGGACGCTCGAAGGACACTGCACGGAGGCCCGAAATACGGGAGCGCAAGAGCGACCGAGCTTTCGGAAGCTCGGTGGGCAGAGGGGGTACAGTGGGCCCCAAATATCGTACACAACAACAAAACAGACACTTTCTGTTTTCACTTGGCTCGTTCTTCTCAGTAGCTGGTGCTCAGTTACTGAGCATTCGTCGACAATGTTCGTATCAGGGTGTCTTTGTGTGACAGTTTTTTTTGTTTCACATTGAACAACACAATCCAGAAAACACAAAAGAGAGAAAATAAGTGTTGTGCTTAGAAAAAGAGCGAATCTGATGTGTTTTTTTCTGTTTTTTAAGTGAGCAGAAAGTAGAAAAAAAATGTGGTTGAGCATATTTTGCAAACTCTGAACACAATAATCTGGGAAGCAAACGAGACACTATTAGAATACAATATGGGAAGCTTACTACGTAAGGAAATAGAGAGGGAATTTGTTAGTTTTTTGGAGCGGATGATATAGAGGGCGCAGTGGTCTGATCTGGCCTGGGAAGACTTATTCCTACAGGTCGCCGTTTCTTTTTCTTAGCGTCATACTCCCTGACAACCACATACTCTGGCCAGAAATTGCTAGAAAATATATTTTCAAAGAGTTCTTTAGGGACATTTATTTTAAAAGATGAAATGTCCCTGGCATACAAAAATTTGAATTTTTTCACCTTTATTTTGTTATTTTCGGCTCCAGTTTTGCCTTGGATAAAGACAATTACATCTTCCGATGTCTGAGAAGAGGAGACCCGCGAAACAAAAATATGTTTCGTAGGTGGGACAGTTATAAGAGCTTTTGGCCTAGCACCCTGGGAATATAATATATCGGGGCTCTGAAGGTTCAATAATTGAGACCCCCCAGGGGATAAAACGGAAATCACCGGGGGCGCGGTCCCTCCAGCGGCACATTCTGATCCCGAATCTTTCCTGCTACTCGATCTCAAAACTCTTGGAATTGGTTCTGAGGTCGAGGGCTGTGTTTCTGCTGTTGAGTGTCGACCGCTGGAGGTTGGAATTCGCCTAGATGCTGCAGACCAGGAGCGGATTTTTGCGCCAAGGAGACTCGTTTAATAGCTTTAGGCTATTAAATTGAGTATCCAGCACCAAGAACATATCTTGAGTTTTACGCAAACTCGATAATACGTTTTTAGTTTGCCGCATAAAAGACATCATTTTCAGTTCAACCTCGCGACAGGCCTTACAACAGTACCGCAGACCGATGATTTTTCTTACATCGTCTACCGTCCGAGCCCCAACACGAATGCACTTGGAATGAATAATTGTGTCGCACAGCCAGAAGCCGATTGTAAGAGGTAATAACCTTTTTACAGGTTTTAGCGAAACAGACAAAAGCGGACATTATAAGGACTTACCACTGTACCTTTGCGTAGGGAGAGATAAGAAGAATGCAGCTGCACCGAAGAAGCGCAAGAGTGGAAGAGCGGATGAGCGTGGGAGCAAGGTTATCGTTTAACTGTCGCGACGGCACAAGCTAAACGAAGAAGGCACAATGAGGAGTGCAAAAAATGCAGCACAAATAAAATGTGAAATTAATAACAAAACAGAATAGCTGCACGCACACGAAGTGAACGGGATCTTTATTAATCACCAAATCAAAGATTAAAATAAAAAACCTGTTGTTTTTATCAAAAAGTTACACAAAACGAGAGCGTAAGAAAAAAACACGTCCGTTCACTTGGAAGAGAGCAAGCAAGTAGGTGAAGATATACGTTGCTTTTTTTTTGTAAATGTCCCAGTTGTGTAAAAAAATTACGGATTTGAATGGATCAAAATAATAATATAATTGGTTAAGTTTTTGTAAGAAACTGAATTTATTTCGACATATTTTCGGTTTAAATAGGCTACATGATAATTGAGGCGCGGCCCCCACTAAGGTGCTCCATTAGGATGCGGGGAACAATCGCAAGTCATTTGTTTCATGGAGGCCGGCTATCAACTCTCGCAGTGAGCGGACGTGGTTTTTCGCGAGCTCCCGGAAAATCAAAGAAAGTGGATGAAATAAATTAAATACAAAGTATATTATTCTGGAGTAGTCCAAATAGTGCGAAAAGACGCTAACCCATAAAAGAAAAATATATTCTAACTAGTGTTATGAGCATGATAAGTGCGTATTTAATTTAAATTAATAAGTGCCACGCGCAATAAGCTCGAATAATGAGCAGCGATAAAAAGAATGAGCGTAGAAGCTCCGTAAATCCAAGAAACGCCTGTTACTCTTACTTCTCAACACGCGATATCATCGAAGAAAAGAAGTCAACAACGAGCAACTCGGCTCTACTGACCGTAGACAGCAAGAGAGCGAGCTCTTGATCACCGACTTTGCTTACCCCAACTTCTACATCATGGAGCTATCAATGCCAAACCCCACCACCGCCGGCTTCTATGGAAGAAGCTCCAACAACTAGCAGTGCTACAATTTCTGCAGTCGCAGTAAAACCACTACCAAGAACTAAACAGACTACCAATATTGCGAATTCGGTGCCAACGGCCGCAGTGCAAAATACAATGGCAACAAAAGCCGTAAGCTCCGATAAGCAACAGGCGGTTCCAGCTGAACAGACCGGTATGGATCGCTACATCCAGATTAAGCGTAAGCTTAGTCCACTAAACACGGTTGGTAATAAACCAAAGATCAACCGTACCAACACAAGCAATGAACAAACTAGAAAGTCCAATGATAACCGATTCGCCATCTTAGCTGAGGAGGAGAACAACCGAGCAGATTTGGGGCAGGTGGCCCAAAAGAAACCAAAGTCCCCACCTATATACGTAAGGGAAAAAGCTCAAGCGCCCTGGTCAACAAAATTGTTGCGCTTATAAAAGGCGGAACAACATGAAAATTTGCGTCCCCGACCATACATACACGAGACCAAAATCCAAACGAAGTCGGAAGAACACTTTAGAGCCGTGTCTAATTACCTGGTGGAATCAAAAACGAACTTCTACACATACCAACTAAAAAGCAGCAAGGGACTGCAAGTAGTACTTAAAGGAATTGAACCTGACGTCGCCCCTCCGAGATTCAAGAAGCACTTACAGCCAAGCTTCTGTGCAAAAAATGTTAGCAATATAATTAACAGAAACAAAACACCGCAACCACTATTTAAGGTCGAGCTTGAACCGGACAGCAAAGCCCTAAAGAAAAATGAGGTGCACCCGATCTACAAGCTGCAGCTGCTACTGCATCGAAGGATGACCGTGGAAGAGCCACACAAACGCAGCGGCCCTGTTCAATGCACAAACTGCAAGGAGTTTTGACATACCAACCACGTACTGTACACTTCGGACAGTCTGCGTAGTCTGCGGGGACTTTCACAACTCCCTTAACTGCCCCGAGAGCAAAGAAGACCCCCAAAGGAAAAAATGTGGCAACTGCGGAGGAAACCATACGGCAAACTACAGAGGCTGTGCGGTCTACAAGGAGCTGAAGAGTCGCATGCGACAAGCGTCAGCTACGCGTCAACAAAATACACAAAATGTGTATTATAACTCCAAAAGTACGCCAGACGTATTTTTCGCCAAGGCAGCCAGATCATCATTCGGTCGGCTAAAAACCACCAAGGGCATCTCCTACGCCGAAGCCCTACGAACAGGTATGAAAAACCCTCTCCAGCCACACCCAGAACACTTTTTACCAGACACCAGGGCAGCCGCAAAGTAACTTGGAAACCATGATGTTTATGTCATTCATGAAAACAACTATGCAGACCCTTGTTCAGAACCAGAATATGGTGATTCAGTTGCTTGTAGCACAACAGTCCAAATAATCAATGTCGAACCTTCGTATATCCATGTGGAATGCCAACGGCATTTCACGGCATAAACTTGAAATAACTCAATTCCTAAATATAAATCACATCGACGCCATGCTGCTTGTTGAAACGCACCTCACAGGGAGATATAACTTCCATATAAGAGGGTATACCTTCTACCGCACAGATCATCCGGATGGCAAAGCCCACGGCGGAACCGGCATCCTAATCAGAGAACGCATCAAACACCACTTTCACCAAAGGTTTGCAACAAATCACTTGCAAGCCACATCCATAAAAGTGCAGTCGGGAAACGGTAACCTTTGCATTGCCGCTGTCTACTGCCCACCTCGCTTCACTATCTCTGAAGGTCAATTCATGGATTTTTACAACACATTGGGGGATCGCTTCATTGCTGCAGGAGACTACAACGCCAAACACACGCACTGGGGATCACGCCTCGTGACTCCGAAGGGAAGGCAATTGTACAATGCACTTATAAAAGTGAGCAATAAATTGGACTACGTTTCTCCTGGTACCCCCACATATTGGCCCACAGACCCCAGAAAGATCCCAGATCTAATCGATTTCGCGGTGACAAAAAATATCCCACGCGATCTAATAAACGCCATGGCCCTTCCGGATCTCTCATCTGACCACTCGCCTTTGTTGATAACCCTTCTTCAAAGCCCAGATATTTCGGACCACCCCTACAGGCTGACGTCGCACAACACTAACTGGATGAAATACAGAAAGTATGTGAGTTCCCACATTGAGCTAACTCCTCAACTAAATATTGAAGAGGACATCGACAGCTCTACCGCCGCTCTTGAAGAGGTACTCGTCGCAGCAGCCAAGATCTCAACACCAAAACGGAAGGATGTGAAAATTAAAAAGCTCAAAACCAGCCTGCAAATTGAACAGCTGGAAAAGAGGCGTCTGCGTCGGGCGTGGAAAACCAGCAGATCACCATGCTCAAAGCAACGCCTCAATGAAGCGAACCGCGAACTAAGCAGGGCCCTGAAGCAAGACGCTGAAAGTGCACAACTAAAATATATTGAAAAACTTTCGCCAACTAGTACAAAGCATACCTTGTGCAGGGCTCACCCAAACCTAAGCTCTCCGATTGAAACCGTCACCTCGATAAGAAACTCCTTTGGTTGCTGGGCCCGCAGTGACAGAGACAGAGCCGATACATTTGCCTTACATCTTAGGGGCGTCTTCCAGCCGAACCCCTCTGCAAATAATTTTGTCCTTCCGCAAATCGACTACGGAATCTACGCCAACATTATTTCGGCCGTACGAGATCAAAAAAGTCATATAACTACAAAAATGATAATGGAATTTCCGTACTGTGCTATTAAGGCCATCTGTAAACTCTTCAACGGAATCATAAGTCTCGGCTATTACCCAAGTAAATGGAAGAAATCTATTATTATAATGATACCGAAGCCTGGAAAAGATCACACTATCCCATCATCTTACAGACCAATAAGCTTGCTATCATGCCTTTCCAAAGTATTCGAAAAGTGTCTTCTAACACGGATAATACCATATATGAGAGCTCACAATATTATCCCAGCGCATCAATTTGGCTTCAGAGAAAAACACGGAAGTATCGAGCAAGTTAACAGAATAACATCTGAGATTCGAACAGCCTTCGAGCATAAAGAATATTGCAGCGCGATATTCCTCGATGTATCCCAAGCATTCGACCGCGTCTGGCTTGAAGGTCTTATGCATAAAATTAAAACACACCTGCCTGGGTACACTCATAAACTCCTGGAATCGTACCTCTACAACAGAGCCTTTGCAGTGAGGTGCAACACTACAATTTCCGACAACTACACTATCGAAGCTGGAGTCCCACAAGGCAGTGCACTAGGGCCAACTCTATTCGTCCCTTAAACCGCGGATATTCCCACGAGTGGCCGACTAACAACATCCACCTTCGCTGACGACACTGCGATCCTCAGCCGCTCCAGATGCCCAGTCCGTGCAACAACCCAACTCACCACCACCACGTATCTCGGCATCCATCTCGACAGACGTCTAACTTGGCGTAGACATATTGAATGCAAGAAACTACACCTAAAACTGAAAGCCAGCAGCCTTCACTGGATTATAAACTCCCGATCGCCCTTGTGTCTGGACTACAAGGTTCTGCTCTACAACACCACTCTTAAGCCAATCTGGACCTATGGCTCCCAGTTTTGGGAAAACGCGAGCAAAATCAACATAGACATCATACAGCACGCTCAATCAAAAATCCTGCGTACTATCACTGGGGCACCATGCTATATTCGTAACTAAAACATCCACAGGGATCTCGGCATTCTCGCAGTAAAAGATGAAATAAACAACCAAAAAACATCCTACAATGTAAAACTCTGTGCCCACCCAAATCCTCTCGCAAGGGTCTTGACTCGGGTTTCCAGCCGAACCCGCCTGCAACGTACTGATCTTCTTGTTGTTAGACTCGAAAGCGAGAATATTCAATAAATAAATGCAAAGTAAAAAAAAAAAAATGTTCGAACATGGATAGACTTCAGAATTTTAATATTTCTGTACAAAATTATAGTGACAAAGCCACCTGACTATTTATTTTGGCTAATAAGATTTTCTTCCTCACAACGGGCGCAGTATACGCACAAGAATTGCTAGTTCTGATAGACAATTTCTAATTTATGCCATTAAACTTTGGAACCATCTACCGAACCAAATTAAGTTAATCAAAGGCACGACCAAATTCGAAAACGGACTTAAAACTTATCTTACCACACACACATAAAGCATATATATAACAAAACTAGAAATTGAAGTAATCAAATTATTTTAATAGTGTTGAACACACACACATAAAAATTTATATAAAAACACTAGAAATTTGGGAAATTAAATTATGTTAATATTAAGATAGCTATATAAAATTTTGTGACTGGCGCAATAATTTACAAGTACTATATACTTGTAGCGGCAGGATAATAAATAAATAAATCTAAATCTAAATAAGCGAATTAGTGGAAATTCTGGATGGTCTAGCTGGAGTTCGAATAGAGCTAAACAGCGAGTTACGAACTATCGCGTTGCTATCGAGCCTTCCAGAATAATTCGAACATTTCGTGGTGGCCATTGAAACACGAGATCAGTTGCCTTCGTTTGAGATTCTCACCATAAAGTTTAAGGAAGAGAACGAACGAAAAGGAATAAAGAGGAGCGAATCGATAATACTAAGGCATTCGCTGCAACACAGAGGCAAAACTTGCAGAGGAAGACGTATGGGAAAAAGAAACGAAAGAATATTGTTTGGTTTAAGTGTGGTGAACAAGGGCACATTAGGTCCCAGTGCAGAAATGCGAGCGACGGAGATAGAAATCGCACACAATTTGGTGAATCGCCAAAGCAGTCTCTTGAATGTTTCTTACATCAACAACTTGAAGAACTAGAAGTGGATAATGCCGCAATATACCATATGCGTTGTGCAAAAGAGCTATTCATAAAGTTTGAGAAGCACACAGAGCAGATCAGTTGTAGGTGACGTCAAGATTCAAAAAGTTTTTTGCATGTTGACTCTCAAGAATGTTCTCTACTTCCCGAAGATGACAGGAAATTTCATGTCCGTGAGAAGTTCTGTCCAAGTCAGATGCAAGGTAACATTTTAACTAGAGAAGGCCATGGTAGTGCAAGATGGAGTGTAGTATGTTCACATAGCGAATAAACACTGTACTCAGTGTTATGCATAAATACAAATATACCAATGCACGTATTTTAAAAGTCAAAGGCACTAGCAATGGGCCTGCTAAATGCTGAGTCTGCATATCATACTCTCTGCCGTCGCTTACTTATATGCCGGCTTTGCTGTCGGCGCAGCTGCAAATTATTTGGTAAGAATAAAATATATAAAATAATAATGTGACCTTCAATAAAAAGAGATCAAACGGGACAGTCGTCCCGTTTAATAACTACAGGAGAATGCTTCGTGACAGCCAAAAGGATTGACAATTTGTATTTGTTTGAAGGTGGCCGAAGCGAGTGTTTCGCCATGTCAGCTGTTGATGGGATTTTGCTGCACAAAAAATATGGACACATTAATTTCTCTAATATCTAATTTTATATATATTTAATTTTATCCAGGAGGATTTTTGTTTGTTTTCTGCTTAGGAAGAACGAGGTGCTGTCAAAGTTCATGGAGTTCAAGAGTCTGGTGGCAGAACGGCAGACAGGCAGAAAGCTAAAATGCCTGCGGAGTGACAACGGTGGAGAGTTTGTCAATAAGCAGTTTGACGAATTTCTCAGGAAACATGGAATTGCCAGGCAGCTAACAATAGCGTGGCGGAAAGGGCAAATCGAACGCTAGTGGAGATGTCGAGATGTCTTCTGGTCCAGGCGGGGCTAGGAGATAGTTTTTGGGCAGAAGCTGTCAACACTTCGGTTTATTTGCGAAACCGCTCCCCTACCAGCGCAGTGAAGAGTATGACTCCTATGGAAGCGTGGACGCGTAAGAAGCCTTGCGTGAAACATCTAAAAGTATTTGGATCTCTTGCAGTTGCTCTGGACAAGGGTCCGAGGAAGGGCAGCAGTATATCATGGTTGGGTACTCTGTGCCAGCCAAAGGTTATCGGCTGTATGACCCAGCAGCTCGACAACTGGTCGAGAAACGAGATGTTTTGTTTGATGAACATCATGCTGTGGCATCCAAAGATAATGTTGTGTTGATCGAACTGGAGGAACTCGAAGAGCCCTGCCTGCGAGATGAGGCCGAAAAGGAAGAAAACGTATCTGACTATCCACAGAGCGCTGAAAATAAGAAGGAGCAGGTCGTAGAAGAGGCGCGCAGAGGCCCTGGTCGCGCCAAAATCATCCGGAATGGACAACCTGGGCGTCCGAAGAAACAATATAACATCTTGGGCGCTCTTGTTTCGGAAATTGTTCCCATCCCTTTGATTTGCAAAGAGGTGGTGGAAATGCGCATGCCATGGAATGGCGCGAAGCTGGTTGCCAATCAGACTTGGCAGATTAAGGATTTACCGAAGAATCAGCGAGCAATTGGATCCAAGTGGGTTTTCAACGTGAAACGAGATAAGGATGGCCAAACGTTTCAAGGCTCGTCTGGTGGCAAAGGGATGCTCCCAGCAGTTTGGCGTAAATTCCCTGGAAACATTTTCGCCGGTATACCGACTGGATAGTATGCGTCTGATGATAGCGCTGTCGGCGGAGCTCAAACTACATCTTCATCAGATGGATGTATGCACGGCGTATCTCAACAGCGATCTTAGTGAGACGGTTTACATAAAGCAGCCGGAAGGATATATAGGCGAGAAGAATCCTAAGGTATTCATGCTGAGGAAAGCAATATACCCTTTAAAGCAGTCAGGAAGGGCCTGGAACGAGAAGTTAAATGGCGTATTGGTGGATATGGGATTTATAGCCTGCAACAACGAGCCATGTTTATACAAACAGAGCGGAGAAGGTAACCTTTCACTAATTTTTGTATATTTGCACGAGGATTTGCTGGAAATTAAAAACACCATTTCACAATCGTTTGAGTGCGTTGACAAGGGTCCATTAAACCATTTCCTGGGCATGGAACTTGAGAGAGAAGACGACCTTTAATCAATTACTTTGGGACATTCGCAATATAGCAAGTATTTATTTTTTGCGAACCCATGGAAGCGAATTCTGCAAGTCGGCGAAAACTCCCCTGGATGCAGATTTCTAGATTGATTACACCAGCGACAAGTGAAAGGGGTGGATCCCACGGTTTATCGATCCGTAGTGGGAGAGTTTATGAGGTTAGCTTTTACAACAAGGCTAGACACATTGCATTCGGTGTCCAAATTAGCTCAACGGAACCAAAATCCACATGCTGAGGACAAGGCTGACATAAAGCACATCCTAAGTATCTCTCGTCCACGGTTGACATGAAATTATATTATCAGCAATGTGGTCAATTGGTTAGTGGATACGTGGATGCGGATTGGGCAGGCGATAGGCTTGACAGGAAGTCTACATCTATTTGTTGGCTGGTGGTCCAAATTCTTGGCGACCAGGAAAGCAGCGAAGCGTGGCGTTAAGCAGTACCGGGCGGAGTACATGGCACTATCGGCAGCGTTCAAGGAGGCGATAGTCATGCGAAGGCTAATTTTGGAAATTGGCTGCGTAGACGATAATACCCCGATCGTCGTGTATGGGGATAACCTGAGCGCGCAGACGTTAACCAAGAATCCTGTTAACCATTCCAGAAAGAAGCACTTTGATATACGTTATAATTTTGTTAGAGATGTCGTAAAAGAAGGGCAAGTTTTGTTAAAATATATATGTACAACTGAAATGATAGCAGATATTTTGACCAAGAACCTTCCGCAGACCAAGCACGAATTGTTTAGAGAAATGTTAAATTTGTATTAAATTAATTTGTAAACATGCATACATTGAGGAAGGGTGTAGAAAATAGAGGCCCTGTATATTTTCCATATGCACGCTAGTATATGTAACAGACTATAGCTTATAGATTTTTCTCTCTCTCTAACGAATCAGGAATAAGGAAATATGTATAGCCATTTTGTCACTTCTTTCATTCCTAAGTCAGTCGAAAATAAAATTGCGCAGCGTACACACGGTGTTTTTATTTTTTTGGCTCTCTTCGCATTCTGCCGCTTAATATTTATACAATATATTTTTTGTAACTGAATCTTAAGCTTGCTATTTGTAAAAACTGGTCTTCCCCAGCCGGTAGTAAATGTTCCAACAAGATGGAAACAAATGGTTAACAAATATATCTTAAAGAAATTATGTTCATAACAGGTGCGCCCTACATTTATGCAACCAGTTTCGTCGGAAAGCCCACATTCATCAAAAACTCGGGTTGAGGTAGAACCTTTCTCTCAGAGTAAGGGCTCCCTACTAAGCAATTACCTTAATTCATTCGATGTGTGCTCAGAAAATTAAAAATCCGATGATGACCCTGAATTAAAATTGGTGGAAGTAAAAATTAATGGATACTCTCCCAAGACAGTGAACCCGAATATAGGAAGAGTAAACAAGAAAGGAAGCTAACTTCGGCATGCCGAAGTTTAAATACCCTTGCAGTAACTAGAAGGAGAAGAAGAAAAATGTTCTGACTTTTTCGCTTTCTCGGGTACTGTCATATAATAATTGTTGCCAGTGCAGAATGTTGCTGGCGAAAAATGTTGCAAGCAACAAAGCCAAACAGATATATATATTCCTATGGCAGCTATATGATATAGTGGTCCGATTTTGATAAAATTAAAACCGAAATTCTGGAATAATACAAAATGGCCATGTCTGAAATTTTCAGAAAATATGTGGAAAATTGGCTTAGTTAGATTTTTTTCTCAACATTTTCCCATCGGTCCAATGGCAGCTATATGATATAGTTGTCCGATTTTGATAAAATTAAAACCGAAATTCTGAAATATTACAGAATGACCAAATTTTAAGTTTTATGCAAATATCTTAAAAATTGGCTAAGTTATAATTTTTTTCATTAAAATTTCCCCATCGTTCCTATGGCAGCTATATGATATAGTAGTTCCGACTTATGTAGTAGTGAGAGCATATAGGAGACTGTCTGCAAAGTTTCATTCAGATAGCTTAAAAACTGAGGGACTAGTTTGCGTAGAAACGGACAGACGGACGGACAGACGGACATGGCTAGATCGACTCGGCTGTTGATGCTGATAAAGAATATATATACCTTATAGGGTCGGAAATGTCTCCTTCACTACGTTGCAAACTTCTGACTAAAATTATAATACCCTGCAAGGGTATAAAAATACACTTATCCATGTCTTTATGATCTGGCTGAGGTTGTACATACTGTTCCTGCCACGGATGTGTCAGAGGAAAGGGCCTTCTTGGCACTAAAGCTGGGCGTCTCAGACTTAAGGTGCAAGTTTTTATCAGAGTCAGTTAAAAAGCTAATGTTTTTAAAATTAAATAAAATGGGTATTGAAAAATTATATTTATCTTCGTTTATTTATATATATTAAATAACGGATACAAGGAAAAATTAGAGCTATTTTAATTTCCTTGTTTTTCTTGGGAATCTATTGTTATATGTACTTATTATGCATGCATCAAACGAAAGGTATTGAAGTGGAGATTAATTAGATATGCCTATCGGCGAAAACTCGTAGAAAATCTGCAGTGGACGGCGAGAAAAAAAACTGCCCCTGATTACCTGGAATGGACTCAACGGATGTATTGCGACTGGCTGCCGAAGATTCCAAAACCGCCACGTTGTAAAAGCACTATTCTCATTTTCGGCTAAATTCATCCATGGAGATCTCCACGCATCACGAAAGCGTGTCTGCCACCACGTTCTCGCTCCCTTACCAGTGCTCGATGCAGAAGTTGAAACCCTGGAGCTCCAGTGACGAACTAGCCAGGCGTCCCGAGAAGTCCTTCATGGACATCAGTCATTTCAAGCTAGCGTGATCCGTGATGAACGTAAACGACATGTCTTCTACATACGGACGGAGCTTTCAAAATCGCCAGGAGAGCAGCAAATATGCAATAAATAAATAAATATGTTATATCAGAGCTTGCAAAATATGCTCAACCGAATTTTTTTCTAATGTCTGCTCACTAGGTTAGGTTAGGTTAGGGCGGTGACGGCCGGCTCGAAGAGCCGGGCCGCCCACTTGAGCCAGAGGAGGCTCCTTGTGATGCCGCGTGGGCTTAGATCCCCTGTCCGCAACGGGTTCTCATGGGCCGCTGACCAATCCTATGTTAGAGAGGACCAACCCGCTCCTTGGATGACGCGGGTTATCTGCCTCGGTGATGCCTCGCTCAGCTCGGCGAGATCGGCGAGGGTGAAAGAGCCCAGGTACTGCAGTCTACGTCTGCTTAGGGCCGGACAGTGGCAGAGGAGGTGAGTTACTGACTCTTCCTCTTCCTCATCCCTACAGCTTCTACAGAAGTCGTTATGGTGCACCGACAGCCTGGACGCATGCGTTCCAAGTAGCCAGTGACCAGTGAGAGCCCTAACGGCAAGGGCGCAGCTTTCCCTGCTTAAAGACAGAAGCTCCTTGGAGCGTTTCACTGATCGGCGTGGCCAAATCATTCTAGCGTGGCGGCAGGAGATTAGGTTTTCCCATTTCCTGTCCGCGAGGAGACGAAAGTGTTCCCTACAAAGTAGTCTGCGAGTGGCCAGGGGCATGTCAACTAGCTCCCTCTCCAGCTGAAGAGGGGAGGTTATACCCTGCCGGGCCAGCTCATCGGCAGCGCAATTGCCCTCGATGTCCCTATGTCCTGGCACCCAGATGAGATGGAGGTCGTACTGCTCCGCCATCTCGTGAAGAGATCTACGGCAGTCGTTAATAGTCTTCGAATTAGAAGAGATGGATTCTAGTGACTTCAGGGCAGCCTGACTGTCAGAGAAAATACAAAGGGGAGCTCTAACCCTAGATGGCGGG
>VNJU01010678.1:0-67448 GCA_008042675.1 Drosophila seguyi
AATCAAAAGGGCTGTGGACTCATTATTAAAATAATCTCAAATAAAATTTTCGTTTAATATATAACCGCAGTGCAAAACTGTAACAATTGACTTTTTTTACATTTTGCTTCGGCATATTTACTCCAGATGATCAAATCGTTTCATATTTTCACAAGCGATAGTCAAATATAGTAGCAACAAAACAAGACTAAGATTATTATCGTACATAAAATAGGAGAGAAGATACTGACCGTTAAAGTTGGAATATGCAACTCGTGTTACAGTTTTGCTCGTCAGTGTAGCTTTTTATTAGCTCTTTCATGGTGGTGCAATTTTAGATTTTTGTTAATTTTTCATTTTCATTCTCAAGGGACATCGTGCACGGGAACCTTTCTGTGAAAATGCGGTGGAGCTTAAAAAAAAGAGCGATAAACATTATATTTCTCTCGAAGATGGATAGATTTACTGGGCAGGTGAATATTATTGAGGAATAAAATAGTTAATATGGCTACAAACTTTTCTTTTTGTCCTGCAGATTGGGGAAATATTAAATCAGGCAACCAAAGTATTTTAAAGTATTACTTCCTTACTATGTTAATAATAAAATTATTTTTAAACACATTTGTAAAAATTTATATATTTGTATTGATATATGTGATTTTTTTGTTTCTTGGCATGTGCGGAATTTAAAATCCAAGTTTCATAATCTTCTTACTATATTAGTGAATTTATTTGGAACGGCGTTATCAAAATAATAAACCTTGCTGTCATTTAGTACATAAGAATTAATCTAAAAACATAAATATTTCCCAGAACTTTTTTAGATTGTACTTTAGAATATATTTTGCTTTTGCTAAGAACAGTGCAGTTTTGCTGTTCCAATTAAAATGACTTCCCCAAAGTTTGAGCTTATTTTAGTGATAATCTTGCTTATTGTGACGCTGGGATTCGCCATTCTATTGGACGATGGATGCAAGCCCGTAATAAAGAATACGATACTGAATGGTGAAAATGCTGCCCCAGCGCCGTGGATGGCGTACTTAATGAAAGATGGCAATTTTATATGCAGCGGCACTCTTATTTCCCATTGTGAGTTATTACTTCCGAGTGCTGAATATTATGTTTGCGCGTCTCAAAAAATTCAAATGCGCTTCTCTTAATATATATATTATTTTCTTTTCTCTTTTGAAACTTTTCTAGACTTTGCTGTAACTGCTGCTCATTGTGTAAACTGATAACTTGTAAGTGAGCTAGCTTTAAATATTTAGAATTTCTGACTAAAAATGCGTTTAATTTTTTGTATTGTAGGGTTGTTAGATTGGGAGAATATAATACTACAGATATCCCAGCTTCCGATTTCGAGGTCATCCGAATTGTACCGCACAGGATGATGGACATTGCCTTACTTGAATTGCACAAAAAAGTTTCCTACTCAGGTTATCACAAATTATTATTCGAGCGTCTTATATCTTCATAAAACTTTGTTTTCTGCAGAATACATCAAGCCAATTTGTCTTTTAGCTCCGGAATTTTACAAACGTTTACCGACTGTTGATAGATTTTTTGTAACCGGCTGGGGAACGACTTCTGACGTAAATATGAGGTCTTCTACCGTACTGCAACAAATGTGGGTCAAGCGGATACACCCACCTGAGTGTGACGAACTAGAAGGAGAAATTTGCTGCCGTCACCCGGAGGATAAGAAATTTTTATGTAGTGGAGACTCGGGTGGTCCTTTAGTAGCTTATGTTAAATATAACAATAGAACCACTATTACTGCTTAATACGGCGTAGTACGTGGCACTAGTGTATTATGCAGCGATCATGCTTATTACGGGGATATCAATGAGTTTTCAAACTGGATCTTTATTAAAGTGCAAATCGCTCGGCTTAAATATGTGATAACAAAGATGTAATTTTGATAAATAAAATTGATTATAGTTTTGGCCTTTTTCAAAAAGAATTAAAATAAAAATGTATTTTTTTGGACCCATTGCTTTCGAAAAAATATCACAGGTGAAGGGGACTTCTCACCCAAATTTAGAAATTTCATAATCGCTTTAGCATTTAGTATTTACAATGAAAAAATTCTGAATTCAATCATATATATACATACAAATAGTTATTAGATATATTATAGCAGTGCTTTAGAACAGTTCGGTTTCGGCATTTCGGCAATTAGAATGAAGTCCGCGAATTCTGTGCTGACGCTGACGCTATTGGTAGTCCTGATCTTCGGGAAACTGAAATACTAAGAGCTTCTGGTAGTTCTGATAGTTCCTGGTTTAATTAACTTCCTTCTCTCCCGAGAAAATCAATCAGATCTGCATACCCGTTATATTATATTATAAGACCATAGCATTTGTTAAAAAATCAGTTTACTGTCACCGGCTGGGGTCAGAGCTCCCGCTTCAACGACGTTTCTAGCACTATAATCCAAGAAACATCTGTCCAGCAGTGGGATCCATCAAGATGTTACAGCCCGAAAGGACAACTTTGATGCGAAAATCCCCTGCATTTTTTTTGTGGCGGCGACTCCGGTAGCCCCTTTCTAGCTGATGTCCCCTCTTATGGACGCACAATGGCTGCTCAATTCGGGGTACTAAGTTACGGCCCTAAAATACCTTTTACGTAATGGCTGCTCAATTCGGGGTACTAAGTTACGGCCCTAAAATACCTTTTACGTGGATGTTATTAAGTACATTTCCATCCATATGGATCCAGTCATTAATTGCCTTAAATAAATAATATGAATATAAATAAGTTAAAATAATATTGCATTACAACTTTTATACAATTTTGATACTTGGTTACAAATCTTACCACAGAACATCGAGGTTGGTAAGTCTCAGAATTGGGAACTATAGAAGAAATCAAACCACTATATAATATAGCTGACAGAGGGCTTGGGCCTTATAGGAATATTTGCCAAAAAATCAAAGATTAAAAAAATGTGTATTTTAAACATGCATAGAATTCTTATAAAGTTTTTTACGCATAGATTTTTTGGCAAGTATGGCAGAGATAAGTAGATAGAAGAATGCCTACGGATTTCTTAGAATTTTTATATGATCTTTTGACTTATGGTGTGTATACGATTAATGCTACCGATTTGGTTAAGCTAGGGACTAAGAAATGGGTAGAAATTTGTAGAGTCCACATCTTTTCTCATGTGAAACCAAGATTCAATTGACCATCAGATCGTTGGCTATGCCTCAATGGCTCCGAAAACAATCGTAAATTAATTACTAAAAAGTTTACTGATAGGGGAATGTAAGTTTTAGGCTAACCCCAAACTGTTATTCGAATTTTTCCCGCCACCAATCGGGGCGGCGAGGCATGACGCCCCTGGTGGTGGTGTCCTGGCTCAGAGGTCCTTATTGTCTCATTGAATAAAAGACAGCTGAGTCCAGCGCTTCGGTTGGGTACTATTCTTTATATGATTCGGTGGCCGTGGTGTGAAGACATAACAACTATCGACTGATCACAGACGCGCCTTTCGCTTGGGCTTGGCCGGCGGCCTGGGAGGCACTGTTTTAGTTGGAGCCGTCCTGGGCCTCACATCGGTGGCACTGTTTCGGACCTGGATGCGCTGCACCTCCATTGCGCCCGCGTTGAAGCAGTCTTTCGAAGGCCGGAAGCCCAGGACAGGGGGAAGAAGAACGATAACTTTCTTCTTGTCCTCACCCGAACTGAAGTTCTGAAGGGGATTTTTCGTAAGCAGGGCGGTCTGGTTCTCAGACAGAACTACAGCATTCGCTTTGCTTGATGGCCGGTCAACGGGATGGCATCGCTTAGGACGAGCTAGAATTCTCTTCAGTATCGATCGAGGAGAAAAAACCGGCTGGAAGCTCTTCATGAGACCAGGACTCCTTGCTTTCATGGTCTGGTGAAGGTACTCCTTGACGATGCGCATGGTGGTGCCTGTCATGCCGGGTGGCATTGCATAGGAACTTCCCTCAGAGATCCCCTCATTCGGATGAAATGGCGGCGATGTGAACACCGAATCGGACGCTGGGTTGTCCCAGGACATGCTCTGGAAGCCGGAGAACTGCCGCTGGCAGTGCAACTGCTTCCAAGACCCCTGTCCTGGGTCATCCCGGTGCGTATCACATCGTTCAATAGGCTCTTTTGGAACGATAATGAGATACTGCTGGCTGTTATCGTCGTCCTGTAATGTGCAAATGAAATATGAGGCCGTGTTTAAGTCATTAGGCAACTTGCTGTTGGCAGCTGCACTTAGTCCTCGGTCCGTGGTCCTTTTGGCTCCGCCCGGGGCATTGCGTTTACCATTCGACACGGAGGCAGTTCGTTTCTTGGCCGTCTCACCTGGCTGTGTCTTTGGAGGCGCTGAGTTGCGGGTGGGGCTGGCGGTTGTGGGCTTAGGTTTTGAGGATTTTGAGTTCTTCGAGGAACCAGATGTAGGCTTTTTTTTCTTAGTAGAGCGCGAAACACTAGATTCTGGAAACTGCACTGATTTCGGTTCCTCTGGGAAAGGCAAGTCGGGGTTCAATTTGTAGGATGCTTGCCGTGAAGTGCTGGCGGAGTCACTTGCATGTTTGAGAGCCTCCTCAAATGCACCTGAATCATCAAATGTGCTTCCATCGCCAGCTGGATTTCGTTTGGAGGACTGAGTTAGTGGTTCGAAAGGACTACTGCGTGGCCCGCAATTGCAACTACATACATCTTCAGGTTTAAGCTCTCCATTAGACATGTTGTTTTCTTCATTGCATTTGCATTCGCATTCGCACTCGAATTCGATTTCATTTTCTTCTGACTTTGCGGTTTTCGTAGAACTGTTTTCCGCGGTTTGGGGGCACTTAATTTGGCAAGCGCTGGGCTTCCTTCTGCAAACTGTTTTTTCGAGCCTACTATTTTCCTTCTTCTGGTCTCTTTGTTTACACCGAGGATGAGGGGAGCATGGAGAGGGCTTCCTTTCAATCCTTGGTTTTTTATGATCGCTGCTGCAAAAACAGTCATATACTGAATCGTGGGCATCAGATTCCTTTGATTTATACTCTTGATTCCTTGGACACGGCTTCTTATCATATCGCTTGGAAGTGTAACTTGGACAGTCACATTCCGATTCGTATACATCGGTTCTCTTTGACTGACCCGTAGATTTTTTTGACTTATACTCTTGATTCCTTGGACACGGTTTCTTATCATATCGCTGGGAAGTGTAACTTGGACAGTCACATTCCGATTCGTATGCATTTGTTCCCTTTGACTGACCCGTAGATTTCTTTGGCTTATACTCTTGATCCCTTGGACACGGTTTTTTATCATATCGCTGGGAAGTGTAACTTGGACAGTCACATTCCGATTCGTATACTTCGGTTCTCTTTGACTGACCCGTAGGCCGTTTGAAGTCACATTCATTCAAGTCTCCCTTTCTTCTAGAACCACCGGGATTGTCCCTCTTTTTATATTTCGTATATTCATCGCTATCGCTGCTACACTCGCAGTCGTCTGAATAATTTGTCATATTTTTTCTGCCTCTTTTGGGACTATTATCGTCTGTATAATTGTTACAATCATAGTCTGTATCGGGATATCCCCTCTGTGCACGTGAATTTTTTTTATAACTCTTATTCCTGTCGGTCCTGGGCGAACGTTCATATCTACTATATTTTCCCTGTTCAGAAATATTATCATCCGAAGAACATTCACAGACATCCGTGGCTGCTTTCTTCTTTGGTCTCAGAATAGTGGAGCAAACCTTCCTGGGTCTTTCGCAATCTGAAGTATCATTCCTAGGTCGTGGAATCTTTCTTGCCGGAGATTGATTTCTACATTTATTCATCGCCTCCCTTTCGTCATCGTAGCATTTTGTTGGCTTTCTATTTGGAGACGCACAAGGCTCCTGGGAATGCCGCCTTCTTGGCAAATATGGACACGTGTCTTCAGTGCAACATGTCTCAAAAACTTCTCTGTTCCCCTTTTCTTTATCTTGCCTTTTTTTGGGTCCTATACAACTTGTATCTCCTTTGTCATCGCTCGGACTTTTTGGTCTATTATCCCTATGTTTGCGTTCGGACGATATCGTTTCCTCGGATTCGCATTCGCAACTGAGTTCTTCAGGAGGAGGTCTACATCGAATCCTGGGATTTGGCTTTCTGTCATTTTCGTAGCCAGACCTCCTAGAGGTAGGACGTGTACACCCAGCGATTCTGTCTTCGCGGTTCGGTTCACAGTCATCTGGGGATTCCTTTCGAATCTGACATAATGGCGCACACAGACACGGAGCATCATCCGTGTACACTGGGCCCGCTTTAGGCTCTTTGGCACCCTTGTAGCTCTGTGTTGATACTTTTGAAGTATCGCTGTTTTGGTTTGGGCATTCCACATATTCTTTTCGCTTTGGCTTCTTTCGAAACTCGGGAGAGGGTTTTCTTGAGAAAATGGTCTGGTCCGTTCTCCGCGACCCCTGAATGTCAGGGTTTCTTCTGGTTGGTGTCTCGAAATATTCATCACAATCATCAGACCTCCGTCGCCTCTGAGCAGGGCACTTTTCATAGTTACAGTCACTACAGCACACATCTCTCTCTGCCGCGTATTGCCTCGTTCCGGGGAGGCACTCTTCATAGTTATTTTCTGTACCGTTATTGCGATATCCCCTGCGATTTGGGCTCTCATTATACAATCCACGACTTCTAACAGTGTCTTCAATATAGTCAGAGCTTCGTGTTCTATCAACCTTCCTGCACACTACCTGAATCTGATTTTCATCTTGATCACAGTCATTCGACTTACTATTTTGAGTTTCCTTATTCACCATATCATCCTTCCTGAACACTTGCTTCTTTTGACCTAAATCTTGGCAGCCGTTATTTGACCTCCTTTGAGTGTCCTGCTCGGTGTCACTGTATTTAACTCGATTTTCCTGCTGCCCGTTAGTAACTCCTAAAACTGGCGACTGCTCGGTATATCTGCAAGTGTCAGCTGGCGACCTATTGTACAGATCCGGGAGTCCTGAAACAGCACAGGAAGCCTGGCAGGTGTCATGGCAGGGAGCCTGGCTGTTTTGCACATCTTGCGGAGGCGCGCAGACCGTCAAAGGCTTCTGCGCAGGCAATGGAGATGTGGACTGCGGTGGACAATTACAGTTCTCCCCAGCATAATAGTAAGCGTTCGACTGATCCGGGACCGCAGGCCGTCCGTAATCAATCCCCGGCTGGAAGGGCACATAATTAACGTACTGCTGGGCTGGTCTTGTCAAGTTCGGGGGCTGCACCATGTTCCTGGCGTACTGTTGATGCGGTTGGTAGTAGGCTGCGTTGGGGGTGTGCAGTTGGAAGTACATTCCGTTCGAATATACTTGCTGGCCTTGCGGATCATTGCTGAACCGCCCTTGATTCTGCATTTGCTGGTTATTGATGTAATTATCGGAATCGGGAGATTGTTGGCCGTGACAGTAGTTGCCTGGTTCCGGCCCGTTCCGACAATCAACACCGTAGCGCCCGTAATCCAGATCCTGCTGATTGTCGTTCGTGCAATTCACAGTAATGGGCGATTGGTAGCAATTCTGCGGAATCCCAGGCTGTGAACATGCATTCATCTGGTCCGCGCCCGACTGTCGGCGTTCATTTGAATGCACCGCCACCTGATTTTGAAAGCGTTTGTCTGAATTGCAGTAACATGTTAAGATCTGGCCTTCCTGACCATCAAGGCATTCTTGTGATTTGCAGTAGCATTCTGAGTTCCGATCTTCGAGCGGCGGCAACTGAACCCTTTGGCGTTCACGTGTAAGGTGGTATGATTTGTTACGGGTGTTCTGAGCCTCCAACCTCCAGTTGCTCTCGCAGCCAAATTTGTCCCTGTCAGTGTTAAGAGGTGGGCACCTGGGAAAATATTTGGGGCGGGGTTGGCCTGAATCCGCGTGCCGGCACCCGACTGGTGGGCTTTCAAAAGTCTGGGAGGGCACATGAGATTCGCCTAATGACACACACGAACAGCAATTATGAGCATCTAAATGCATCGCCCTGCGAGGTCCATCACTCTCCATTGAACTGGAACTTTCTGTGTCGTTAAACTGACATCTCGGGTTGTACGACGGTTTTTTTTTCGTACACGACTCACAATAGGTCGTTGGATAAAATCTAGCGTTGTCATTGCCGGAGGCGGATCTTTCATTGGGTTTTCCCATTACCGCGCCATTTTCCATTTCCCGAGCTGATGGCTTTTCTGGTTCCAGGACCAATTTATAATAGGTGTAGTCGGGCTCGCTATCCTGGTCTCTGTTACACAAGGAATCTGATAGTGATTGGAGGATTATATAATGTCAAGAGGTGGAGCTTTGATAGAAATAGATTCACCTGTACACTGGGAAAAAGTGGCCTTTGAAAAGTTGTGCGGATAATTACTTGGCTTATAATTGTCTTGAGTAAGGGAATCCTCAAGTATACCGCTCAATTGACTCAAGCAAAAACTGGCCTTTGACTATGTAGGAAAACCGGGTTTGATCACTGATCACTGTTGGGTTAGTCTCCTTTCACTCACCTCCGCTGTCTTCTCGGATAAAACGTTGCCCAAGAAAAGTAGGTCGAGAAAGTAGGAGTGTCGCGGCGTATGGCTATATCCTTCTAGATTGCTTTTTCGGATGGCGGCACACTCTGCATCATAGTAGTTCCTCAGGGCTAACACCTGGAGCTTAACCTGATCCGGTGTCAGGCCACTGTTCATTTCTCGCGTAATTCTTCGCCAGGCATCCTCTTGCACAGAACCGCTCTGGTAGCCTGGAGATTGCGGATTCCAGAGACACTCGCAGGAGCGATATAGACCGATTAGCTTCTGCGTTTGACTCTCGTTTGACACCATTTTCCCGCACAGTCCCTCGCACTCGTTTCCAACCGATCGGTGATCAATCTACCATAATGTAGACCCTTCTATACGGCGCAATTTAGGATTTTAAGTGATGTGTGCGAAATATAGACTATTCAAACATTTAGAGACCCCAAGCCGAAAGAGTTTGACAGCAAATGCAACTCTATTTTTTTCTATAACTGAAATTAATCCATAATCTAA
Source organism: Drosophila seguyi (assembly GCA_008042675.1). Classification (NCBI taxonomy): domain Eukaryota; kingdom Metazoa; phylum Arthropoda; class Insecta; order Diptera; family Drosophilidae; genus Drosophila; species Drosophila seguyi. Next base: position 9,007 of record VNJU01010678.1, read on the forward strand.
TCTAACTTAATCTTAAACAAGAGTATTTTAATACAACCGGAGACGCCCAATCTTAAGTTTTTTCAAGCTCAAAACGCACAACCTCAGCCAATTTGTTAAACTACTTTGCATTTTTATGACAGTTTTCAATGATTCAGAGAACATAGAAATTTTTAACAAAACTTAAATATTTAAAAAATGGTTCCTTTTTAATATTCTTTCTAACTTTTTCAAAATTCAATGATAAGGTTTAAACCCTCTACAATTTTGGCTTCAAAGTTTAACGGTATGAACGAGTCTGCCCAGCGAGGCGCACTGATAACTGTTTAGTATTTTTATGCGGTATTTTTGAAAAAGCAGCCCGCTTACTGCGGTATGTTTTTCCGAGCCGTCGTGGCATTTAGCGTTGCAACAATCGCGGTCACACTGGCCACACGGGGAAGAATTAGGCGAAAATAGGCAAATAAAATTTTGAGGGACTCAAATTCCGTTCCCATTGTCGCATGCGAGTGCATTTAACGGCTGCATTAATCATTCCGGGCTTATGTAAACCCACGCGGCGTCTAGAACCGAAATTTCCGGCCCTCACCACCTAAGGGGCGAGACGTGTGTCTGGTATAACCACAAATTTTCTTTTTTCACTGCTGCGCCTCTCCTCTGAGCCGCCCCAAATTTTCGCGAGTGCGACGACGGTATCGGAATTGGAATCGGGAATCGGGAACTAGGAATTAGGAAAACGAATAACACAAAATAACATAAATAACTCAGAACGGACACCAACCCGCATCCGTATCAGTTTTCAGTGGCCGCGCCGTACGAAAGAAACCCTGTGCAGTGATTCGCTCGTTAAATGACCGGAGCGACCCAGGCGAGGATTATCCACGTAAACAGCTGCCTGAGTAGAGGTCGCGCCTAGAGCTTTTCCGATCCGATCTGCGCCAGAAAGAGCCAGAGCTGTGAAAATGTCCGCGGAACGCGAGATCCCCGCCGAGGACAGCATCAAGGTGGTCTGTCGCTTTCGACCGCTGAACGACAGCGAAGAGAAGGCCGGCTCCAAGTTCGTGGTCAAGTTCCCCAACAATGTTGAGGAGAACTGCATATCCATCGCGGTAAATAAAAGTCTACTTCCCTATTCGGTGTCCCTTTGATGTCTGCCCCCACCACCCGAGTGCCGCCACTGTGTTATGCATTAATCTCTGCGTGCCGTGCCATGACGTCATGCCTATTCCCCAATTTGCTGAGCTAATGGAACGCCAGCAGCGAAAAGAGAGAGGCCCTCGCTGCTACCACTTTTCGCAATTGGCCCAAAAAAACGAATATAGTTGGGAAATATCCCACAGAAACCGCTCCAAATCAATAGCACTTTGCATGAAATTGATTTTCCCCGGGCTTGCCCAGAATGGGGGTGTGTGTTGGCGGTAAAAGAAGCGAAATACCACCCACAAGACATGCTCGAAAGCTGGCCGTTCTTTGGGGGCCGCATAAAAATGCGCTTTTCTAGAGTTTCCAGTCCGCCTTCGGTCGGCGCTTACCTCACTTACAGTACACAGAAAAACACGGCAAAACACCAACACACTCCCAAGCACACACGCTTAGAGCGTTTCCCCGCCTGCCATCCCCATCCCGCTCCGTGCCACAGTGAGTCATGCACACGCAAAGCATATAAAAAGGTAGAAAGAAAGAAAACAATAAGAGCAACATTGAAGGCAACGGCATTCCGCTGGCCGTATTAATGCTTTTTGGCGCTCTTCTTCGACATGCAGACCAAATTTCATAACCGAGTTTTCCGCTAAACAGCGGCAGCAGGTGTAATTCATCATTTTCCTGGAAGCAAACTTAAGCAATTGAACCAGTTCCAAAAAAGAAAAGAAAGAAACGGAGGCACAGCACTAGTAGATGAGGCCCTCCATACATACATATGCATTATCATTACTCGCACTTCTCGCGCTCTCCACTCGCCTGTCTTTCTCCTCTGCCTTCTTCTGCTTTGGCCGCTCGTTATTCACTATTCTTCCCCCCGCCATCGCCCTCCACATTTCTTGATGCTCGTAATTACAATCTGTTTCGCGGCCATGCGTTGAAAATGATTTGAAAGCCAGTCAGTCAGTCGGCGGGAAAGGCTGTGAGCAGGGCAGGGGGGAATCTCCGAAAGAAATTTCACCGCAACTATACACCGGGAGAAACTACATCTCGATTCTTCAATCTTTCCGCAGGGCAAGGTCTATCTGTTCGACAAGGTCTTCAAGCCGAACGCCTCCCAAGAAAAGGTCTACAATGAGGCGGCCAAGTCGATTGTCACCGATGTCCTGGCAGGATACAACGGGACGATATTCGCCTACGGCCAGACATCGTCCGGCAAGACGCACACGATGGAGGGCGTGATCGGGGATTCAGTGAAGCAGGGCATTATACCGCGCATCGTCAATGACATCTTCAACCACATCTACGCCATGGAGGTGAACCTGGAGTTCCACATCAAGGTCTCCTACTATGAGATCTATATGGACAAGATCCGTGATCTGCTGGACGTCTCCAAGGTGAACCTCAGCGTGCACGAGGACAAGAATCGGGTGCCCTATGTCAAGGGCGCCACGGAGCGGTTCGTCTCATCGCCGGAGGATGTCTTCGAGGTGATCGAGGAGGGCAAATCCAATCGTCACATTGCAGTTACCAGTGAGTTTCAAAGCCATTTAGTTGCGTGGTCAAATTAAAGTAAACCCAGACAATTGGTGCAGAAATTCGCAAGCAAAGTCTGTACCCCTATGGACATGAGTGTTATGTTTCTTTTTTAAGCCATGATGATATATGATAATACCTTCCATATAGTTTTTCCAGTGTATATTTGGGCTTCGGAATGATACAATATTGTAATTAACTCGTTACCCGCGTGGTTTCAATTAAGCGACCATTGTCACACCCATCCATTTTGCTTGGGAATAAATTTTAGCTATTTTAAGCAATTTTCAACTTTTCCTCAGTAATTTCGTTTTTCAAAATCTTATTTGTCTGGGGGTATATACATTTTCCTTTAACTCGCATGATATTCTGATTATCATTACGGTATATTCTGTATTCGATTTTCAGTGATTCGATTTTTTCTAAACAAGTTTACCAATACGTCTATTAAAATCGATAATTCTTTCCAAATAAAAAAGCCTCATATATCTTTCATGTTATTTTTATAATTTTTTTTACAATAATAATTTTCTTCAATTTGGGGTACATCACTATGACTTTTTATTTATAAATTTGCATAATATAACAAAATAAAAACTTCTTTTACAAGTTTACATGAGCGTCACTTTCTATTAAGTTTTTTAAACTTTTTTGATTAACTTGATTCCGAAAGATATACCGATGTATCATATAATATCCAATAAATCGATTATAGGATCAATTTTATAGCCATCTCTAATTCTAAAGAATACAATACTAATTCTATGGAAAACGCTTTCTTGCAGACATGAACGAGCACTCTTCACGATCGCACTCAGTATTCCTTATTAACGTAAAACAGGAGAATCTGGAGAATCAAAAGAAGCTCTCTGGCAAACTTTACCTGGTCGATCTGGCGGGTTCCGAGAAGGTTTCCAAGACAGGCGCCGAGGGCACGGTCCTCGATGAAGCCAAGAACATTAACAAGTCGCTGTCGGCGCTGGGCAATGTAATCTCTGCGCTGGCGGACGGCAACAAAACGCACATCCCCTATCGCGACTCCAAGCTCACGCGCATCCTGCAGGAGTCGCTGGGAGGCAACGCACGCACAACCATCGTCATTTGCTGCTCACCGGCCAGCTTCAACGAATCTGAGACCAAGTCCACGCTGGACTTCGGCCGACGAGCCAAGACCGTCAAGAATGTGGTCTGTGTGAACGAGGAACTCACTGCCGAGGAATGGAAGCGGCGCTACGAGAAGGAGAAGGAAAAGAACGGCCGGCTCAAGGGAAAGGTGGAGAAGCTGGAGATCGAGCTGGCACGGTGGCGAGCCGGCGAGACCGTCAAGGCAGAGGAGCAAATCAACATGGAGGATCTCATGGAGGCCAGCACGCCCAATCTCGATGTGGAAGCTGCTGCTGCTGCGGCGGAGGCGGCGAAAGCCGCTCAGCGAACCGCCCTCGCCAACATGTCCGCCTCGGTGGCTGCGAACGAGCAAGCCAGGCTGGCCTCGGAGTGCGAGCGACTCTACCAGCAGCTGGACGACAAGGACGAGGAGATCAATCAGCAGAGCCAGTACGCCGAGCAGCTCAAGGAGCAGGTTATGGAGCAGGAGGAGCTCATCGCCAATGCCCGGCGGGAGTACGAGGCCTTGCAGACCGAAATGGCACGCAGCCAGCAGGAGAACGAGTCGGCCAAGGAGGAGGTCAAGGAAGTGCTCCAAGCTCTCGAAGAGTTGGCTGTTAACTACGACCAGAAGTCTCAGGAGATCGAAAACAAGAACAAGGACATCGACGCCCTCAATGAGGAGTTGCAGCAGAAGGCGACGGCTTTGAACGCCACTGGCACGGAACTGCAGCAGCTCAAGGACATGACCTCGCACCAAAGGAAGCGCCTCTCCGAAATGCTGGCCAACCTGCTGCTCGAACTTGGGGATGTGGGCCAGGCTCTCGCCTCTGGCGAGTCGGCTATCGACCTTAAGATGAGCGCTCTTGCCGGCACAGATGCAAGCAAGATGGAGGAGGACTTTACCATGGCTCGTCTGTACATCAGCAAAATGAAGACGGAGGCGAAGAATATTGCCCAGCGTTGCTCCAACATGGAATCCCAGCATTTGGATTCCAACAAGAAGATCTCGGAGTACGAGAAAGAGCTGGCCGAGCTACGTCTACTCATTTCTCAGCACGAGGCACGCATGAAGTCGTTGCAGGAGTCGATGCGCGAAGCAGAGAACAAGAAGCGCACCCTCGAGGAGCAGATCGATTCGCTGCGGGAGGAGTGCGCCAAGCTCAAGGCCGCCGAGCACGTTTCCGCCGTCAATGCCGAGGAGAAGCAACGGGCGGTGGAGTTGCGCTCGATGTTCGACTCGCAAATGGACGAGCTTCGAGAGGCCCATACCCGCCAGGTGTCCGAGCTGCGCGACGAGAACGCCGCCAAGCAACACGAGTTGGACGAGATGAAGGATGTCCACCAGAAGCTGCTCTTGGCCCACCAACAGATGACCGTCGACTACGAGAAGCTGCGCCACGAGGAGGCCGAGAAGTCCAACGAGTTGCAGACCATCATTCTCACCACCGAGCGACGCGAACAGGCACGCAAGGACCTCAAGGGCCTGGAGGACACCGTGGCCAAGGAGTTGCAAACACTGCACAACCTTCGCAAGCTCTTTGTCCAGGATCTCCAGGTATTTAACATATTGACTTTCCCATAATCTTTGATGCTTATTCGCTCTGCTTCCAGCAACGCATTCGCAAGAACGTGGTGAACGAGGAGAGCGAGGAGGACGGCGGATCCCTTGCACAAAAGCAGAAGATCTCCTTCCTGGAGAACAATCTCGACCAGCTTACCAAGGTGCACAAGCAGTTGGTGCGGGACAACGCCGACCTGCGCTGCGAGCTGCCTAAGCTGGAGAAGCGCCTGCGCACGACCATGGAACGCGTAAAGGCTCTGGAGACGGCACTAAAGGAGGCGAAGGAGGGCGCAATGCGAGACCGCAAGCGCTATCAGTACGAGGTGGATCGCATCAAGGAGGCGGTGCGACAGAAGCACCTGGGCAGAAGAGGGCCGCAGGCACAGATCGCAAAACCGATCCGCTCCGGCCAGGGCGCCATCGCCATTCGTGGCGGAGGGGCCGTCGGCGGTGGAGTAGCGCCGCAGGCTAACATTGTCAACTCGTAGATCCGATCGCCCCGCCACCCGTCGCCGCCCAGTTCAGCTCCGCTTTAAACTAAACTATGTGGATTACGTTATACATACATACTTAACATAACTGATAATTGCCTTCGCTTAGAGAGATTTCGTGTCGCGATCGTGTGCAGCGCTTTAAATAAACATACATATTTTATATTATTTAATTAAATGAATGCGTGGAACCGGAAATTAACTAAATTTTACAAAACGAAAATAATAAAACCCACAGATATGTAAGGACATCTATGTACGTTAAGAGTATTTATAAACTTTTCAAACATAAACCTAAATAAAAGTCGCAGACAAATTAAGGTCTCTTCGGTTTTGATTCTATTTCCAGTCAAAAAAAATATATTAACTACTTGGTATTGCATTCGCTAGCTTCTATTCCGGCCACAGTCGCATGTTATAGCCGATTCCACAAATGTTGTGATGCTCCCAGTCCTTGGGGGAGTCCACAACCTGCCACTCGTACCACACCTTTGTTGCATCCACACAGCGCCAGTACTTAATGGATATAGTCTGGCCCTCCTTCAGTGTTCGCGCTCGCTGAAATAAAATAAAATAATAATAAAATTTCATTTTCAGGGATCAGCTATTCACTTACCGTTGGAAAGAACATGGGGAACCAGGAGAACATGCCAGGCGTATGGGTCAGAGGGTTGATGCTTAGGCAGATATCCTTGTAAAGATAAGTGTCAAAGTAGCCACCAATGCCATGCATCACGCAATTCTTTTTCGCCGTGAACTTGAGCACCTTGCAGCGTGTATTGTCGATTTTCTCCTCGCGATTGGGATGCTTGAACTCAAACAAGGCCTGCGGTTCGTCGATGTGGTAAATGTTCTTCATCAGCACCACATAACCGCAGTCAAAGGCAGTGGCGCTGGACAAAGCACAGGTATTCTGATAAAGAATGGAAGACATCAACGGATTGATGTATGAGGTGGATTTGTAGGGTATGCTGATGCCATCAGGTTTAAGCAGTTTCTGCGCACCGTCAAGGCACTCAGGTGAGAGTTCGTTGTCGCCAAAGGAGCCTAGCAGCTCGGATACCAATATATCAGCCAGCTCCGGCGGGTCAAACTCGCGCATGTCCTTGGAGAAAATGTGAACATCTGAAAAGATTCATAGGAGTTTATCACATAACTTATCGCAGTTTATTTAAACAGCTTACCCTTGTTGGCCCAGAGCGTCTTAACCATGTAAGAGAGTGTGCGAATGGCATTGGGATTCTTTTCTATAATGTATAACTTAACTTGGCGCTGTGCCAGCTCAGCGGCATTAAAAACAGCCCGGGCAAGCGGACCCCGTCCACCTCCCAGCAACATGATCACTGTCTAGAAAAGAGAATAAGAGAGGTAATAGGATTTCCAAACAGAACCGTGGTTTTTACGTACCACCTTGTTCTTGGCTTCATTGTCGCTAACACGATCTAGCAGCGCAGCCTGCACAGCGTTTTGATAAAGCTTATATTTCACAGGATCCGTTTCAAATATCTCATATGTATAGGTATCCAGATTGTCGCTTAGCGGCTGCAGTGGAATCTCGAGCACGTGCTCGTAGCTAAAAAGAGTAAGCAAATTTAAGATGACCTCTTCTATACCATAACTCATTCTAACCTATTTATCACATGATTATCGGTCTTCTGGCTGATGAGCTTGTTAAGGTAATCCGCATACTGGTTCAAGGCGTTGTCGTTGGGATTCGTGGATATAATGACGTTGGCTCGCACCGTGATGAAGTGCCCAATGATGACCTGCCAGTCTTTCTTGAGCACAGCGTAGTTGGAGCGATTCCTCACGAACAGCGAGGATGGAATGATGATGGCTTCGATGGGTTCGCCCAACCACCGACGCACAGTTTCCTTGCAGGGCTGATCTGAGTCGTTTAGCTCGAGCACCACCTTAACTTTGGGGTTGTGGTCGACAGCCAAGCGAAGGTTATTCCACCACGCCCACGGATCAATGCTTTCCGCCTTGGCAATGTCTTCTTCGGTAGCATCTTTGCGATGCTCAAAGGTGGCCAACTCCGGGTTGGTAATGGGTACACAGATTAGCCAGTTACCTTGGGGGAAAAGGTCTTTTCATAAGTTGTAAGGGCTGTAACTCCTAATCTGCAGCTTACCCTTTGCTTTGGCCCGCACAATAGCGGCCAGGTTCTCGTTTTGCGGGCCTCGCAGACGCACCATCACGTTGCCCAAGTTCTGCAAATGCTCCGCCCAGGTAACTTCCCTCAAGAGCACCTCCTTGGCATGGGCGCGCAACTTGTCATTTGGCGAGTCCACATTCACGTCGGACAACGTGAATATCACCTTCGAGTTCCAATCGTAGCCACTCATAACTGTGGCCGGGTATGTGGGATCCGACTCTTGGGGCTCAAATGGCAACATATTGGCGTTGATTGAGGTGGCTACCACAGAGTAATTGTTATCGGTAGCCTTCTCGATTAACTTTGGGATGTTGCAGATGCCCTCCTGGAGCAGGCAGACGTAGCTAACCATTTTAAAAATCTGCTCCTCCTCTTTAAAATTAACAAAAATGCGGTGACCGGCGAAAGAGTGACCGAATCATTCAATTTCAAAAATACCATAAAAGAGCCATCGTACTAGCGCTTCTGAAGCAATTTTTGTTTGCTAATTTTATATAGGAAATAAGCTACGAATATTGTGAGATAATATAATAAACAATTAAATAATAATAATAATAATAAACCATAAAAACTTCCTGAAATATGTTTTTAATCAATATATAAATATATGTGTAGCAAATATTTGTTTCAGTGTTTCTAGTGTGACTGTAGACCAATCTCTTAAAAATACTTTTATTCACTTATTGTTGACATTTCTGAGTGTTTTGCCAATTTTTGTGTTACTCCAATTTTATATGATAAGCAATAGCTTCCGTCGCCGTGATAGCATGTAATTATCCTTGTTGTTCATGGCTAACCGCGATGTATTCTACAAGATCCTGCCAAACGTCAAGTTGGGCACTCGTTACGATGAGGACGGACGTGAAGTTCAGGTAAGCTTCTCAACTAATCCTGCGGAGATTCCATGTTTCTAATTAGCTTTCTTTTGTAGGTGGAGCGTCGCGAGGACTCGGATGCCACGGCCAAGGAGCAGGACACCTTCGACATTCTGGTGGCAGCGGGCTACTACCGGGCCCGCATAAAGGGCTTGTCTGCCTTCGATAAAGTTGTGGGCGGAATGACTTGGTGCATCGAGTGCTGCGACTACGACGTGGATGTGGATCTACTCTTCCACGAAAGCCTGTCAATTGGTCAGAAGATGTAGGGAATATTTGCAGCAAGTAGAGGTGAAGGTGACTACAGTTTCCTTTATATTCTTACAGAGCTCTGGTGGAGAAGATAGTCTCGGTGTTGATTGACATGAAGTGCCCACACAGTTTGGAGCCCCATCAAGTGCAGGGCTTAGAGTTCCTGGCCATTCACCCTGTCATCCAGTGGTTGGTTAGGACTTCGGTAAGCTTAGGTCTCAACTTTTCTGAGTCGAGTTGACTTTATTTGACTTTCAGGTGGAGAACCGTGCAGAGCGTGGCCAGCGCTTGAAGAGATTCGCCATAGGCCAGTTCCACAATCACTATCAGTACAAAAGCGACAAGGACAATCTCACTAAAATACGCCTGGCATCCACTCACATTAAGGCAATACAGGAGTTATACGGCCCCAAAAGACTTTATGAACGACAGGAAGCACCTGACGACGATGATGTGTCTAGAGTCCGACTTACTTTGCTTGAGTATGGAGATCCCGGGTCGATGCTAAAGAGCGGTGCAGAGAGGAAGGCCGCTCAGGCTGCAGGCGAAGCCGAAGAGGTATTTACTCCTTTATATTAAGCAACGAAATCCTATTAGGGCTTCCATCATTTCCACAGCTTGATTTGGAGGAATACTTGCGCAGCTTATCCCTCGCTAAGGAAGACCTTACCGGTACTCAGAAGCGTATTGATCTCGATCCCTCAGCGCGACATGAGTTGCAACAGCACTATGCCGACTTCAAGTTGGAAATGGAGACGGATGCCCAAGAGCTGAAGGCACAAAACCAGCAGAAACGCCTCGAAGCGGCCAAAATAGCCTTGGAGCACAAGGTAAAACGATACTGCAAGGACAACGAAGAGCTGAAGGAAACGGTAAAGGAGCAAGACCAGAAGACCAAGGAAGTGGAGGAACAGTTGAATACTCTGACCGCTGAGCTGAAGTCACACAAGGACATGGCGGACAAAGCGGATCCTAAGTTAGTTGCTGCATAATAATACATAGAGACCTTTTTAATATTTATGGAATTCTTAGACTGCTGGATAAAATTCAAAGCTTGCTACAACAACATGAGGAGCTGAAGAAGAGCGAGGTGGAGTTCAAGGAGTCCTGTCGCACGGACTTGGCTAACCTCCAGCAGCAAATTGAGTAAGGTCCAGCATTCTCCTTTAAGAGATATGCATTTATCGAAACTATTGTCCTACAGCGATTTAGAAGCCTTCAGTGCTCAAGACGCGGAGACCCGAGCTGTCGCCTTGGCTGGCGAAGAGCAGCGCCTCAAGGACCTGCGACTGCAGCTAGCCAAACGCAATCGCGGTATCGTTGCCATTGAAAGAAAGTTGGACGCCATTCCCGATCGCACCGAGCTAGCCCAATACCAGCGACGATTCCACGAACTACACAACGAAATGAGCGGCAAGCATCTGGAGACCAAGCAATATTACATCCTGTACAACACACTCAACGACAAGAAGCGCTACCTGGAGAAGGAGCTGGCCCTCCTGAACTCCATCTGCGAGGCCTACAACGAGGGCATGATGAGTCCGCACGGCCGCGAGGACTTCATACGCCAGTTCGAGTCCATTGTGGACGGGGTGAAGAGCGCCCAGGATAAGGTGCGGCACAAGTACAATGAGGAGCGGATGCGGCGCGACGAGCTAAACGAGGAGCTGCAGTCGCTGCTTGAGCTCCAGCGGCAGTACGCGCTGGCCGTCAAGCAGCTCACCCGCGAGTGCCAGCGTTGCGAGCAGCTGCAGCAGCAGCTCAGGTCAATTAGGAGCCGGATCCAGTCCTAGCTATCGGTTAAACTACTTTAATTAACACGGAACACACTTAGCGAATTCGTTCAATAAATTATATAACCATATATCGCCCTAATTGTAGTGCCAGTATCCCAGCAATCCTATTACTGCTCCCCCAAGGATTCGCCTTGAGTTGGATCAAGTGCGCACATTTGTCAAGCTTAACTTTAACCTTTGGCACGGCTCCGCTCGTTTTTCATATATTTCCATTCATATTCGAGTATTTGTGGAATTCCTGTCACTGCTGCTGCAGCAGTTTATTTCCATGGAACCCTCCAACAGGGATGATAAAGCATCGGCAGGACATGCAGCCCGAAAAAATTTGCATATTTGCATTGCTGCCAGCTCACTTTATTCCATTCCATTTGGCGCTCTAATTAATATGCGGGCCGCTTAGTGGCACGCCGAGCAATCAGAGCCACTTCAGGAACTCGGGGACCACAGGAACCTGGGGGGCCCACAGGACCCCAGGATCGACCGCAGCTGCTGCTTGCTGTTAATTAATGTCCTTGCACCTTAACATTGAATTCAAGCTGGGCCAATGCAATTACATTTTATTGCGTGGCAATCAATTCCATTCAACAAGTGACATTGAGACGGGCCCGGGATCAGATGGGGAGCATCCGTGGTGGCCCACTTCCTGCTTCCTTCAGCGTTCAGCCTTCGGTCATTTGGCCAAGATAAATATCCAGCGTATGACGAATATTTAAAGCGTCGAAGACAGACCTCTACCGAAGGTTAACCCGCAGTCCTTGACAGGCATTTCACAACTGACTTTATGGGAACTCTGCACCCGGCTGCCGTTGTGGCCGCTCCACCTTCTCCGCAACACTGTCTGCCTTATCGTACAAGAAACACACCCATAAAGAACCAGTCAGGCATTCCGCCCATACATACATATATGTGCTTCGTTTGGAGGTCGGCGTTCCCTGGCTCCGGGTAAAAGTGAAAGCCAACACAAGGGCCCATATCCTCCCGCGTTTCCTCATTTATATTTGCTTTGGCATTTCACCCATCATCCGAGCACAAAGGCTGAATGGATTCGAATCGAATGGGGGCTGATTCCGGGCGCTGATTGGGAGGCGAGAGCACACACATAAGCCTTGACAAAAGTCAATCAGCATATTTGCTCGATTGGAGGGAGCATGCCAAGCGGATAATCGATTCGCAATGTGTTTGAATAACAAATTACTGGAAATTGTGAATGCGAAAGTCATTGTATCACCGAGGGAGACCGGCAGACAGACACATGAACACATACTAAACACATGTAGTACTTTTCGGCGAAGGATTGGAAATGGTTTCGGGAATCGGGATTAAAATGTATGCAGCTGTCAGTGCCGCCGGATTGCGATGGAAACGTCGCGCCAGCCTGACAATCTCCGCGCTGCGATGCCACTTGTTGGCCTTTGCCATCTTGTTTCTTGGGTGAACTTGTGACTCGAACTATTGAACTTTGGGCTCAAACAATGAACTGTCCTTACTATTTGCTCTTCCTTCGAAGTGGGGGAGGCGTACACCAGAAGAAAAGTTCTCAGAAGAAAGGAAATGGGGAAATTTTAACTATTTCTTAATCAGTTTTCATGAATAAATATTCTTTGGGACAAGAAATAAAATACACTTCGTAATTCCTCCTTTGTTTTAAATTTTCCTTTAAATACCACAAAAGTCTTAGGTTCTTTGGAGCTCATTTCAAGCATATTTATACAACTTTATGGAATAAATTTCGCATCTCTTTTTAGCAGTGAAATAAAGGCAAAGGCAATAATCGTAGACATGCACAGATGTTCGAGGAAAACTTTAGCCCCATCATGCCACAATGGGGGTGGATGGGAAACCCAATGGACCGGGCTCAACCACATAATCTGCTGGCCAAGTTTAATCTAATTTCTGTGGCATGTGAATAATCGTGCCGAATTAGTTGTGTTGTTCGATTCGGTTCTGCTGGGATGTCAGTGCACCTTTTTTGTCAACAAAGGAAGTTGCCAAGGATGCTTGTGCCCACTCCCCGTCCAGGATCCTGCTGCCCGGGAACGACATATGTGGCAGACAAGTTTAAATCAAGGCAAGGACAACAAAAAGCGATAAAGGAGCGATACATGCATTAATCAACTTCGGCAAATGAACCAAGTTGGCCCCGGGGCCAAGACCCAACCGGGAGGGAGTCCAAGACCATGACCTCAAATCTTGAACTTTGGACTCAGCACCCCTCCAGCTCACACCCCCATATCACCGTCGATTTGTCAATGTGTCAGATGATCAACCGAAAAACGGGCATTGGAGGAGCATTGATTTAATTAATTTATGTTGTCGCTGCGGGCCTGGCAACAGCCGACTCTGGTAACTCTGGACAGGATGCCCAGCGACTCCTGGCGGTCCTAGCTGGGGCCATGCAACAGGTTGGCCAGCTTCCGTGCGCAGAGAGCTTTTTGGGAAAGCTCAGACAACGATGGCGCCGACGACGACGACGACCACAACGAAGACCATACTCATGAATGAAAAGCGGAGAAGCTGCTGCCGCCGATGGGCTCTCGGCTTCAGCTTCAGCTTCTGCCTGTGGTGCTGCTGCTTCTGTTTTCTGCTTTCAGTTTCCGGAGCTCTCATTGCGCCGCCAGCCGGGCCAGCGAACGTACACGGCGCGGATTCCTCCGTAGAGATCCCCATATCCGCACGAGATCCTTGTTCAGTTCCTGTGCGCGGTTCCGTTCAAAAGGAAATAACGGGCGCACAGCCGTCACATTTCATTTGAATTTTAATTCAATAAAAAAGTGCACAAAAACGCGGGAATCGTAATAATAATAATAATAAAGAGCGATATATACCGGGCAGCAACAAATGTAAATGTGCGCCTGGCCATTTCCATTTCTATCTCGAGTATTCAAGAAACGTGTGTGTGTGCTTGTGTTTTTGTGTGTGAAAATATGCAAAGATTTGCCTAAGTCGCGAGGCGTAAAAAATATTCAAATTTCATGTCGGAATTACTGCACGCATTCTTAAATAATCCAATGCTGGCACAAGTGTGCAAATAATAAGGAGACTCGAGACTCAAAAGGCGACGCCAAGCGTTTGCTAATAGGATTACGCATCACCTCCGCCGCTGACAGTTTCGGAGGATTAGCAAGGATCCACTCGAAAGCTTCAGCTTCCTCCCGACCCGCACGCCTTCAAACAGGTAGGATGTAGCGCAATGCAGTGCAACAGGCTCTTAATCAAAAACACTAATTCCTCGCGGACGTCGCACATGGCGTATACGTGATTTCCATACCCCTGCCCAGGCGCAGTCTCATTTCGATATTGATACTCGTCGTATCGCTCTCTGGCTAATTGTTAACTACAGCCCATGGGACGGACACCCACGGAGGCGAATTAATAAAGAGCTAGCTCGGTGGCCATATGAATTTCGGGTGGGGGGTTGGGGGCTTCAAGAGGAGCAGTAAACTCCATAAATATCACATTTTATTAAACAAAGCCCGAATCCATTTGCGTTATTGCGATTACGTGCACGAATGTTAATTGAAGTCACCTCACCTTTTCAGGACCAGAGGGAGATATATCTACACCCCTACATCCACACACACCCATACACCTGTCGTCTCCCGGAACCTCCCTGAGCACTTATCAAGCCAGCAGCAAAACCACCAAAACAGATTAGATAAGTCGATGGCGGCGATTGGTGGCTGTGGAAATGATTAGCGAACAAAGAGGGTGGGAGGAGAGAGAGATAGAGATGTCGCTGGTGGAGACTCTGGCTGCACGGTCAGGGGCGGCGAATGAATATTCATAATGAGGCGCCAGTTACACATTTGCCGGCGAAGCATGAAAAGCAAATTACGCACAAAATAATTGGCATTAGCATATTTTGTGCATCCCCGTACACACGTCGAGTGTGAATGTGTAGTTGTGTGTGTGTGTGCGTGGGGATATCCTGTTTTAGAAATTGCTTTCAAGTTTTTCTTCTTTTTATTCCCACTCCCCCGTTTTGATTGAACTTCAAATTCCCGTCTAGCACCCACATGGCGAATACGTGATGCGTCTGAGAGGATTACAAAACGATAGCTGGCAGTAAAGTGAAGTGCCAGTGTGGGATCCGTTCTCTTTCTATATTGAATAAACATTTTTTATGCCCCTCCTCTCGGTCGCTGGGGGAAGTTCTAATTGATCCCCCCAGCTGACAAAGCGGAAATGGACGGGGGACAGAGGACGCAGCAAAGAGTGTAGAGCATACAGGGTTGGTAAAGAAGAGCAAGCGAAATTTGTTTTCAATATGGACATGTGTTTACTTATTTAGGACTGTTTGGCCTTTGTATCTCACTTACCGTCCCACCCGCTCGGACAATCCATAATCCCCGCTAAGCGAGGCGAGTGTAAACGATTCCTTGGGGGCATAAACTTCACGCATTCTCCCAGTATCGTTCTCCTTAGACCCGCAGCGCCACTTAATCATTACAAATAAGCCACATATGTGCACAGGCAGAAATTCGAATCGATTGAATTGTTATATAAAGGACGAGTGCTTGAGGTGTAGAAGGGAGAGTGGTACCAGGAATTGTAGTATACCAATTAGGGAATCAGATAAATGCTGGCATTTTAATTTATATGATATAGTAGGGCCTTAAAATATTCAAGAAAACGTTTTTTTAAATGTTGTTAAAGCATATTTTATTGAGGTCTTAAAAAGATTCTAACACATACCTCTTAAAATATCCATGATATAAAGTACAGATCTCAAATCAATCCAGAAAACAAATCAGTATTTAAAATTTTTTAGTTTTAAAGAAAGCAAATAAATCTTGATGGTAGTCTGGAGATATATCTAGTTATGGCATTGTTTTTCTCGCCCTGTACACACACACGCGAAGTGGGTAACATTTATGGCTCGTTAGCAATTCAGTTCGAGGCTCGAGTTCGAGACTCGCAGCTTGCTGCTCAAAGGGGTGTGGAGATCGACGAGCATTATGGCCAAAGGCAGGACCAAAAGTTGTGTCTAGTTTTGAAGTTGCTGCCACATCGGCTGCGGCTGCTTTTGAGGTTAATGGTTTAATTGGCCAAGCATCCCGCTGCAAGCCAATTTCCCCGGATTTTTGATTGGCTACCGGGGACTGGAGAGGCGCAGAGTGGCTTTGGCCAGGACAGCAGAGCAGCAGCAGCCACATTTTATCAAAGTCAATTCTTATCTGCACGAAAAATGTTTACAGCTGAAGTTGATAAATGGATTTACTTTGATTTTACAGCTAAAAATCGATGCTGCTACCCGGTACGTAGTGCGAGTACTTCTCCCATTTGAATTTGCCCGAGACCAGGAGTCAGAGCCCGGGGAGCTTAGAGAGCCCGTCGAGACAATGGACCGAAAGGGCGGTCAAAGACTCGTGTCTGAATCATCGAAGGTTCCCAGCTCCTGTCCTCCCACTTGGCTACTTGGCCAAAAACCGAAATTGCACTTAAAATTGAATGCTTGGCTGGAGGAGCGTGCAACCCACAGATAATCTATGACATAAAATCACGCGACAGTAAACGCCGCTTAATGCCAGACAAAGGGAAAGGACAAAGGATCAACTGCAACTTGTGTGTAGCTTTCTCTCCGCTCAAAAGGGACGCGTATTTGTCCATGTACCTTCTTTGTGGCAGCCACTCGACTGGAAATTACATAAAAAATTTTGCGTTTGCTCTTCATTTTTGCGCTCGTTTTGATTATCAGCCATTGCATTTGCATTCACAGTGGCATTTTCATTTCCATTTTCATTTTCATTTTTATTCCCATTCCCTTTCCTACTTTCCCTTTCCATTTTTCATGTTCGCTGCCCAAAAACGAATCCCTTTTTGATTTTTTTGCTGTATGAGTCACAGCTGCATTCGCTCTATTTATCTCTTGAAATTTTTTCGCTCATCTGGCAGCTTGTATTTATCATTTGCGCATCATTAGGTCGCGTCTAAACGGAATTATTTATTTGCCTGAGTGAGAACTTTCCCCACTTGGACAGCTGCTGCTGCTGCTGCTGCTGATGCTGCTGCTCTTTCTGGCCCTAGAGTCCAGAGAACTCTTCAATTAACACCAACTGAAGTGCAAAAAGTGCTTCGTTAATCAAGGATTTGTGCTTGAGTTTTCCCTGGAACTTTTCTTCGTTTCGGCAAACGATTAAAGTTTAGCAGATTTAATTGGAAGTCCAAATAGTTATTCTGAATGTATTTTGCTTTAATTTACTGTTGTTGAACCATAGTTCGAAGAGTGCTTCCTACTTTCTAGAATTTACCCTACAAGTTATTAATAATTAAATTGCATTTCTAAGTAAATCAAAGTAATGCATTTTTGTAAATATCTTTTTTGGCTTCTTATTTCCTATTAAAGCTTCAAATCCAAGTAGCTCTCTTAAACACTATGCTATATAGCTTTATTTGTATGTCCTGACCTTGGCCTCTTGAGATCTCCAGACAGTTTCTTTAATTTCTACAAAAGCCTTAAAGTTGAGCAGCTTAATCTGAAGAACCTCCCACTAGTGGTTCTTAATCATTTACTATCAGCCTGAAATGGTTTTCTGATTACCTGCGGAGAAAGTTTTATGAGCCAAAGAGCACTCCTGCCAGCCCAGGAGCAAGGAGCTGCTCGTTTTAGCAACTTATCCACACGAGCTGCAGGCTGAAAAATTTCTGTTGCCTGCCTCGAGGGGCCCTTTAAAAATTTCGAACCACCACAGACTGTGTGCTTCGTAATTGTGTAAGCCAAGAATTTTGCATTTAATTGCTTAATTACTGCTGCTCGGCAGACATTCCCCAGGATGAGGAGGAGGTGGTGAAATGACTGAGGAGCCTCTGACCCACAGCCTCTGCTCCCGGGCACTAAGCGGCTGGCATTTATGTTTACGTCTCTCAAACTGTTTTATGGCCTCGCAGAAAGGAGCATTTATGACTGCCCCGGGTCCTCGGATCCTCGGCGGTGCAACTGTGATGGGGGGCGTGGCCAAAGCCAGACCACAATTGCCGCCAAGTGGGCGTTTAGGCACTTAGGCCACAAACAACTTTCTCCCCAGCCGCCGTCATGAATGCAAAGTTTTTCTCTTTAACCCGGGACCTTTTCTCCTTCCTCCTCTTGCAGACTCCCTGCCCGCTGGTCATCATGCTTACCATGGTGGTGTGTTTGTTGCCCGCGTAGCTAGCTGCATCCTATCCGACGACCGGACATCGCCCAGCTATGTGGACCTACATGATGGCTGCCGCCCGCGGAGATCGGGTCAACACGATGATGTCCACCCGGAGACGCCCCGAAACGGAGTCGCCCAAATACGGTTACAAGTGAGTGTTACAAAAAGGTATTATTAATGTAATAAATAAATAATAATAAATATAACGTCAGACAAGAAACAATATTTCTTGAAAATAATATAAAACCTGTAAGCATTTGTAAAGGAGAAAAATGTGTATTTTTTTTTAAATTTAAACTGAAATTATGAAAAAATGTTTAACAAAACGTCTAACTCTTGATCTTCTTTATTTTTTAAATTGTTTTTTTTTTTTATTTAAAACTGTTTAAAGTATTTTAGGAAATTATAATTTATTCTTGCATTATAACTAATTAATGTTTTGTAGTTTCTACAAATACAAGGATATTTTCTGAAAGGTATTTGAATTTATATATTAGATTGTTAAAATTTTTCAAAGTTGCATCATCTGAAGCGAAAGTTAAATTTGTACGTTTAAAAATATTTTAATATTAGAAGAATGTTACATTCCAAATTGATGCAAATAAAATTATAAAATTACTAATATAATAAATTTGTAAATTGGGCTTAAAAAATTCTTTAACATATAATGAGAAATCAAAATTTTAAAAGAATTTTATTGAGATGCACTATGCAAATTAAATGTATATAAAAGATATAAATTTATTGGAGAATTTAGTTTATTATACTATATTACTACTATATTTGCTTTATAATAGCTATGCTTAAACTAGAGAATGCCCTGTTTTATCTTTTAATAGTTTCTCAGCTTAACAAAAAATATAAATAAATAAGAAACTGAAATATTTATCTCATTCCCCTTCAGCCTCTCCACTCGTCCCATGTACCGAACCACCAGATTCGTGGGCCCCGCCTCCTCAGCACCCGCCCAACTGCAGCTGCCCTGCGGCTCCCATCAGGCAGTCAGCATGGGCATGGCACCGCCACCGCTGGAGGAGATTAGCGGCGGCCTGTTCGCACCCTTTGCGCCAACGGCGACGATTACGGTCGAGCAGGCGGCCACCTCGATACCGATGGCCGTTGAGGGCGAGGTGCATCATCTCCACTATCCGCGCAGGAGCTGGCAGCGCAGATATCGTCAGGGAAATCACCGCCAGGCGGGACAGGACGCGGACGAGGACGATGACGACGATGACGACGACGATGATGATGATGATGAGGACGAGGAGGAGTTCGGAGAGGCTGTGGGCGAGGATAACCCGGAGGAGGCCATTGCGAGGGCTGACCAGCAGCACCATCAGCAGAAGCATCACCACCAGCCGCATGCCAGCGATCCCAGTTATGTGGAAAATGGCAGGAAGCTGATACAGGTGAGTGATTTCAATGAGTTCATTTTTACAAGAGACACTTGGGCATATATTTTTTTAATTTAATAAAATCAAAATGGAAGCTATAATTGGCAGATTTACTTGTTTAATAAAATAAGACACTGCTGCTAAAGTTAACAAATATTCCTAAACCGAATGCAGAATTTTAAATTATCTTATTAAGCCTGTCAAAATCTCCATAATATTCCACGTCAGATAGATCCAAAATATGCAAGCCTAAGGGCACAAAATGGGTAAATCAATTTTCCAGCATGGCCAACGTGGCGTATGCGCAATTTGATAGTAGATGCAGATAAAAGCTCACTGATAAACGCTGGCCAATAATCCGTAGCCAATAACTGATGCATTATGTTCCGTCGAGGTTGTAATTTTATTCCGTCCCTGGCCACAATTCAATTATGTGGGAATGTAATTAAGTAATTGCTCTAATTGATTGGCGCCTCGCCTGCAGGAGGTTGAGGTGGATAGGGAGGAGGGGTCGCAGTTGGCCCAGTTTCTGGAGCTGCGGGCCAGGCCAACTCCGCTTTGTCTGCATAACTTCGCCTCTGTTTCTGTCCCTCTCTAGCTGTTTCTTCCCCCGGTTCCATCTGCCATCCGCCATTCCAGACTAATGCAAATGAACTGGGTAGACCTTCATAAACTTGACCTTGCCGTAAATCGCGTTTTAATTACTTCCTCTATTGTCACGTAGCCAAGGCATCGCCCCGAGTCGCCTCCTCCTGCCTTTTGGGACCCTTGCGCTCCCCCGGGCGTCGTCAGTTGAATGCCGTTTTCGGTTACCCGCAGAAATTTTTATTAGCACGTGTCAATTGACTTAAAACACTGCAAAAGGAGAGACAAAAAAGGCAAGGTGCTGCTGTTCATGAAAGGGGGAATGGAGGTGTTGGGTCTTTTTTTTTGGGCAGACCCATTAAGCCGAGCACAGTTTGGGATACTCTAACAAGGGATTTGGTTGAATAACCAAGTTGAAGGTGAAAAGAGTTTCGAAAATAAATAAGAAATTTGTTTAAGGAAGACATCCATTAATATATCAGTCTCAGTAACTTACATGAATAACATTAAATGGAATCTAATACCAAATTGTTGTTGGAATATTAAAGCATTTAATATATTTAAAAATAAAATACAACAACAAAAAATTTTTAATTTAAACCTTTTAAAGACATTTATGTGAAAAAACCCCAACTAAACTGATAACAATTTGCTTAGAATAAATATGACAAGCTTTTGATTTGCCTGACAAGGCTTTAGTTTAAAACAAACTGTTTGTTCCTTATGCAAATTTCTTATATTTACATTTTCTAATTTTAAATTCCAAGCCTTGTCCGGCGCATAACTAATCGGAAAGGTGCTTCCTTTCACTTCCGTATCTTAAATCTCGAGCCTGTCACTTGTCTCGCTGGCCGAAGTCAACTCACTTACTTAACGTGACTGCAACGGCAGGCCTCATCAGCAAGCTGGCGGACTCATCACCCACCAGATCTCGCATGTCCTGTCCAGGATAATTGCATTACTTGGGTTTCCTTATGAAATAAGAATAAGAAGAAGGAAACCAGACTTCCTCCGACCCGCAGGGCTATAAATAAGTGAGAGTGTATTTCGGTCGGGGGCTGGGTGTGTGTTTAACGAAGAGCAGGGACAACACCAGCTGCTCCTGGTGTCCGGCGGCGATGCGGTACGGAGCCAAGGGCGACAACCAATTTGATAGATAAGAGAGTCGAGTTCGAGTGCTCCGCTCAAAGTGAATGGGAGCAGAGACAGATACAGAGCGAGAGAGCAGCCCCACAAACAGTTTCAATGTCATTTCATAAATGGCAACAGTAACGGCAATACCAATACCAATGCCAAAAGAAAAACGCAATGAAATAAATACAAATGAAAAGCCCTCAAAGCCCCATCCTCTCAGGGCCCCCTCTGTCCCGTTCCCCGTTTCCCATTTACAATTTTCCATTTCCACGCCCGCATATCGTTGTGGTTGTCGTCCAAATATTGGCTTGGTCGCTCGGTCGGTTGTTGTTAATGCTTTTGAGGTGTGTTCCAAGTGTTTGTCCAGCAGCAGTAGCAGCAGTGGCAGCAGGAGCACTGAAAAACAGCTCAAAACAGGCAAAGAAAAGCTAAGGAAACCCCAAACTGCTGCCATTGTGGTTATATAAACGTCCATTACTCAAAATTGGCCAGCAGTAAGGCGGGGGGCTAAGAGCAGGAAAAGTGGGAAATTTTATAGAATTGGCATTGAAAATATGACAAGTCTCGTGCCAATCCAAAATAGTTACAAGTCCTCGAGTTGAACAGCCTCGACAACAGGACAGCACAGGGCTGTGTATCCTTGTCAGCTGGTGGTATAGTCATTCAGTCATCCAGTCATGCCATTAAACCGATTAATGAACTCTATTTGCCTGGGCCATACCTGCGTATATACACGGAGCAAAAAGGGGCGGCATTAACCTATCTTTAAGTTTGTTTCTAACAAGGTTTGCTGGGTATGCTATATGGTCTGTGTATATTTTATATTTTATTGCAGGCTTTTGGCAATAAAAAACTTCTTTAAAAAATATACATAAAATATTCATAATTATGTTCTAATAAAAGGCTATTACAATGATTAATGTACTATATGCTATTATTATTATTTTAATATAAATACAGAAAATATTAATTACTTCAAAACAATCTCTGAATTATTTCAAACCAAAGTTGGGCGATTTGTAAACCAAATTTTTCTTACCGTGTAGATGTTAGCTCGATTGTCCTGGCGTCTTCGCCGTAATGTAGTTGTTGCTGTGCAATTTGAGAAGGCGGCAGGACACTCAACACGATGATGATGGCACTAGGCGGCGGAGAAGGGGCGGCGAAAGGGGCAGCGGGAGAAAGCAGAAAGGAGCGAGAGCAAACAGCGAAAGTGCGGTCTGTCTCGCGGACTTTCCGTTTAGTCAAATTTTTTTTTTGCCCCATCGACAGTTACGAAAAAAACGCGCTCGCAGGCGGCAGCTTAGCTCGCGGCCAGCGTAACTTTGCAATAAATAAAATTACTAAATAATCGTTTAAACAAAAACAAAACACAGAGACAACTCCCGGAATTAAGAGCAAGAACAATGCCGAACTCGTCAACTAATGCGTTCGGTAAACAATTGAAAACAAGGCTTAAAACTGAAGCGGCAATAACAAGAAAACGAAAATGAAAGAAAAAAAAAACAGCGGCAACAACTGCAGGGACATCGGGATTTCCATGTTGATGAGGGTCTCTCCTCTGATTCGATCCCTTGTAGCTTGTTTTTTTTTTTTTTGTGGAAAAACACAACAAACAGGACATCGAGGGAGGGAGTGTGAAAGGCATTAGTCAGTTTATTAAACGGACCTTGTTATCGTTTAGACCAATGTTCGACGCCTGTTGCCATCCGATAAACATCAGGGCTTATGGTCATCCAATCTGCGTCGCAATTTGCATAATTTCCCACGTTCCCATCGAAATCACAATCAAATAAATATCCAACTATCGCCTGTATCAATAACAGGCCAGAGATAAAGTGCACGGGTTCTTCCCAAACAACGAAAAGGGGAGGTTTTAGCCCCCCTGGTGTAATAACCCCATTTGGTGTTGTTTTTCAGGCATTTCCCAAACCAGAAATCAGTCCAAGGTTTATTATTACAAACAGGGAACTATCGACCAAAACAAAAAGCTTTAACATATCTGTTCTTCGGCAGATGATAAGCACACTTTAATCACTGTTTTCCCTGCATAGGATTTACAGCAGGTACAGATTCCCAAGAACACCTCGAATAATAACAGATAAGATACATAGGCTATGGGGAGTAAACCTTCGAAATCGTATCCAGATTCGACATTCATTTGCTGGCATTCCCGTATTCAATTACCCTGCACTTTGTCCTGTCTCCAAATAACTTCTAAACGTTTCCCAAATACAGTTTACTGGCTTGGCTGTTAATAAACTCCAAAGTTTATTGGCTTCACTTCCTCAATTACGGGTTAGCTATTTGGTCTTTTCTAACCCGATTTTTATGGTGCAATGTCGGCTTAGTCATGTTTTTATGGTGTGAGCATAAAATGCTCACGCGTGCCATAAACGTCGATATGAAAGCGCTTGATTCGCTTAGCATAAAGTTACCTGGACAGGTGGGGGAGTTGGCGCACGGTCGGCGGACTTCGGACTAACGGACTCGCAATTATGGAAATTTATTGTGAGCTCCACGCCGGGCCTTTGTGCCCTGAATGCCAATCAGGGCGGTGGTCCGATGATAATTCCAATGCTGCTGGGTCAGTGTTTCAAGTACGGCCAAGAAATAAAATAAAATAAGTTAAATAATACTAAAAGCAGCTCGATTTTTGTGCGTAACCTTGCGTTTGGCGAATCGTTTGGCCGTTCGGCTGATGAGCTCATTGGAAATCAGATTTAGAGACGGGGAGAAAATTGATCTTCCCAAAACACCGGCTATCCGTCAAATCAATTGCGATTAATTTATGCCCAAGTTAACCCTCCCGCCCCCAGCTGACCGCGGTCCGCCTTTTAGCTTAATTGAAGCGGCGGTGTTGGCCCGGCCAATTAAAAAGCATTTAGAGAAAACGCCAAACGCCGGGCAGTGTCATCAATCTTGCTTGCCTGCTTGTGGCTATCTCCGTTCGGGATCTTCGGTGCGACGAAGGACCTCGGTCACTGGAGACATCATCATCATCCGCTATGGCTGCAAGTTAATTAATTAAAACGCGGCAGCTCGATGAGTGGCGATGCAAATTAAGAAAATGGCAAAACCGCATTTCGAATTGACAACAACAGCTAGAAAAACACAAACAAATCGACTTTAGTACAGTGAAAGCTCTTTAAAGAGGTTGTTTGTGAGTTGGGAAAGAGTTATAAACAAAAATTGTGCCATTTTTTGGGATGAAATGGGAAATTCTGTGGTAATTCGAGAAATTTAAAATGTTTTTCCAATTTTCTGGAGTCTTGTAATTAATTTTCTTTAAAATCCTGAAATTATTATCACATTTCATAGATTTTTTAATGTTTTTACGAAAGCTTTGTCGAGTTTTATTCTACTAATCAAGCCTATAGTTTGTGATTTATTGAAATTAATTACAACACCTAAGCGACTGCTATAGCCAGTCTCCACTGTTCTACATTGCGTATGGATGTCGTGCTTTGGTCAGTGGCGTTGCCTCTGCCAGCGTCGCTGCCCGGCCTTCGATGGCAGCGGGCGAAGTCAAGTCAAGTGCGGCATTTTGGCGGAATCTGACGGCGCGAACAGTTTGAGAAGCCAGCTCGACGCCAGCTGAATGAGCGCATGCGCGCAGCCGTTGCCCAAATAAGTAATCGCAATTGCCGCCGTTTATTGTTATTGCCGCAGCCTAAATTCGGTAGAATCACGCTGCAGAAGTGGATAAGTGTAAAAGTGTAAAAGTGGAAGTGAAAACGCAAAAGGGAAGTGAGCAAGTAAAGAACTGCCAGGAAGAGCAGCAGCAGGAGGCAACAGAGGAGCAGCTAAGTCGATTTGCATGCGACATTTCAAAGTCAGAGACATGGTGCAGTCGCTGGATATATCCGCCATAACGGGACAGCAGACAGATGCGGTAAATCCACCTTAACAGATACACATGTGACCTTCAGACCCTCCACCTCCTATACAAACATACCCAGCAGGGGGCATGGCATTGCATTGTCATTCGCAATTTGCCATTGCCCGCCCAACGAGGCGTATGCGTCATATTTTCTGTTCTTGCCCTCGTAGCCCCTTTTTTGAGTTTTTTCTTGTTTTTTTTGTAAGCCAAGGATAGCTTAATGGATTAACCGCTGCCGGCGGCTGATAAGCGTTTATTAGACTGTCAAGCACACGCCTTTAATGCCCAGAAAGTTGTCATGGAAACTTGAACGGCGAAAGAGTAAAAGAAAGGGATTTCTTGAGGCTTAGGAAAGCTAATGTTTTTCTGGTCTGGTGGAATCTAGTACTTAAAAGTATTGCACATTGCTTGAACCTCTTTAAGCTTCAGCTGGAAATAATAGTACTCGAAAACTCAATTATCTTTTCAGCTCTAAAAAACAAATAATTAAAAAATACTTTTGACTGTGATTGATTTGATTTTACTTATATATTTAAGGACTTTTCTTTTTTGAATTCAATTTCTAAATTATATATTTGTTTCTGTTTATACTATTAGCATTATGGCTTATCCATTTACAAATCTTAATTTATTGTTTTAGCTATTTAAAACCTGCACATAAATTAATTTTATTTCTGGCTTAATCCTTTTTTCTCTGCATTAAATCTTGTTCGAAGAATATAAAAACGGAGCAGATGAGATGAAATGCTTTTTAAACCGCATTAAATCTGTAGTTTATTCGTTTTTCAGCTGTCTAGCAATTGGCCGCGCCATTCAGCTGGCAGACATAACAAAATTTAAGCACCAAACTTGGATGCTGCCCAACTTTTAATGTGGTTAAGGGGCGGGAGAGTGAGGGGGCAGGAGAACCAGAAAAAGGAGATACCCATAACCGGAGCACTAAAACGCTTCAATTAGCAAACGTTCGGGGAAAACTTTTATCCCAGAACTTATGTCTGAACAACCCACTTTTAACCCACTCTCGATTGCAGTGAGAGAAAATTGTTACAACATATCTAAAATCAAAATAATCTTTATAAGCTTTAAGATGTAACAAATACTTATTAACTATTTCTTATCCATTGTATGTCAAAAACTTGAATTTTCTTCTATTCTTTTTCTCCAATAAATTTCTCTCCCTGCAGGAACCAAGTAAACATAGCAAGCCATCGGCTTTGAGACGCACCCTTCAAGCCCTTCGCCAGCGTCTGACTAAAAGGAATCGCCCCAAACCGCCGGATTGGTTCCTCGAGAAGTTCTCCAACACCACCAACACGGACAAGATTGGCAAGGGCTGTCCGGCAATGGAGGACGCGGCCCTCTCCAGCGAAATCCGAGGCTCCAGTGTCCTGTGCAATCGTCTCTCCGTGGATCCCACTCTGCAGTCGCATTACAGGGTGAGTGAACTCGCAACTGGAGTTGCCAAATGGAAACTGAGTCACATTTGGCATTCCCTTGGCAACAAATATTTTTTTATTGCACTGGAAACAAAAGAAATCTTAAAGTTGTAAGCCAATTCCTAGAACACACTTTCATCTGATAGATTTAATACTGACTAGATGTTAGTTGTAAATACTAATTTGATTTTTTTTTAGTGGCTGGCCATCGTTTCGCTAGCAGTGCTGTACAACATCATCTTCGTGGTCGGACGGGCCGTCTTCTGGGAGATCAACAAGAGCGCACCGGCGGTGTGGTACACACTGGACTACCTCTGCGACTTCATCTATCTGCTGGATACGCTTGTCCACATGCACGAGGGTGAGCACCTGACCCGTCACACATCCTGGCACATCGCCACCCCCCACCGCACCGCAGCCCGTCCCATTCCATTCCGACTCCCGTTCGGTTGCGTGTTTGAGATTTGAGATTTACCTATGCAAATGAGAACGGCACTAAGCCGCCTTCAGACAATGGCAGCGATGCTGTCGGCAAAGCCATTTGCCACGCATATGAAACCCATTTCTGTCCGTGAATCCCACATATGTAGACGAGTCCTGCCAGCTCCAGCTCCCGGGTGTGGGTACGGTTGTGGGTCCGGGTGGGGATTGTGGGAGTGGTTCAGTTGCCAAATGCAGGGGATAAGCCAACCTTGACATTTTATACAATGGCAACAAACGTTCTGATACCCCTTAGTTTCACAGCTGTGAAAGGCATTACTAATTTGATGTCTGCAATGTGACAGTTAAATGTTATACATATTTAAAAAAAATATCCTAGACTTCATATTAAATGTTACGGAACCTTGGTAGGAGTTAGGTTTGTTTTCAAGCTCCGAAACCCCACAAGAACCATCTCAACTTTTCCACAAGTGTTTGTATTTTATGTTGTGCTACCCTCTCCCTATTCTAGAGAGCAATTTCCTGTCTGTTGCCCAAATATTTAGGTTTATTTTAGACTAATTAATTTTGGTCTGAGGCATAATTTTAATGAAATGAAAGAATATTGGGGAGGAAATATTTTGATGAAGGAAAGTTAAAGCTGTTTAAAATGTTCACATATAACGCTGATCTTACTTTTGCACCTACGTCTAAAATACTGAAGAATTTTCAATCATTTTGAAAAGTAAGTTCCCTTAATCTCCTTAGCGTCCCAGGGTATTACCACATTCATCAATCCCACAAGACCCTTAAAAAAATCCAAAGAACTATAAAAACTGTCGCCGCATGGCGCAGGCAAAAGGCATGAGTGAAACAAAAGAAGGCACCACCACCACCACCACCCGGACTCGGAGCATGGCTCTGGGTCACCGCTACCACATAGCAAGTCAGAGCCAAAGCTAACCCCCTTTTGTGTGTCGCCTTTATCCTTGACAGGATTCCTGGACCAGGGGCTCCTCGTGCGGGACGCGTACCGGCTGCGCAGTCACTACTTCCACACGAAGGGCTGGTATCTGGACGTGCTGTCGATGTTGCCCACGGACCTGGCCTACATCTGGTGGCCACCGGAGACCTGCTCTAGTCTGTACCTGCCCTGTCCCGTCATCGTTCGCCTCAACCGCCTCCTGAGGATTAATCGGCTGTGGGAGTGGTTTGATCGAACGGAGACAGCCACTGGATATCCGAATGCCTTCCGCATCTGCAAGGTGGTCCTGGCCATTCTGGTGCTGATCCACTGGAACGCCTGCATGTACTTTGCCATCAGCTACGAGATCGGATTCAGCTCGGACTCGTGGGTCTATAATCTGAACGGGACGCGGAACAACACACTCCAGCGGCAGTACATCTATAGCTTCTACTGGTCCACACTGACCCTGACCACAATTGGAGAGACTCCGACGCCGGAGAACGATGTGGAGTATCTGTTCGTGGTTGCCGATTTCCTGGCTGGAGTTCTCATCTTTGCCACCATTGTGGGTGAGTTTTTTGTGTCGTTTTTTGAAACGGAAGTAAAAGGACAAATGCCTTTAAAAAGTATTCCTTAAGAACCATAATTTGTTCCAACGAAAAGTGCGCATGCCCCCGGTTAGGAATTATTGTAATTCCCCCAAATTTCCTCTGCTACTTTCCCAGTAGCTCCAGGTCGGTCCCAGGGTCTCAGGACTTTAGTGGGTCAGCGGGTGTCCCTGGCAAATCCTTTTCGGGCCCTCTGTTTGTGCCTGTTTACGCAAATATTTTGTCTGATCGTTTAATTGGTTCCAGAGTGACATCTGTGACATCAATGGGTATTAATTTACAGCCACGCACGTCAGGGTCGTTGGTCGTGTGGGTCGGCCTCGGCCTCCATTCCTCTCCGGCGACCCACATTATTCATTACGCTCCCAGTCTGTTCTATTCGTCTCGCTGGTTGCCATTTTGTTTTGTTTTGCCGGGTTGATTTGTTGCCTCCTGCTCCTCCTTTTTTTTGGCAAACGTGCCTTTTTATCATTTTTGTCGTCCTCCTTATCGCTGCCATTACCGTCCCCGAAGCAAGTCGCATTCCCGGCAGCTGCCAGACCGCTCGAAGCCTCACATTTCGCACCCACATCCACGACCTCGCTGTGCAAACAAATTTACTTACTGTGATGAATGCCGAGTTCGTTTGGACAGGACAATTTGACGGATGCACTGGCAGAAAAAGAAAGTTGTTAGTTTACCACAATCCCATATATACCAAGAAAATGTAATAAGAATTCAGCGAAACTCATAAATATTGATTCTTTTAAAGCTGAAATATCTTTAAGGGACACTTTTGTCAAGTAAACTAAATTTTTTCTGTGTTTTAAAGGAGATAAAAATTTTATTTAGTATCTAGAAAAAGGGTCGCTATCACAGAAGTTTACAAAGCCATTTAGCTTGTTTTTTTTTATTTCTTCCCACATCCTAGACTAATTAGCTGCTGATTATTCTTTCATTACTTTAAAATTTTAAAGTACCCTTGCTTTTTTTAATATAAAATTTTAATACGGACTATAAAGACGTTTACATATACATATTATATATACCTTCTATTATATTTTAAGTTAGTTAATCTTCAAGTTATGGGTCTTAGAAAGGGGTATTTATTTATTTCAAAATCTTCTTTTATTTTAAGATATGTTCCATGTTCCAGATATTAAAAGCTTCATTTATTTACCTAAACATTTTAAAGCCTTCCTTAAATCGTCCTTTGGAATTAAATATTTGAGAGCAAATCAAATCAGGATCTATTTTTTGCCAAGTGGCCCGGAGGTCACTCCGCCATTCCACCCCGTTTTTCTCAGAGACGGGGTCGTGTGGGTGTGTGCGTGAGTTTGGCACCGGAAGTGCCGCCATTAGTCGCCTTTGTGCCGCATTATCCAAATGCCGGAATCCCCGAGTGGCACGGCGCACTGGTGGCTTCAGTTTCATTGTACAAGCCGGTTATGAAGCGGCCAAGATGAATGGCCGTTCCGGCCCAGCTTGCCGCCTGCCGCGTGCATTCATTAACCGAGTTTCCTTCTCTTCCTGCCCCTCCTCCAGGTAATATTGGCTCCATGATCTCCAACATGAACGTGGCCCGCGTGGAGTTCCAGAATCGCATGGACGGCGTAAAGCAGTACATGGCCTTCCGGCGCGTGGGGCACGAGCTGGAGGCCCGCGTGATACGGTGGTTCGCCTACACTTGGTCGCAGAGTGGTGCCCTCGACGAGGAGCGAGTGCTGGCCGCCCTGCCCGATAAGCTGAAGGCGGAGATTGCCATCCAGGTGCACATGGATACGCTGAAGCAGGTGCGGATCTTCCACGACACGGAACCGGGTCTCCTCGAGGCCCTGGTGCTGAAGCTCAAGCTGCAGGTCTTTAGTCCCGGCGACTACATCTGCCGCAAGGGTGACGTGGGCAAGGAGATGTACATCGTGAAGCGAGGAAAACTCTCGGTGGTCGGGGATGATGGCATCACCGTACTGGCCACCCTGGGTGCTGGTTCTGTATTCGGGGAGGTGTCCGTGCTGGAGATAGCCGGCAATCGGACGGGCAACCGGAGGACAGCCAACGTGCGATCCCTGGGCTACTCGGATCTGTTCTGCCTGGCGAAGCGGGATTTGTGGGAGACGCTGGCCGATTATCCGGAGGCGAGATCCACGCTCACTCAGCGAGGATGCCAGCTGCTGCGCAAGGATGGGCTTTTGGATGAGCAGATATTTGCTGGTATGTTGAGATTTATGAATTATTTATCGTTTATTGGTTTTTAATGAACTTGCACTGCTGGGCGGGAAAACACTTAATTAAATACTCATTCAATACTAATTCATGAATTATTAAATGTGTGTTGAAAATCATTGAATTTAATCTTTGGCCAATGGGTTTGAGAGCGCAGAATAAATTACTATAATTTATGGCCTACTTAGCCAACGCAGCTATAATAAATCTGCTTTAATTTGTCGAAATTGCGGCATAAATATGTGTATTTAATCATTGTTGAGCTGTGAAAATCATTAATCCTAATGGAAATGGTGTGGGAAGTTAAGAAAAATATTTCTGCATATTTAAAGGAATATTTAAGGGAATTCATAGGAATCTCTTTTACCCTAACAACAATCAATAAAAATTAGCTTAACTTTTATTTTTGAGCAATTTGAATTTCCTTTAGAATTACATTTTTGGCAAACTGGAAAGTTGTTAATTGAATATTGCAAATTTCCCATCCCCTTTTCAGACTCCCAACGAGTCCACGACAGCATCGAGGGCGGCATCGAGAAGCTGGAGCTCTCCGTGGAGAACCTAAACATGCGGCTGGCCCGTCTGCTGGCGGAGTACACGGCCAGCCAGGCCAAGATCAAGCAGCGTTTGGCCAAGCTGGAGATGAAGTGAGTGGCTCTAACTTTCCCCTGGCCCGGCCCGACCTTAACCCCCTTAAACCTCGATTTCAGTGGAGGTCCTGGCACGTGGCGGCTGGAGTGCGAGCCGCAGACGCGAGTACGCAGCGGACGACTTTATTCGCTGCAGCCGAAGCGGCGCCCACGTTCGCGTCCCGACGCCACTGCCAAAAGCGGCGAGGCTGCCAAACAGAACACGCTCTAAGCCCAATCGCCCAAAACCAACCCCCAACCCTTTGGCCCGCCCCGAGGCCGGAAAATAGTGATAAATGCATTAAACTTGCAGGAGTATAACCTTTGGCCCCGGCCCAAACTTTCCACGAAACTGTTTTTTTTCCGGGCAAAGGTAAAGTTAAATCAATTTTTAATTTTTACAATTAGTTACGTTAGGGTGCCAGCGAGGCGGAAGGGTGCAGACTTTATAAATTTGTAAAATGATTCAAAACTGAATGTGCCTCAAAAATAAAACAGTGTGTGCGTGTGTGTGTGTGTGCGAGTAGAGCTAGGTTAAGGGGAGGACGCAAGCGGAGAGGGAGCAAGTTAACCCACTACGATCCAGTGTACATATTTTAAGCATAGTCCAATTTTACAAGCGAACAGCGAATGTTTGCCTAGGCTAGGATGTTAATACACACGCACCCGGACACACACACATACCGAACCAGGGACAAGGTGCACCAAAAGGCATACATAAACCGATGATCAGCCGGCACACACACACAACCAACTGACCAAGAACCGTAGACGTTGCTGAAACTACTTAGGAGAAGGTTAGGGGATAAGCCAGCACCGAGCACAGTGCTGGCGAGGATTAGGAGGCATCAAACCGAACAAATCGAATTCAAAGAAAGCAAATGTTAACAAGCAAGCTTCCAAAGCTACCAAGCCAAGGCAAAAACCAACACGAGGGGGGGGGGGGAACAACAAGAAAAACAAAGAGAAGAGAAAAACATTAGGCAAAAAGATAAACAAATGAAATGTATTTTTATATTAGTCCTAGACATTGAGTGTACGATGTATTGTCTATGTGTAAGTACGGCTAAAGCTAAAGAATAAACGAGAATCGAGTCAAATTATGCCGAAGCACTTATGCCAGCGTAAACGTATCCAGATCAAGTGCTTCGCAGCTCCACAGCTCCAGTGTTTCCCAGTTCTGGGTAAATGCAAATCGCCCACAGCCTCCGGCCACGCATTACCACCAACGGATTCTCTCTCTCTCTCTCTGGCAGGATTCTTTTTAGCGGCTCTAATGACATCTTCGAGGGCGTCGTAGACAAGAGGAGCAAGCCCCAGAGGAAGGGGAAAACGCAAAAGGGAAACTGTATATGAGGACACCCAACAAAGCCAATAAATGCAAACGCATTGGGGAAAATGACAGCGACACGCGTTGGCTTTTTGGGTGCGACTTCTTTGTGTGTACAACGTACAACGTGGCGTATGAGCAATGCCGATGCCGCAAAAAAGGTTAAAATAAAGGTTTGTGGAAGAAGTGTTAAGCGGGGAGCAGCGGGGAAACTCTACACAGAAACGAACTCAAAAAAAAAATTGGGAAACATATGTGTCCAACAAATAACTTGGACAAGTCCTGGTTTGTGCTAGAAAATCCTTTCCTCTCATGAAAATGTGTTCCAAATAAATATAATTTTAAAATTAAATAAAGTTAAAAATAAAAACCAATGGCTAGCACTTTAGTTTCAAGTGTATTCAGTTGACGGAGCCATGTGGAGCCATGGGGAACCCCAAAAACGGTCGCATCATGCCGTAAGTGCAGTAAAAAATCAATTTTGACAAAATGTGAAAAAATACACTCGAAAAGCCCTAGGAAAATGAAATGGGAATGGGTATGGAACCGGCAACGAGATGTGTGATGTGAGGGGACGCCCCTTGAAAATCACTTGGGCGTGGACCGGGGGTGCGTGGCACGTGAACGGAACCGCTTGCTTGGTGACAAGGCAGCGGGGGACGTTGGAAAATGACTGACAATAAAATGTTGACGCAGCCAAAGAGCATTATGAATACAGGGTGCTCGCAGGCGATTGGATTAAGTTGATAAGTCGGTCCTCGGAATGAGAGGGTCTGGGGGGTCCTGTATCCCGCCCAAAAAACACAATAACATTCAGAGTACCTGCTGGTCCTTGCTTTATTGAAGGCGCCGCGCGACGGGTCCTTTCATACAGCCTAAGCTGATTGATGTTGAGAGCCCTTCACTTCACACATCTGCATAAAATAAATCCTAATGTGCACAATGTTGGTTTTAGGCTTATATAAAAAAAAAAAATACCCTAACATCAAGCGAAGGGAAAGGTAACCCCAAAAAACATTTTCTTAAAACTTGCATAATTATTATTACTTTATTAAATGAACAAATCTTATATATATACCTCTTAGGAAGCTCTTAGTTCTGCGAATATGATAAACATTTATATAATTAGATGGTATGGGTTCCTTCTCTTCCCAAGTAAGGCGACAGCAATCCATCAAATTTCCCCCAAATAATGAGACCTTGATTGACAGCAGTTAAGTAGTCGCAGCCGTAAGTGCCATTAGGTTTTCCACTCACAGAGTAACCTATTCTAGGAATCACAAGCAGAAAAGACAAACCACATACATAGAAAGATTTTTTTATACGAAACATAATGTCTTCACTGAACAAAGTGCAAACCCTGCGCTGCCTGCAATGCATGAAGGAGATCCAGTGCTCCCCCGTGGACCCCGGCCAAATGGTGCTACACATCCAACAGGATCATCCCGAGATCTTTGCAGTGGCCAAGGAGAAGATCAAGAACTTGCACACGCTGATCGGGAAGGATTGCATCGTAGAGGATCTCTCGGAGACACAGATGGCCAAGGCGGCAGTGAGCACTTGTAAGTGAGGATGTTTACTTGTAAGGAAGATCTTTGAAGCACCTTCAGGTATCTCCTTGATTTATCTAGATTTGGCCAACAAGAAAAAATGCCACGAGCATGTTTCTGAACGACCCAGCCCCTGCTCTCATTTTTCAGACAAGGAGAAGGTGATCCGCAAGCAGAGCTTCAGGGCATCCATTACCCACTGGGCGCCGGCGGAGGGCAACATCTTCTGCCCGAACTGCGGCTTCAGCCAACGGCCAGTGATCAAGACCGCCTTGGAGATGACGGCCACCGGAGCCTTGGCCGCCTGCATCTTCGCCTGCTGGCCCCTGTGCTGTCTGCCCTTCCTGGAGAGTCGCGAGTACCTGTACTGCTCCAATTGCCGCGCCTTCCTGGGCATCTACGACCGCGAGAAGAACTGCGTGAAGCCCAGCAAGGAGTTCGTGGCCTCCAAGGAGGAAAGGACCTCAGATATGAAGCCCGGCAAATGTGTTTAATTTTTTATATTTCATTTATCAAATTGTTCGTGTCAGCAAGTAAGTGTAACGCAAGGGAGGCAAGCTTTCCGCAGAGCTTTGCCCTAGTCAATACAGAAACCACTTGACTTGCCTCATTGGTGCACAGCTATTTGGGTTTGGTCTTGGGCCTTGCCCGCCTCTTTGGCCACCTTCTTGGCCCTCTTTTTCTCTCTCTTGGCCAGGATCTTTTCCCTGGACTTCTGGGCCCTTTCGGCGCAGTCCTTGGGACGAGTCTTCAGGGTCATCTCATCCACGGCCGCCTGTTTGCGGGCGGATCGCGAGAGGCACCGTTCCGTACAGTTGACGGGCACATATCTTCCAATGAAGCAGCCGCAGTGCAGGCAGTAGTGGTTGATGTCCTGACGACCAGGCCAGTTCTTACTAAGAAAAATTAAGTATTCATGAAATCATTCAGAATTTAACCATTAAAGTTGCTCTCTTTACAAACCAAAGTTTGGTGAATCCCAGAAATCTCTGCAGACAGGTAACTACTTCCAGTTTTACCACACTCATGCCGTACTTCTCGCAGGAGGGACACTGTAGCCAGGTGGAGTCCTGTTTGAGGTAACCCACCTGCTGCTTGTGACTGACACTAATGGCCACAATCTCCGGCTCGTCGACGGTCATGGTGATGTGAGTTCTTTGGAGAACGAGCGGTGACTGAAAGTGAATTCGATTTAAAGAGATCAGAGGAGTGGAAAATCAGAGATCTCTCTCTCTCTCTCTGTTGATCTTCGTTGATTCTCGGTTTTTCTCTAATTCTCTCGGTTGTGTGTCTTGCTCTCTCAGAGGCGTTGGTCGGGTAATTAAGTTAAGGCATCGAAAATATTTAAATTACTCTCGATTACAAAATTTTGAACGATGCACGGCGAAATTGAGTTGTCAAAAAGGTTTTATATATAATCTATTATATATATTTTCGTTTTAATGTTATTTTATTCTTTTTTAATGAAGTGTCATTTTAATAAATATATAAAACTTGTTTTTATTCATGAATGTCACAAGACAAAACTATTAGTTTTCGTTCATTATATTTCTTCCCGTGTGATGTTAAATGATCATAAGCTCAATGGGTCTTTCAGTTGACATCTTCCTACAGCTGTGGCCGCCGGTAAACGCCCAGGTATTCCCCACAGGCGCCACAGTGATGCCTCTTGGTGCAGCAATGCAGCCAGGATCGCACCACCCGTGTGGTGGCCTTGGTGCGGCAGTAGGGGCAGGTGATCTCGTTGGGGCCAGGACCCACGGCAAAGTACAGAGGTTTCGGATCCTGAGCCATTTTAATAGACGGAGAAGAGCGGTGTTGACTGTTTCAAAAACAAATGAAGACTGAGGCCAGCAGATAAGAGAATCGAAAGCTATTAAATAAAAAAATAAATATAAACAGAGAAGAGAACCCCTAAGAGAAAGTAAGAGAAAAACTGGGAGAATGTGATTAAGTTTCTGTTTTATTTTGGTTTAATTTTCTCAGTGGGTGGGTGTTTTCTTGCCTGATTTTTTATTGAAAATATGTGAAAAAATTGAAAATTAGTCGGTGGTTGCCTTTAATTTTAGTGGTGCCCGCCGCTTCATGGAGCGTCCAAAGTAGCAGCCGCAGTTGCCACAGTAGTGGCTCCTGTCCGTTTGCTTGCAGGGCACAAAGTAGTTGAAGCAGCAGCAGCAGCAACAGGTCCTGCAAATAAATGCCCTCCTTGTCGTAATTTATTCATAGATTAAATTTTATTAGATACCCACACAAAAAGACAGCCCACAATGCGGTTGATTTCACTGGCCCACCACTTGAGATCGTTCTGGACCACACTCAGATCCTTGATGCCGCAGGCGGGGCACTTGATCTCCACCGCCTCGCGGGGCAGATTGAGGAAGGTGCCCGCCAGCGGTGTGGCAAAGTTCTCGTAGATCTGACGCTCCCGCTGATCCTCCAGAGCCTTGGCCGCCCTCTCTCGGGCCTCCTGCTCCGTCTCCTTCTCCGTCGCCTTTTCCGGCAGCGTCGTCGTCATGGTTGCTCCGCAATTAAACTGAAAGCGAATTTCGGCCAGACGAATGGACAACCTGTTTTGGATGTTGAAAGAGAGCCCAAGTTCACTGAGAGAAAAATGCTGAGTTTTTTTAAACAAAACTGTTTCTCAATTTCTTATGAAAGACTCTGGTAAGAAAGCGTCTCTTAAATTGTTTAAAAAACCAGAGTTTACTATCACAATCTTCAGTTTTCTTTATTTTACTTTACTTTCACTTATATAAATAATATTCCAAATGGAATAATTTGTAAATTCCCCTCATTGAATTTATTTTTCTCCGAGTGTTTTAAAAAATAAGAGCTTTTAAAGAGTCCAAGAGTCTCAAAAGAGAGCAACAAGAGAATTGATTTATGGTGCGTCTTTAATTGAGTTAGATGCGTAATAGAATTATAGAACAGAAGTGAAATATTTGGCATTAATAAACACAATTTTAATTGATTCGATGAATGAACTATTTGGCCTTGCGCTGGATTCCCACTTTGCCGCCGCACGAACTGCAATAGATTCCCTTGGTGGTCCACTCCCGGTTGCAGCCACACCAAGTGCAGACGCAACAGATCCAAAATAGCGGGAAGATACTGCCAATGATTAGGAAGAAACAATATTTAATATTAGAAAAAGCTACAGGAAATAATCGGAAATCTTTTGGAGGGGATTCCCTTACCAAGAAAGCAAACTGAGGCACATGCTGGCATCCTTGCAGCTGGCTGCCCTCATCACAGCCGCCTGACTTCGCTCCCGGCACAGGGGACACTGCAGCTTGTAGGTGGATGGTCCCACGGCATAGTAACGGAGTCGTGGCTGCTGGGAGGCACTGGGAGCAGCAGGAACAGCTGCCTCCTGGGGGATGAGGGTCACCTTCTCCGCCACATGCTCATCGATAAAGGGCACCAGACCATCGTCCACCACCACATTGGCTATGATATTCCTGGAGCGTTCCTCCGCCGTCTTGGCGGGCACCAATCTCACCCGCAGCCTCTCCACCTGCTGATGCTGCTCCATACTAACTGACTATCTGATCTCCACCAGAGGCGAGACCCAGCCGGTAGAGAACCAAAGAGAGATCGGGAGACAGTTGGGTCGCTAAGAGAGACGTTCCCAGAGAGAGGCAGAACAATGGCATGCGTCTGTCGGTGACCATGGAGCCCATGATGTCATCTATTCTGTGCGGTGGCCCCTCAACCAGAACCAGATCGACAGCCAAACATTCTACGAATATTTGTTTATTCAATAAATGGAGCAGTTGGAAAAAACACATCAACCACATGGAGAATGTTTCGAAATCTGGGTACTTCTTCAAGTTTTCAATACTTTTAAGACTTTGAAAATATAGAAATTATTTTAAAATTCGTCTATTCATAACCATATGGAAATCGTACTCATATATTGAGATTCTTTTGCTTTAAAAGTGAATATAAACTTTGATATTTCGCATCTTCTTTTGGCTGTTTAATCAAACAGGTTTTTTATCAATACAATTGATAAATTATAAAGCGGAATCATATTTATTTAGATGGATTCATACTTTCCATGATCAGTGTATAGTTTTCTGAACCCATAACACGTTTGCCGGTCAATCAGCTGCTTACTAGTTTTTGTTTATGTTTATGTTTGGTTTCGCTTTTGTTTATATACTTTACGCTCAAAATTTTAAGCTGAATTATACGAGGAGAGAGCTTAAAGCTGTATTACCGAGCTCTAATCAATGGTTTATTTAAAGTTTGAGAGAATATGGTAAAAACTTAAGCTGGAAAGCCTGTAACTCATTTTATAATACCATTTAAACATTAAATTACTTATCAATAAATTTTCACCTCAACTCCACACGTTTTTAAGGTAACTGAATACATTTAAAGAAATTAAGGACGGTTAAGAAGAAAAACAAACAATATTAGTGAAATAAACACCATATATTTGCAATGCACCCTTAAATATATACAAGGTTTTATGAATCCAAAAGAAGCAAACTTAATATATATTACTTTTCCTACTTTCTCTTGGTCAAACGGACTTTCAGACCCTCCTTGGTCACCAGAACAGGAGCAGCATCAAAGCGGAACTCCACCTCCTTGCGTGGAGCCTGCACCAAATCGAAATTGGCCAAGACCTTGGCCACCGCCACCTTGGAGTTGATCTTGCCCATGCGGAGAGCTGGTATACACAATAATTAAATATAATTTGAACCCATTCAGACATAGTCATCCCCGATCCTCACCTATGCAGTGCCTGGGACCCTCTCCAAATGGCATATAGGCTGCCTGATCGTAGTTCATGTTGTCCGCATCGAAGCGATGCGGATCGTAGCCATTGGGATTGGGGAAATAAAGGGGATCACGATGGATGCCAAACAGCGAGATCAGAATTGGAGTGCCCTTGGTGATGGTGTGGTTAGTAC
This sequence comes from Drosophila seguyi, assembly GCA_008042675.1. Classification (NCBI taxonomy): domain Eukaryota; kingdom Metazoa; phylum Arthropoda; class Insecta; order Diptera; family Drosophilidae; genus Drosophila; species Drosophila seguyi. The sequence continues at coordinate 48,104 of VNJU01010678.1, forward strand.
CGGGAACGGGATAATCCTCAGTGCACTCGCGGTTCAAAAAGGGTAGACCAGGATACTTACGAATGGTTTCTGTTGAAAAAAATAATTATTTAACAATCACGAAATTCAAATCGATTATACATATCCCAAAAGTATGTAGAATACTTTCCTCCACCACTTAAATTGATTTTAACCCTCACCCATAATGCAAAGATCCAAGAACTTTAAATCCTGCACAGCTTCGTAGGTGAACTTGTCCTTGGGCTTCAGGTTGTGCTTCTGCAGCACCGCATCCACCTCCTCCCGTGCCTCCTTTAACAGCTCAGGGTACATGGACAGCTCGTACAGGGTGAAGGCGGAAGCGGCGGCAGTGGACTCCGATCCAGCCACGTAGAAGAGGAAGGCCTGGGCGGCAATCTTTTCGATGGACATCGACTTGAGTTGCTCCTGGGCCGTCTCCATGTCCCATACTTGATCGTCGTCCTCGCCTATCTTTCCAGTGTTACGCAGTCGGATGAGCAGCTGCAGCATGTCCTTGCGGACCACGTTGTGCTGCTCCCGGAACTCAATGGTGCGCTTCATCATGTCCCGCAGGGAAGTCAGGATGCGACTCTCATAGCCCAAGCGATTCATTAGCTTGGCAATTCTGAAAGGATGTGCAATAAAAATTGTTATTATAATTGAGAATTTGGAATAAATTATATTGGTAAGTAAATAAAAAATATATCAAAATATTTTTTCTTTTTTCTTAAAATGAATTTCACAATTTTTGGAAATAAGTTAAACTATTATTTACATTTTTCTAAACATAAAAACTTATTCAAGTGTAGCTCACAATTTTACAATCTAAAGAAAAGTAATCTTTAAGAATATAATGTGTTAAGAAAACAAAGAAACTCCTTGAGTTCAGGCTATAAAATCATAATTTCACAATGTATGGAAATTATTGTTTGCATATTTTAATATAAGAAGTAGTGAAATCAAAACATATAATCCGTTTGTGTACGATTTCCTTCTGGCTACAAAAAATATGAGATCTTAAAATGCAAACTAATCTAAATATAAATGCAGCCTTGCGAATATATATTCCATATACAAAAACACAACTATTACTCACATGGGGCATATAAACATGGACATATTGTGGATCTTAAGCAGCAGAGACTTGTCCCTATTCGCCGAGCTGCTGATTTCCCGAAACTCATTTTCCGGATTGCTGAAGCTGTCAATCTCCAGTCCGAAAATCACCGAGCCAATGATATCCACCGCATATGTGGTCATTACATCCTTGATCTCCACCTCGTCGGTCTGGTCCAGAACTCCCTCCAGATGCTGCACCAGCTTGTCGCCCACCTCGTCAATGGTACCAAACATGCCTTTGATTTTGCCCGAAGAAAACGATGGCGTCAGCTTGTGGCGTAAATTGCGCCAGGAAACGCCTCGCAGGTTGAAGAGATTGGCGGACAACGGATCCTTCTCCTCATCCACGTACACCCCGCGATCGTGGAAGCTGCCAAAGTCACTGGTCATGATCTGGCGTGCCAGCTGGGCATCACGAATCAAGATGCTCCGCTGGTTCATCATGTAAATTCCCACAATTTTGCCCTCGTGCCGGGCATAGATATCGCCCAAGGCCATGCCCAAGCTGCGTTCCTGTTTCATCACCGTGTCCATTATCCCGAAGGGGATTACAGCCGGCTCCTCGTCCACGCCCAATCGCTGCCAGTGGGTATAGTGACGCCTCACATACTGGTACAACAAGCCCAGGCACAGGAGCAGCAGAAGGAGAATGATCCACATTTTAGGGACACTTTTTTTTGGAAACTTTATGCTTCTAGGTTTCTTAAGGTGGTGAAATTGGTTAGAGCGTGATCTTCTCCCCACAAACTGTACGAATTTACTGAAAGGGGCCCGGTTCCTATGGGTCTCAAGACCCTCCCGATAAGCACTACGAACGAGTGTCCAAAGCAAACGACGATTCCATTTCGATGCTTTGTTTTGGCGATATTCGCGCTCTCTTCCAGAGGAACACGAACTGGAAAAAGCTTTCGGCTCTTCGGGAGGGAACAGGGCGAAAAAAAGAGCGGAGAGACTACCTGTTGATCAGAGAACCTACAATCGTATTTCTTTAAAGGAAAAACACTTTAAAGGAATTAAATATATGTTAATTCAGAATCACAAAATAAATTAAAAATCTTGGGGGCCTAAGAACGCCACAAAATAATTTATATAATTAATAAAAACGTTATACTTTGTGGAAATTGTATTGCTTAAATAATGTATTTTTATTAATTCTCATTGGCCAGTTTCGATTCCAAAGCCTTTCGCTGCTTGCCCAGCTTTTTCTCGTCCAGCTGCTCCTTCTCCACCTTTCGGAATCTTTGCCAACGTCCATTGTCCTCCACTTCGCCTCTTTGCAGGCGGAACAGAGTTCGCTTGTACCAACTGAGGGTGATGTTGCGTCCTATGAAGCAGCCACAAGAGCTGCAATAATGATTGACATCATGTCGTCCCCGCCAGCGTATGGGATTGCTATGGAATTTGGATACAGAAGAGTTATTTCAGATAGAGCACGTATTTTAAAAGCGGGACATGGTTTTGGTCAGAAATACAGCTTAGAAGAGAACACTAAAAACTCATTTAATTATAGCCTTTTCCTTAATAATATTTTAGTTTATTTTATAAAATCTATAATCATATTTGAAAGATTAAAAGTATAATCCAATAATGCAATTAATGTCTCATAATTAATTTGTTATATTCTAAAATCAGACACTAGATCGGAACAATCAAAATAGACTCATAAACTTAAAGAACGTTCTGATAATGTATGGTGAAAATAAGTGTAAAGCATTAATGAGCCTAATAATATTTTATAGTATATAAAATATAATTGTATAAAACACTATAAACATGCTATAAAACACAACCGTTTAAATTTCGTTTCAATAATTCAAACGTTATACATCTCTTCTGTGCTATCATTCTGGCCTCACTTGTATATAAAAAACCCACCAGCAGAGGAGCACATTCAGCGAGCAGGCAATCTTCTGGAGGACGGTCACCGCCTCCAGTTCCACGCGAGTGATCTGCAGCTCCTGGCAGGCGGGGCACTCCAGCTCCTGGGGCTCGGTGCTCAGGTGGCCAACCTGCGGCACTTGCGAGATGTCGCCCTCGAAGGCACTACCGTCCAGGCTCTCGGTGCTGGCCATAGCGCGGTGAGAAGGTAACTGAATCGAGAGCCCCCAAAAAATGTATCTGTATCTGCATTTGTATCTACATCGAAATGCGTGCGAAGAGCGCGCCAGAGAGTGGGAGCGATGGCGTTGCTTCTTTGGAGGCACCGCCTAACTGCCTGACCAAGTGATGATCGAATAATAAATTCAAGTGTGCGCTAACTTATTAAAAAATTTGACAACAGCTGCCGGTTTATTTATAGATCGTTAGAGAGCTACTACTAAGTGGAAGTCCGACTAAGTGGGACGCCAGTGGAAGCCCAGGTGGCCACCGCATCTGCTGCAGAAAACGCGCTTCGTCTTCAGGCGACTCTGGAGGCAGGAGTAGACGAAGGTCAGGGCGAAGATGGGAAAGCAGCTGGCAAGTTTATGCACATGAATATTAAGAGGTAATAAGGTACATTTCGAATTCTTACCAGGACAAGGCTGAGAGAAGACAGCTGAGCTGACCCAGAGCCCCGGTCATTTCCACAGTCTCCGTCTTGCTATTCTGCTGGCACAGAGGACACCTCACCTGATAGCTACTCGGTCCAATGCTAAAAAATCGCACCTGCGGCTTCCGAGGACCTTCGTCCAGCGTGGCCGTGGTGGCCGCCGAATTGGTGTCCCCGGCTCCTTGGAGATCCACCTCCAAATCTGCATCCAAGTCGTTCCCACGAGACATTGCGACTGGCCCACTCAAACATTTATGGCAAATCCCCTCAGCACTTCAATCGCAAATAAAGAGAAATGCTTTGATCGAAAGAGAAAAACACGGTGAGAGTAAAACTGAAATCAACAATTCTGTGTTTGTGTTTTTTTGACTCGGCTCTTCAGTCTCATCACAACGCTCATCTCACTCGCCGCAAGGTCAACAAAAAATGCTTAAAAACTAAACAAAACAAATAATTAAATGCGGAGCACCCACTCCATTTCCCATGCCCCTTCCCACGCCGTTGCCCCCATCGTCACTGTCTTTTCCATGCCCCCAAGAGGTAGCCACATTTGCCGCAAATGACCCTGCAATCGTTGTTCGTGCGTCTCGGGCAGCAGGGATAGATGGGCAGCATGGCAAAGCAGCTGGAAAATAAAATGAAAATTTAATTATGTTATTTATGAAAATAATGTTGTGGAAATGAGGAACAAAGTGAGGAAAACCAAAACCAAAATAGGGTCTCTTTCACATTGCTGAGGCCTTGACTGCTTCAACTCGAAAGCCACCTTTTGCAAGTTTAAAATGGAAATATATTTGTTAGAATCTGGGATAGTTAAATAATAAATCGATTCTGGTTAATATATATAAAATATAGCAAATCATATTTTACTCATTTCCCCTTATTTATTTATTTTTATCTTAGAAATTATAACAATTTAAACATAAATCTTGCCAACTTTAATGAAATCCTTAAGTCGTATTTAAGTCCTCACATATTCTTCCCCACTCATTGACACACTTACCACATGGTCAGCAGTCGCTCCAGCCGGACTCCCTGCTCGTGCAACCGCTCGTTGCACTCCGGACAGTACATCTGGCGCAGGCAACTTATGTTGGTGGCCGCCGGGGGCGGTGGCGATACCTTCTCGGCCAGCTGTCCCGTGGAGTTGCTCTTCCGGCAGAAGTACGTATCCGGCTCAGAGTCCTCCGCATAGCCGTAGGGATAGCCGCGGTGCGGGGGCGTGGTCAGGAGCAGCTGGTCCAGGGCCTGGGCTGAGGACGATGGCTTGGTTGGGCCGCAACTAGGATTCAGATTGATCTCCACCAGATCCGTAGAGAACTCCTCCTCCACCTCGGGTGCTTGCAGATGGAACTTTAGCTGCCGGCTCATGTTGTCGAACTGACGCGACGCGGGTTTTCTATTTGCCTATAAATTGGGTTATTTTTTTGTTTTTTTTTTTTACAATTGAAACATTGAAAACATCAAAAAGTGGCAGTTGTGGCAGGCAAGGGGGGGAGTCTGTTGGGGGAGCAGGGCATTGGAATTGGCCAAACCAGTTGTTCATCTGTTTTGTCAAGCCCCCGAACTATGTATTTGCCATGCCGTGTATTTGCCTAACACTATTTTCATGGCTGCGATGTTAACGGCTGCACTTGAACGCCGAGTCAATGCTAAAAGCTTCGGCTAAAGCTGCCTTCGAGTGGGTGGCAAATCGAGCTTTTAGCCAGAAAAAGCAACGGTTAAAATATAGTACGCTTAACCCATTGGGACTTACGAAGTTGTAAAGGTATTGGACCTTGTGGGGTATAATTTTAGTGAAAAGCTTGAAGGAGTCATTTTCGAACCTATAAATCATAAATATTTTTTATCAACATCAACAGCCAAGTCCAAATAGCCATGTCTGGTGGAGTACAAAATTTTACCTATTTTTTCAAAAAAGAAAAAATGAACTCACAGACAAACTTTCCGAACTAAAATTAATATTTTTTGGCGTAACTATGTTAAATTGGAAATGGCAGTATTAAACAAATTAAACATATTTTAAAATTTATTTTTCTTGTTATTTTATGAATTAGAATTTATACATATTTTTAGACTTAGAGGAAAAATTCTAATTCTAAAGCTAATTCTTCTGTTTTTGACAAATCAGCTTTTAAATTGCTTCTATAAATTGTATGCATTATATTTCGTACGTATACGTAATTTTACATACGTATACGTAATGTTATTTAGAAAAAAAGCTTACATTGCTCATAAGAAAAAAAACTTAATTAAATATTTGAAATGTAGGCTGGAGAAATGGCAATGCAGTGCTGAAACCAGTACACATTTATATGCCAGCCGGTTACGCACCTGCTAAAAAGATTAAAGTACAATTATTATTCAGATGAGAGCGCGAGAGCAATAACCTGTGGATAAAACGCTCTTCCCTTTGTGAATTCTCCAAAACAAATAGACCTGACTATTTTAATTTTCCAAACATGCCAAGTTGTCATATCAACTAGCGCTTAATCATCGGGTATCAGTCGAGTGAGTCATCCATCTCGCATTTAGAGGAACATCGACGGCATTCAGTAAATCAAGTGCACAATAAAGAAGATATCCGTTTATGAGTTAGACCGAAAACCCCCATTGTGGAGGAGCTATCACAGAGCTGCGATAAGATAGCAATCCGTATGTTTAGGTATTGCGGGAGCTCCAGTTACAGTTCTCTCCTCAGTGCAGCGCCAGCAATCGAAGCGATCGGTTCAGTTCGTTCGGAAATTTTGGAGAGTCCAGTAAATCCAGAGGGAGAGTAAAGCCATATAATTATGGACAGCAAGCAGCCTCCGCCGTACAGTGAGCAGGCCGGATTCACGCCCGCCCAGACTTATCAGCCCGGTGGCCCCACCCAGCCGCCGCTGTATCCATCGATGCCCCAGCCGCCACAGCCCTCCACGGTGATCATCCAGACCACAACCACCTCTAACCTGGTGCCCATCGGTAACGGTCCAACCCGCATCCGTTGCCCATCCTGCCATGCCGAAGTCCTGACCACCGTAAAGAGCACACCCTCCGGCAGGACGCACTGCTGGGCCCTCATCCTGTGTCTATTCATGTAAGTCAACAATGTTAATCTAATCGCAGAGTTCGTTTTCAAGTCACCGTCACTGCTGCAGTTGCCAAATGTACATAATGGTGTGTGGCGTAGCTAGAAAAAACCATAAGTGAGGGGTAAAAAAATCAGACAGATGGAGATATTCTAAAATTATTATTTAGAAAAACATATATATTTGAAAGATTCAAATATACAAATCTGTTTTAAATTTAGATCATACTTAAATATTAGTTCTTTTCTTTTATTTCAAAACTTTAACAAACAATTATTAAAAATAACTTTAATGGAAATTTCTAAAAAGCGGGTCAAGCCTCTTCGCTCTCTTTGAGAAATTAAATAATAATAGCATATTAAAATAATTTTTCTATGACTCAAATTTAAAGTAAACAATTTGTTTAATAGATTCTTGGAATATAAGTATTTATATATATTTAATATCTATATAGATAGGTATATAGATAATGTACTATATTAAAGCAACTAGAGATTTCAAAATTTTGTATGAGCTAAAGCAACATCATAACTTCTCCGTATGTCTGACTTCACTCATTGTTGCTTAAAAATAGCAAAATCTACGCCCATGCCGAACACTTGCGACACCTTATCGCGAGTACAATAGGTTTCTATATACTAGAAAGCATTGTTATCGCAACTGGAACTGGAGTTGAGTCAGATAGCGCGGCACTAATGGGGCCGTAGTGAAAACAAGAAAGCTGAACGAGTGAAACGGGTGCTCGGGGCCTTGTATTGTCCCAATAGGAATTAGTGCGGCAATTAGGAGGGGCCATCTAATCGATATTTATTTCCATCTTTCTATATTTTAGCTGCTGGCCGTGCGTTTGCTTGCCGTACTGCATGGACTCCTGCCAGAATGCCAACCACTACTGTCCCAACTGCAGTGCCTACATTGGCACCTACGAGAACTAAAATCTAATCTATAGGAAATCCAACCATTAACCATGCCATATTTCAACGAAAAACTGTAAAACTGTAAATATATTCTTGTATAATCACACACATTAAACATGAGACCCGAACCGGAGAGCGGAAATGCGAATGTTTAACTTGGTCTGCGTACCTAACTTAATTACGGTGGCAGCTTAATCACTCGGATTGGTCATAAAACACCCAAAACACACACGCCAGCTCCTGATTAGGAGGAACTTAATATCTTGGTACAACTTCTGGAAAGGTTCAATGGAATTCCAGTTACTCATAGCGACTTGTAGCCTGGTGACAACTGCAACTATTCCGGACGTGGATTACAACTGCCACAGTGCAGCTTAAAATTCAAGATCGATAATGGCGATAATGGTATATTGATTATTAGCTAACAAAGTAGTGGAAATGATTTTAAAATGTTTAGATTACAGCGAGAGCCTGAACTTGTGGGGCCAATAGTTCTTCTCGAATCTTAACCAGTTTATTTTATAGACTTCATAATTTAATATCTTACTTAAAATAATTACACAAAGCTTAAGTCATTGAATTTGCAATAAAATTGTGTAAACTATGTATGCAAATATTTATTTTGTATATTATATATTGAAAAGGTTTACTAAAAGATTTTTAATCGCTTTCAAGTTTAGGGAAAGGAAAGTTCAATGCCATCGAACAGAAATTTCAGGAGTTAACAAAATTAGTTTATTACTTAAACACCATAAAATACTTACAAAAGTCTAATAACTGCTATTACCTGTTTATTAATCTGAAAAATTCAAGGTGTCTGGTGTGTGAACCCCGTTTTCTAACTTCGATTTTTATTTTCTTCGAGGAACTTTATTACTCAGTCAAGTCGCTTGTTCTAAGTTCATCGATTAGCCGCTGAACAAACAAATATTAGAAACTATTTTTAGTAACTAAATAAAAATTAAACCCTAAACATGCACAGAAAGAAATGATTTTATTATTTAGAAGCAAATAAATTGTATGACTTAATATAAATTAATTAATATCTGGTATCGAATCCTAATGATGAAATCCTATATCATTCTTTATATGTCCAAAATTTGTTCTATAATTTTCATACAGCTTTATTTTTAGGAAACCCATTTATGTGGTTCAATCTGAATTATCCTATTGTTAGCAAATAAAGTGTACAAAGTCACTGGAACAAGTGGCAATCGATAAGGTGCTGCAAATGACAACTGCCTTTACACCCCTCCCTGTTCGAAATGTTTTCATATAAAAAAAGGAACTTGTCGATTAGTCAGAAATAAGATAACGAGTTGCGATAGAGTGGAAGTGCCATTAGGTGGCCGCCGATTTCAGTGCCTGTCCCGCCGCAAACATGAACACCACATGGGTGGGCACTGCTCCGCATACGGACACGGAACCGTCGCCGCCGCCGGACTGCGGCGTGGTGGTGACCCAGATACCTGTTTACACCCTGAACGGAGTGGGAGCGGGGGCAATACCCTTGACAGTTGGCTGGCAGAAGATGCGGGTGCGGTGTCCGTCCTGCAAGGGCGAAGTGGTCACTAATCTTCTGACCTCGCCCACCCGGAAGACCCACCTGTGCGCCCTGACCTTGTATATCTGCTGGTGAGTGGGGGAGGATGATGGGACGTAGCTGGACAGTATAAATAATGGATCTTCCCCATCAGCTGCTGGCCTTTTATATGTTTGCCTTACCTCTTCAATTACTGCAAGAATGTCCAGCATTACTGTCCCAATTGTGGGTGCCATATAGGAACTTACACCATTTGAGTTGAGACCACTGCCAGGAAGTATTTTCCAAGGAGGCTCGAAGACCTTATGGTCACAAGTAAAGTAATATCAAACAGCAATTTATAAAATAAATTTTAAAAAATATCGCAACTATATAAATTTATTATTATTGTGAAAAAAATAATATATAAAATATTTACATTAGTTATATTATTTATTTAATTAGTGTTACATTAGATTACAGGAAGTTTTTAATTTAGGAGGATCTACTGTAAAGCACCCAGCTGATAATTACACGCTGTCTCAAAGTTTAAATTGCATTGTTATCGGTGTTATCTATTCAACGATTTCTTATCGATAAGTGCAAGCTCCCGCGATCGTATAGTCGTCTCGCTTCAACGCGCGGCCAAGCAACTGTTTTTTTTGTTTTTTTTTTAAGAAGCACATGCATTTTGGCCCCCAAAGCTTTCTATTTTGTGTTGCCAATCCATTCGCTTCTGTATTCGCTTCGAAAGCGGTACCGTTGAACGCTGACTGCAGGGCTTAAACGTCGGCATTCCAAGAACTATAGATAACGCGACAATGGACTACAAACGAGTGAACTCTCCGCCGGATTACTCGGATAATATGGCCACAGCACCGCCACACGAGATGGACCACTCGCAGCCGCAGCACCTGTATCCTCAAGTACCGATGCCTCAAGTGATGCCAATGGTCCCGGCACCGGCTCCGGCTCCGCCGCCGGTGAGCGTGGTACATCACCAGACCACCGTTCTGGTGGACTCACCTGGCCACGGAATGATCTGTCCCCACTGCCAGGCCCGGATTCGTGTGCGAGCGGAGCACCATCCCACTGGCAAGACTTACTGCCTGGCAGCTCTCCTCTGCCTCTTTCTGTAAGTAATGCGACACAAGCCTACACATGTGCATAGATCCATATATATTTATATATATGTATAGCTGCGGTCAATATAATAGAACCTGAACACCGTTTTCGTCACCTCAAGTCAGACATATTTGGGGTACGGTGATGTACGGTTGATTGAACATGCAAACAGTGGGTCATAAAAAATTCAATTTAACATGCCCACTGTAAATACGTATTTCCATCTTCGTTGTTTAGGTTTTTTGCAAAATAATATCCATATAACGAGCACTTTAAAACCCCCAGCAAAAGAACTAAACTTTTTTTTATATCAAGTGTCGTCATTAGGCTGTCTCAACAAGAAGTATCAATTTGACTTTTTTACACTAAAGTGCTGATAATAATAAAATAAAGAATAGTCTCTTATATAGTAACGACGGTTTCTGTTATCTAATCTCAATTTATTTAGGACCCTAACTGAACCATATTAGTCATAAATAATCTTTAAGAAGAAATTACAGTGAGCTGTTAAAAAATAAATAAAACGTTGCATATCAATAAATTCCATTATAAGAAACGTCAACAAATGAGAAACTGCACCTACAGACATATGTACATATGTATGCACGTGTGAATGTATGTATCTTTCACAGGAAATGGGTAACCGATCGTGTAAACAATACTTTAATGTTTCCCCTTCCTTTCAAATCCTCCAGCTGCTGGCCCTGCGTTTGCGTTCCTTGTTGCTGCAACTGCTGCTACAAAAATTCACAGTTCTGCCCCAACTGCAATGCCCGTTTGGGATCGTTTTGAAGACGTCAGCGAAAAATAATCGCCAAACTCATCTATACACAAACTCGGCTACATATTCATACGAATATCTTCAAATACATCTGTATGTAGATACATACATATATTTATCAGATTTGATGGAGCACTTAAGAAACATAAGCATTAATCATACAATTAAGACTACCATATGTATAAAACAAACAAAATCCACTTAATATTACTATTCTAGAGAACTGTAAACAAGTTGAACAAATAAAGTCTTCACAAGGAAAGCATTTCGTGGGGTCCCCCTTTATTGTTTTATTTTCATTTTAATTTCTTTTTGCATCTAGCAACAGTGCAGCTGGCATAAAATAAAAAGCGTGACCGAATAATTTCCAGCTTTATGATTTATAATTACATGATTAACTAAAATACCTATAAATTTTTATACGTTTTGTTTAATTCTAATTTATTTTCAAGATGGTGGAAAATTAATCGATCTTTAAGCTTTAAATAATATCGATACATCGTTAAAAACTTTACAGCTTTCAGGCCTCCTCTAATAGTTGTCTCTCTCGCTCTCTCCCAAGCCCAGAAGAGGCGCTATCTGACTGTTTGCAAGTGGCAAGATTGGGCTTCAGGAGTATACATAGAAGAAGTTATCTTAACGTCTGATATTTGTAAATATGAGCTACCATCAGTTGGATTCGGAATCTGGGGATTCCCCGCATCCATATTCCGATGAACTTGCCACCATTCCATCGCCGGACATGAAGTCGGGTATTCCATCGCCACATGGCCCTCGCAGTTGTCACCGACTCTTCAACCAGTGACCGTAGTGCACCAAACTAGTGTTGTGGTGGACACCACCGGAGGGGGAATGATCTGTCCCCACTGCAACGCCAGGATCCGGGTTCGAGTGGAACGCCATGCCACTGGAAAAACCTACTGCTTGGCCTTGATGATCTTTCTTTTTCCTGTAAGTGCAAATCTATACATACATCTTTTGCCCACATCTACAGTAAAAATAATAAAATAATAATATAGGTAACCAATTTACAAAATTACAAATAATTACTTGAAATAATTCAGTATTTGTTGTGCAAACAATTTTCTTCAAAAGTGCCTTAACTTTGTTATTTGAACATGAAATGTATTATTGTTTTTTAGATAATAACCGAATAGTGCCTGGTAAATAATACTCTATTTTCCCTTCCATCCCCCAGATGCTGGCCCTGTGTTTGTGCTCCCTGCTGCTGCAACTGCTGCTACAAGACCTCCCAGTTCTGTCCAAACTGCAACGCCTGTTTGGGATCGTTTTGAAAGGGGACCAGAAAAATATTAGCATTCCAAGAGACCTACATACAAATGCTTAAGAAGCAAAACATAAACCAATAAAGCTTGGCCAAGAGAGTCATTCGGAAATCCCCATATCTTAAAATCCTATACGTTTTGCTTTATGGTTTCTTTTGGTATCGCCAATTTTCGATGTATAACAAAATATGTTTACATTTATCCAAATATTTATCTCAATATAAAACAATTTATATGTTAATTTTGAATTGTCAGGGGTACATTAAATCTTTAAGAACCTGCCGGCATTGTTGAACGCCCTTATATAAGTATTGGGGTTCATGCGCAACCACAACGTTTATTAGCAAATAAATAATATAAAGATTAAACAATATAAATATTATCGAAAACAAAAAATGAAATGAAAAATAGCAATTGAACTTACAAATGACTGAAAATATATTTAAAAAAAAAACAATTTTTCCAAAACTAATTAAAAGCACATTAACTTTTAACGACGAGATATTGTTGGCAGCTAAAATTCTTTATAGTCATGCTCTCCATAGCAGAGGTCGTTCTGATCAGTTGCCTCCCTTGGAAGGCTGTGAGTAATCAGTATAGTTAATATATTTTAGTAACAACTAATACATTTTGCACCATTTAAAGCTCTGTGAACCGTCCCTTGTATACAAAATGAAGAATATCGAGTGCATGACAGTTCCTGGCTATTCGGCCAACGCTTCTTGCTTTATAAAGGCCATTAATTGGAACAAGGCAGTGGCTCAAATGGACGTGGATCTCGCGAGGCCACTTCATAATATATCAGTAAGCTAACATGAAATAATTAACACAGTAATTCCCTTTCAAGCAAAGTTTCTATAAGGTTCAGCTTCAGGTCTTCAAAAGGGACTACTCCAATCAGTTTCAGCCCTTTCTTATCGATGTGAAGATCAATGTGTGCGACGTACTATCAAGACGAAACTTTGCACCATATGGAATAATTATAGCGAAGGTAGCCCAACGGTTTTCAAACTTCAATCACAGCTGTCCCTATGAGGGTCACCTATTTGCTCGGGGCGCCTACATAGACGAGTCCTTTATGCCGATCAGTCCTCCATTGGGCTTCTACAAAATGAATATCACTATAATGGAAAACTATCCAAGTAAGCCAGCTGCCCACGCAGGTGGCATTATTTGGTATGCACAAGTTATGCTGCCATTCAAGAAAAAGATAAAACATAAATTCAATGCCTAAGATTCTAAGGGATTTATAGCTCTCATAATAGTGTTTTCAGCTTAAGCACATGGGAAATTAAAATAATGAAACTAAATGGTTTTAAAAGGCAGTTATAATGCAACGCAACCTTCAAATGCTCCGACAATAGAACACTTTGCACTATATATAAGTTACAACAATTGTGTTTTGAAATAGTTATTCTGATTAAATACCTTAAAGAAATTACTTGTATGACTAAGAGTATTTTTTTTCCAATATTTGTATGGTAATTTCAACAGTGTTTTAAACTTTGTGAAAGGGTATACAATCATATCCCCCGAGTACGAGTTATCAAAGCTCTGGATCGCTGACTTGGAATTCATTTTACCCTGTGTTGCTGGCAACATTGCTGCGGCAACATTCAGAACTTTTCGAAGGAAAATTGCCATTCGTCGTGTGGTTTGTCTTTGTCGGGTGAAAATCGCGGGTCTCAAAACACATTCGTTGCTCCAACAGTGCGCAACAAGTTCTGCGAACTCTCCGGAAATCGGCAACTTGGGGTATCTCTTAAAACCACGGCGACAGTGCATACAAGTACGTGAGTGAGTGAGTGAGTCAGTGTGCGCCGGACTAGAATTTATAGATGCAGACAGCGTACAGTTGGTCGCGATATAAGCATCCATCCGAATTCAATGTCAAGTTAAATTCAAATCGCATATTGAGATATATTAAGAGACAACGCCTTGATGAAGATACATACATATCTGTGTGTTTATTTTGAGGGGTAAACGGATCCAGGGCACGCACAGCAGCGGGCAGGTGGACTCCAATGGGGGCAGGATTAATCACTGGCGCCGGACACACCCTTAGCCTTATGATGATACTATGCCGGTGCCGGCCAAGTGTGAATATAAATAGATTGTGTTGATTTTTGGGCGGGTCTTGCGCCTGGAATTGTATATAAATTGGCCAAGTGCTCGTGCCGAGATGATGGATGGAACAGGGGCCAGGGGATGAGACCAGAATGACGACATCGACATTCGGAATTCGGCATTCCACTTGCCACAAGGCGGCAATCCGCACTTTTGTGTTCTGTCTGTTAAACGGATGACCTCACACATTGCTCATGTATTTGTGGAAAAGGAGGTCCCATTCCGGAATGGATTGTACTGTTCATGGCTTGTTCTGCTTGTTCTGGGGGAGATAAGGTCTGATCACAGCCCTGGTGCATGGCAATTAAAATTAAATGGTCCCGAATGCACAACCAATTTGGTGCTCACTTCATTAATATCCCAGCTGCACGCGAAGTGTGCAAGGTCGCCCTTAACTCCCCGATCGATATGAGAGTTATTCTAAATCGAGTTTTGTTTTTCTGTTTAACCCGTCCAGCTCTGCCAACTAGCAGCATGTCCGTTCAAGTCGGTCCCGAGCCCTGCAACCTGGTGTGCCCCAGCTGCCGCCAGCAGGTGACCACTCGCCTGGAACCGAAGGCCACCACCAAGACACACCTGATAGCACTGATCATGTGCCTTACCTGGTAAGTTATCTGAATTTTTTCCCCTTTAAATTTACTTATGTTAAAATATATCCTTTTCGTAGCCTCTGGCCCTGCGCCTGCTGCCTGTACTGCACCCAGTGCGCCAGGAACACCGACCACTACTGCCCATCCTGCAACAACTTTGTGGGCACTTATGAGCGCTAGACAGGATCTTCCGTCCAGCCGGAAATTGATGCATTTGCCCAGCTTTGGCAGCCAAGTTGAAATGCAGAACGAAACTTCATACTGATTCCGTAGTTACCCCTCTCTCCCCAACACACACACATTTAATCTTACGCAATATTTTGATGTCAGGCAAAACATTGTTGTACCAGCTTAGGCTCTTGTAATCCCAGCACAAAAATAATTAAAATTATTCAAGGAAGAAAACGTTGCCTATCCTTTGTGAGATCAGTGGGAGATTTTCTGTGGAAATATCAAAAGATGTTCTTAGAGTTTCAATGAATCATGTTTTTTAGAAATATGGATTGATTAAAGAATGCTGAAGTGAGGCCTTGAAAAGCTATATAATCAATTAATAAAATACAAGATTAAAGTGAAGCCTTGAAAAGCAATTTAATCAATTAATACAATACAACATTAAATTAACTTTACTTAAGTAGTCAATAAAATGTGTCAAAACTTACCAATTGATATGTTAATTAGGTATATTAAGCGACAAGGGAAAATAATATAAATTAAATTAGAATTATTATTTTTGGGTGAATTAAAATGTTAGGAAATATTTTAATGACATTTTAACTTCTTATTAGCTATAAATAAAATTATTTACCTTTATTGAATGAGAATTTCCAATTATTTTAAGTATATAATTCATAAACACCAGAACATCATCAATAAATTAATGTAAGTGCAGCCAAATAGCTCAAAATTAGGTAAAATGTGGGGACATTATTTACAGGCAGCCGCCGGCAAGTCGATTCGGTATATATAGAGGCAACTAATGTTTCCCTTGGTTATATCCCGAAATGGAAATGGATCTGAAAGACAAAAAATTTCGTTATCTATCACCACCGGAAAAGACCAATACTCCTACAGCTCTGCCGAATTCCGTTGTAGTTATTGATCCAAATGGTATATAATCATCAAAAATATCAAGAAATAATCCTAATACCCTGCTTTAAATGTAATCTGTTCTTTTAAGTTGGCAATCTAAATAAACTAGGTCCTGTGTCCCAGCTCATGCAGTGTCCTTATTGCGACAGGATAATGGAATCCCGTTTGGAAAAGCGTGTGACCAAGCAAACACATCTCTTCGCCCTTGCCCTTTGCCTAACAGGGTGAGTTTTTCATATAAATTGCTTGAAGCATGACACACACAACCGGAAAGTTAATTGTATAATTAATGCTATCTTTCATACACGACTACCAACTGCCATTTGTAAATATCTACAAGTTCGGTTTAAAGCAAACAAGTCCTTGTTTACACTAAAAGCAAAGGATTGATATTCTATTTTGCAGACTCATTTGCCTGGTGCCTTTGCCGTATTGTTTGAAGAGTTGCCAGAATGAAGACCACTTTTGCAGCGAGTGCAATCGGTTTCTGGGAAAGGCCCACATATAAAAAAAAATATATATATACAAATAAAATGACTATTAATCTAAAAGTCTACGAGCAACAGTTTGAATTTCACAACACAGCAATAATCGCATAATTATACATCGCACTTCCATGAAGCAAGGAAAAAACCCCCTTTGGGAAACTGAGACAGGAAAACGCCATCCCACTGATGTGTTTGTACCGAGAACAGAACGACGTCCGAGCTGGAAGCCAAGTATACCTACCGCATCAGTTTCGTGCCGAACTCCGAACGCATAGCACCTCGAGCGCAACTATCAACACGTCGCAGAATGGAGAAGAATATGCCATACAGTCGGGAGGAGCCTATGCCACAGGCGCCGCCATCCTATGACAACACCCAGCAGATATATCCACAGGTGCCGATAATGGTGGCCCCAGCCCCCACTGTCCAAGGTGAATAAGGAAACTGCGTCTTCTCAAATTGTGAAAACATTAAACTTGAAAACGAAATAGAGTGAAAAGTGTGTGTGAGTTCTTTTTTTTTAATATATGAAAAATGTGCGTAAAATAGAGCATACAAATTTATGTCACGCTTGGAGTATGTTAATACTCCATTTTTATATGTTTCCGCTTCGAAGATTATTAAATTTACTCACAGGCAACCTTTTTTATTAAATAGAATACTAAATATAAATATTTGATGATAAGTAGCAAGTGGATATTAATCGCAAATGAAAAGTAAAAGGATTGAATTGTTTTTCTATCATCCAGTAACAGGATGCTGCATGCAGATGTGTATACTTTATTTCAATGACGCAGTTAGTAATCCATTGATAGTTGTTGTTAACTAATTACTTGTCAAAGGACTTGACATCCTTTTCTATTAAAACAAAATTAATTTCAATTTTTTCATGCCTTTATTAAGCTTTAGCTGCTTGTAATATGAGTATAATTTTTGTTACTAAAATTCTATCATATAGCAGCGAGAAATATATATTTTTAGTTGGATTAAAGTAATACAAAATATTCCCTTTGTTTGTTTTTCCAGCACCTCAACCCAATGTTTTGGGTGGAGTTCCCTGCATGGCCACCTGTCCCAGCTGCGGAGCTCGCCGGCAAACTAATGTCAACTTTCAGCCCAGTACCAAGACCCATTTGCTGGCCCTGCTCATCTGCCTGATTGGGTATGTATCTAATTGAGAATCCTAGAGAATATATATAACAGAATATATAATCTAATCCTCCTACAGGGGCATTTGCTGCTGCTGCATTCCCTACTGCACCGACTCCTGCCAGTCGGCCAATCACACCTGCAGTGGCTGTGGCGCTTATGTGGGCACCTACAACAACTAAAGTTTTTGAAAGAGATCGAAAAATATAGGGGAATCAGCCCAGTACTAGTGCATGGCACCATCAAAATATATTCTTATTGCAAAAAGTACTTTGATTTTATAAAATTTATCAATATATATTAAATAATAATTATTATTTACATATGTATGTGTGCACCACACTGAAATAAATTATAACCAAATTAAATAAAAATATAAAAACTTAAGATGCTGTGCTTATGATTATGATTAAGAGATATTGAAATTAAAATTAATTTACGAGGAAAACCATTGCTTGGTATATGAAAAAATCTCTTAAATTATCGCCAAAGCTTTATACCTTCGATTTCATTGCCAAGTATAGAAATATATATGTATATTTATTTAGTAAATGCGCATTGAATTCTGTCATAAGCTCCTGATAACGACTCGAGCTTATCAGCTGGCTTTAAATGTTTCTTAGAATTTTGGGAGACAGACTTGAGCGGAAATACACAAGTAGAGCTTACGACTAGTATCGAAAAGATGTCGGCCAAAGGCAGTCAAGCGGATACAAGACGATCTCCAGAGGTTTACAGAAGCCTAAGTGAACCAGACCCAGAAATTCCAACGGCTAACCCCAAAAAAGCCTCATCGGAGGGATCTCTCATCTCCGATGACCTCAAATTCTCTTGGCATCAAAAATGCTTGTTCAATCTGCGGTAGGTTTAGTGTTCTTTATCTAATTTGTTGTTATTTTTATTTTATATTTCAATATTCCAGTTCTCTGAATTGTTTTGGCAAATCCATGGAGCACTAAACTTGCTAGTAACGTGCTGAGTGCAAGACTAGGAGATTTATTTATAAATAAAATCAAAATTGCGATTACACAAAAAATTTTTGTTAATAAGAAGCATGTTTCGCATTGTGTTCGAATAAGCTCATGTTAATAACAAATCATTTTGATGCAAAAATGTGTAATATTAAAAATTAAAAAACTTCTGACCTCTCTTATGGTGTATATTTCTAAAGCCTTTTTAAATAATTAAGTTTTATACCCGAATATTTTCACTTATAATAAAAAATGATTGTTCGGAGCAGACCGCCAGCACCTAGGCATGTGCGCATGGGTGTACCACTGCACCTGCAGTGCTCTTCGAGCCTCTCTTATCACCTTTCTTCTTCTTCTTCGTTAAAGCTGTCGCGCTATCAAAACTATTTATATATCTTGGAGTAAAGCTTTTGTGAAGTAGTCTGCGTCTCCGAATAAACTAAGCACATTCGATTAATACAACATATTTGTCTGTTATTATTAAATATTACTAAAGGGTGGCATATTCGTTGTCTTCCCCACAAACATTTTGGTGACCCCGACGTGATTTCAGTTTTATCGGAGTCTGCAACTCGGA
>VNJU01010690.1:0-99887 GCA_008042675.1 Drosophila seguyi
AGTAGCCGCCGTCGTCTCGGTCGCACAGACCCTAGACAAATTCAGTCGCTGCACTTGCCGTGTTTGCCTTTAACTCGCCAGCGTCTCATTGATTTCATCGCCAGTCGGCGTCGCAGTCGCAGTCGCAGTCTGTTGACACTTTGGGAAAGTTGCTGAATGCTCAAAAAAAAAAAATATATATATATCTCTATATACTAGTAGGAAAAAAATAAAGAGTGCGGTATATATTCGCTTGCCACTTAAGTAGCCCAAAAGGGCGCAAAAGCGGCTTATCACCTCTGTCTAGTGCAGCTGTCCCTTTTTTAAGATACAACCCTCTATTATTATTAAATATATATGGTATAAAAAATACATATAGCATACTTGACATGTCTGGTAAATGAAGTAATCTCGTACGAGCCTGCTTTAATGGACTTATTAATAATATTACCTCTTAAACCTTATCAATCTCGATCTGCAATCACTTGAGATCCACTTTGAGAGCTTAATAAAAATATATTTCGATATTGTTAATTTTTAGAGAGGCTAAACAAGGTTTTAAAAGCAGAAAGATATTTTAAATAATTTAATTAAAATATTACATAGCTTCTTATATTTTTAGAATATTTATTTATATTTCTACCAACCCCTTTTCCAAATTTTTCTCAGTGATAAGGGCCGTCCTGTGCTAATGAGTTCAAATTTGTGTGTCGGCACGTCAGCATTTCATGAATTTTAGCATTTCTCCTCCAACCTTCACAGCCTTGACACTGCCCCTGCCAAGTATTATTATTATTCCCACATCAAATGATTCGTTCTGCTCTCAGTCTATATATCTACTGAACGGTCTGAAAACAACATTAGCTTATCGCCGGGAGTACACTGAACTCTCACGGATACCCATTCCTATATTATTATTGCCTTAGTTGTGTTTGTGTTCTAAAAGGTTCTGTGATTTTATATTTTGGGGCGTTGCTTTGGCAGCTCGACTTGGCAAGTTCAAGAGGCCGAAAGAGAGGGCCATCTTGATGCCAAAAGTATGCAAAGTTTTTGGGTTTAAGACACTTAAAAGAGGCTAAGGGAAAATTAAGAAAAGTGGTCTGGAAAATAGAAGAAAAATTAATTTAAATTAGGTGAAGTTTCTGCTGACTAAGCTAAGGTAATTTTTTAATAAGAAATACTATTTAGGCAATTACTAAAGGAATGACACTACAAATATTAAACAAAAAGACGAATAAACCTTCTAAAAAGCCATGATAATATTTTAAATATCATAAAAATCTACCCTGTAATTTTATTAATTTTTTTTCTTAATCATTTTCTGTCTCACTGTAATCAATTTCCCCTTAATCTCTACCTCAATCTGCTCAACTCTTAATGGCATTTGTATATTGTTCTACTTCTCGAATCGCATTAAGGCGCATACTTCACATTCTCGGCTCGAAACCGAAACCAAACAACACCCACGGCCTGTTGCAGTTTTACTGAATAAAAATATAAATATTTTCAAACATATAAACATATATAGAGAACATAATGCCCACCAGCTCGGCGCCGTCTTGCTGCAAACACAAAAAAATACACACAATGGCAACTCAAAACTCAAACTGGCAACTGTCAAAGTCACAGAGTGTGTGTGTATACATCCCTTTTTTCAGTTGGAACTTCATTAAGTTGCAGTTGCAGCCGGTAGCAAGGCAGAGGGGTTCCCGGGAACGAGGGTGGGTTCTCGGGCTCCGGAAAAGCGCAAGGTGGATGATGATGATGCAAGAGGAGTATTAAGTATCACAAGCCACCCCTTAAAACAAAGCCAAACACAAATTGCATTTGTGGCTGGTAAGAAAAAATATATATATATGCTATATAAAAATAAATACCGAAATCAAGCATAAAATTTCACACTTACTTTCACCCGGACACGTGGCATGATGGATTACCCTTTGGCCACGTGCCGGCAATCAGGAGTGAATGTTGTGTATTATCACTTTATGGCTATATCTTCTGCGACAAATCTGCCCCGTTCGGCCTTTCAGCCAATTCATTTTGCGGCCTAATCTAATCACAGACACATTCCACAGATGCCAATATATGTATATTTTGTATAAAAATCATATGAACACACACATATATATAGTTAGTGTGGCAGCAACAAGTGTTAAAGTCCAGATGCCAACACGTGCTTTATGCCAAAAGCCAAACTAGTTTTGCATTTGAATTAAAGTTGAACGAATCAAAAACGAATCAAAAACGAACTCCAAATCTATTTAATTTTAATTCAAGTCTTAGATTTATAAGATTATTGCAATGGAGTATTATGAAAGGCTTTAAATAAATATAGATTCGATTTTATTTGAAAGGAGGTTTTACTGTGGTAAAGTTACTCAATGAATGGAAACCTAGGAGTAGCTCCTCTTTCGGGGTGGTCTCTTGTCGGCACGTAGCTTGGGGAGATCTTTAAACAAAACTATTGTTTGTACTTTATATATACATATATATATCTTTGTATATATATAGCTATTCATTATTCAGGGCATACACCCTGCAATAGATTGCGTAAGCCAAAAGGGGGGACCCTTTATTTTGTTTTTTTTTTCGGTAGGAGCTGCGTTCTGGAAGCTCCTGTCTGCATACCAAATAAGGCAATTATGAGTCGGAGAGCCGAACAAAAGAGGAGGCTACTCCCCATATAGAACGCGATATATCGAGTTACATACATGGGAACTCTCTCTGTGGCACAGACAGAAAATGTGCCTAATAATAATATTTATAAAAAAAAATGAATCACGGCTTAATACGATTTTAATACAAGTCAAGAAATCGAGTCAGACTTGGTAGGGGTTATCTTCAAATTTGAATAGGAAATACTAAGTGAGTCATGTGTGAGTTTTAGATGGTTTCCTTCTTTAATTTATTTCTTAGAAATTTTTAAGACTCATTAAGATTATAAATTCTTTATAAAAGTATTTAGTTTTTGAACAGTTTATTAAATATATTAATAAATTATTTATATAATATTAGTAATACTCTCATTTAATTTTTAGAAATCCGTAAACCTTATAAAGACTTTTTTTTCCCTATAAAAGTATTTTGTTTGTCATTAACAGAATTTTTGTAATTTTTTCTTAGAATTTCATTACCCTTATTTATTTTATTATTATTTTATTTAAGTTCCCTGCCTAATAATTTCTCCCTGTGCATATCCTCGCTGCCCTTTTTGTCTGGTCTTAGAGAACTCTTTAAAATTTTCGGTTTCAATTTCATTTCTGCCTTTTGTTGCGGTTGCCAAGCCACAAAAACTAAATCAAAACTCTACCTAAGCTAACTCTAAAAAAAAAATGTGCAGGAATTTTTGCCTATTGATCAGGTTCCCTGGAAAAGCTTTGCCTAAATGTATTGGGAAACAAAAATTGCTGAGAAAGTCTGAAACCATTTAAAGGGAATATTTGCAGAAATTTCAAATGAACTTTATTGTCTGCTGTGAAATTGAAAAATGATAAAAATCGCACGCCATCAGGCATGTTTGCAGATTTCTTTTTTGCTTCATTTTTTATTACTTGATTTTTTACTTTATTTTTTTTGGGGACTGCCCACTGCGAGGGCAGATGCTTAAGGTTAGGGTTAAGGACTCTGAGGGACCAACCTCCTAAGGCTGCCTTTAGCTTTTGACTCTCGTTTGGCTGTATTGATTTCTCCAGCTTTGGATTCTTTTTGCGTTTTCACTTTTCAAAAAGAAAAAAGAGAAATGAAAAAACAGAGAAGAAGGCAGAGACCTTCGCCTCAAGAAACTACCCTTCTTGGGGTCTTGAGTTCTGTTTTTTGTTCGCTTTTTGTAGTTCAGTTCAGTTCAGTGCTAAGCTGAAATCAATGACCTTTGTGGGCCTGGGGATTAGTAGTTGGTCGTGAAACGGAATATGTATGCTCTAAGGAAAGTACAAAAAAAAAAGAGATATATATATGACAAGAATCGATAAACTAAAATAAAAAAAAAGAACAAATTCTAAACAAAAATATGCAAGCACATTTTTCTTTAGCCTTTTTCCGAGAGTGGCCACTTGTGGGGTGACATTGAGCCACAGACACTACTGTCTAGGGCTCTTCATGGAAATCCAGGGAATGCGTTTCGTTTTTATATAAATTTTATTTAAACAATTTTTTTTCCGGAGAGCTCACGATCAGTAAAATGACTTAATTGTGTTGTTCGAGACGGAAGTTCGAGACAAAACAAAAAACAAAACGAATAAAGTTGAAAAACAAATCAATAAACTCAATAATAATCATTAATAATCTGTAAGATTTATGCAAATTTTTTTTTTGTGAATCATACTTGAGTATTTTAAATGTATATATATATTTATAGTGGCTAGCGTAATTTTGTTGTTTTGTTTGAATAACTAACTGAATAATAACTGAATAATAACTCATCGTTTTTCGTTTTACTTGCAGGTTACTACAGTTCACGCTGCCCAATGTCAGGACTATTTTTATACTGATGGTGAGTAGTAATATCTATAAAATAATAATATATAAAAATAGCTTAAAATGTACAAATAATAATCAAATAACTTAACAGAATTTAAACAACTCCCCACAAAGCCTTGATCCAGTTTTGCTCTAAGCAAAAACCATCTGGATATCTTCAATCTTTCAATCTTAATCTCCAATCTCAATCCGAAAGCTGCCTCGTTTTCAACACTCTGAATATAATTATCTTGAGAAATGTCAAAATATTTTTTATTGAGTGTGTGTGTGGCTCAGAGTGGAGTGTGTTTGATATGGGAAGCGTGTGTGTACATTGGAGTGGCTCTCGGTTTTTTTTTTTTGGGGTCTCTTCTCTTCCACTTGAAGTCGGCCCATAAAAAAATAATAATTATTATTATTATGATTATGATTGTTACACATACACACGACGCGTCATTGAACTGGCAATCCAAATATATATATATTTTTCTGATCAATGCAAACAGAAGGTCTTACACCAGGCCCTCATCTATCTCTTAGGAAAAACTGTCAACTCCAAAAAGTCTGACAAATTAAATGAAAAACATGGTGAATGTTTAACCGATAAATCTACAACTTACCAGAAAGCCCTGTTAAGCTCTGACTTAAAGTCCCGCATTTATTTTTGGCAATTACCCCTAAAATAGGTAATATTTGGTAACTGGTCTCCCTTGGTGCCGTGTGGCCATATGATGTATGAGGCTGTTTTTGGGATCTAAGCCCCGATAAATACTCGATTTGCACTCGCCACGCTCTCTCTATATATACTATATATATGCCATATTTTTCTGGCCCATTCCCTTGTTTTGCTGATTTTGCATATTTTCTTTATCTGCAATTAATAATTGTGATATCATATGGAAAGTAATAGTCCAAAAAATTCAATCAAAAACGTGCCATTGAAGAGGGGGAAGCATGCCACAGACACGTGTCAGGTGGTGAAATGTCATTAAGGGTGATGGGACTTTGTACTTTTATATATATCTGGAAAATATAGTAAACATTTTGGGGAAATATATATATTTTTACTTCCTAAAACTAACTATAAGTTTTGGTTTTTACAAATACAAAACACTTTCAAAAGCAAGCATCCAAGTTATAAACTCAAACCCCTTCTTAATTTCTTAGCCACTTTTAAAACCCCTTCCTTGATCTCCTCAAAACTCCAGTTAGAACCATAATCCCCTCTCTGGAAAATCCAGAATATTTCCAGCAATTCCCAAGCAATTAAATTCCGTAATAGGACTTTCATTTGAGCCAATCTACATGCATGGGAACTACATATCTACTCTGCCGACGAGTATCTGCAGAATGTCAAAGCTTAGGGACAACATCCCATTGAGAAACCAATTACCTGGAGACTACCATAACACGCCAAATGGCCCACATGCCACGGCCAGAGTCGCCTCAACTTTGACCATAAAATTCTCGGTGTCGCATGTGCTTCAGGGCGGCGGCGTAATAAAAAGCTCATCGTATTAATGGAAATTTATGGGGCAAAAAAGGGTTATGTTCGGTTCTGTTCTGTTCTGGGCGGGATTAGTTGCCAGATGTGGCTTTAATGCAGATGAATCGGCCATTAATCGGAGTGTTTTCTCTCTCTTTTTCTCTTGCAGATTATTGTGGTTGCCTCTGCGATGCAAACATGCGCCAAGAAAAAAAGCTATGTTTTTGCACTGAAGGACCACAACGAACGTGCGCTGCACATCAATTCGCACGGCAAAGTGACCGCGGAGGACATATCGCTGGCACGTAAGTGTTCTATATCTTAAATATCGTATATAGTCTCCGATCTGAACTGAACTGAGAGAGCTCTTACTCATGCGAACTCGCGTTCATCAATTACCATTGGCATTTAAATTAAATTGGCATTTATACGAGCAGATATAGATGGGAATGTTTGGATATACAGGAAAGACTCCATAAAGGTGATGGGGATTTTTGCCATAACGATTTAAAATTGAAGGTTAAAGAGTTAAATTAGCATTGGAAATAATTTTTAACAACAAGTTTTTTGTATTTATAAAATTCTTAGTTTTTCAAAGCATATTCTGAAATAATTTATTTTTAAAACTATTTTAAAGCACTGTGCAGTGTGCCCTTGCCTTCAATTTAGTGTTATTTTTTAGCACATTTTTCTTACTTTCTCAAAAATTCGTTTTTATTTACACTCCCCTGTACATTTTGAACTCTGTCTGGGTCTGGGTCTTCAACTGTGGCTGTGCATATTGTGTGCTTAATTAAATTATTGGTAATTTAATATTTGATTGATGTTATGAACCGCCAGGCGGCGGCGCCCATTGCGGTTTCGCTTTTGTTTTGTTTGCTCGCCGGCTCGCTTGCTCTTAATTTATTCGGAATTCATTTGCTGCTGCTGCTGCTGCTGCTGCGGTTTTCCAAGCCTCTGAAGCTCCGAAGTTCAGGAGCAGCCCTCGCCAGTCCATTGTGGGTTGATGGGTGAGCGAAAGTGACAAGATCAGGCGCCGCATTGCGTCACAGATAAGTCAAGGGAAACGCACGTGAAACGCAATCCGGTGCCTTTATGCGTAAATTAAGGCCCAATTCAAAAAAGTAGGAAATAAATTGTCAGTTTGGTATTTTATCTTATCAGTTGGCGGGGCAGTTGCTACTAAATATTGGTGGCTTTTCAATATATGATCGATTTGCTGCAGTGAAGGTCTTCCGCCCCTCGAAATCCCAAAATCAGAAGCCGAATTATCAGGCTTAGGGCACTCTTTTCAGGGTTAAACCCTTTTAGCTAAGATCGAGTTCAACGACTCAGCAGCAGCGCCGGTAATTGACTTGGTTGATTTATTGATTTCATTAAATGTTTCACATAGACTTCACACCTAGTATTCTCCATTCTAATCAAAAGCCCCTAGGCCTGGGGCCCCTTCATAACTTTATCGAAAACCTTTCAATTAATTGGGTTATCTGTATGCGACTCAAGTGGTTCCAGTTCCATTAAATATTTACACAATACCCGCCAACGTCGTCCCCCCAGTCCACACGCACTTTTGTTTGTTTGCCAATAATATTAATTAATTTTTTTGGATTTTGTTCTCTGCCTATTTCTCTTTCTTTTAGAATTCTTTACATTGGACAGTGTCGGCGATGTTATGGATTTTATGGATTTCAAAATTACCATCTATTCCGGGGATGTCAACTACTTTCTCTGCTTTCATCAAGGCAGACTTGTTGGAAAGGTGAGTTGTCATTGGATATTTTTGTAAAAATAACTAAAAAGTGTGACCTTGCTAGAGAAAAAGAGGTATTTTAAAGGAGATTTTGCTTTAAAAGGGGTTCGAAAGGGGTTTCTTTTTTCATTTTATTATTTTTATCTATACTCTTAAAGTAATTCTTGAAATTTTCAATACATCCTTAAATTTTGGAAAAAACCCCACTTACTTTATTTTCTTCCCTTTTTTCTTTTCCTTTTTCTTTGTATTCTCTTAGAGAAACGCCACAAAGGACTGCCACTTCAGAGAGTCAATGGTTAATGGCCATCACCAGTACACCTACGCCTACAATCCAGTGCTGCATGTTGGCTTCAAGCGCAACTTTCGACCAGTTGGCCCCAAGGATTTGGCCAGGCCGCATGTGATGAAGAAAGCCACATTTTTCTTCTTCCGCTTAGACGAGGAGAAATTCCGTAATACTTTGAGTCGTTTGAAAAAGCATAACCACACCAATACCAACACCAAGACCATAAAAACTACAACAACTACATCAACTACATCCACAACAACAACAACAAAACCACCCAGTACTAAGACACCAACACCTACAACAACACCAACACCAACAACAACATTGAGCCCAGTGGCGGGCACAAAACGCACGCGTCCAAAATCGCGTCGCCCAACAAGTATTAATAGCGATAGCATCCCCAGCGAGAGCCGGAGCCAGAGCAATAGCCTTAAGTCCTACAACCAAGCCAATAGCAACAAGAACGATGCCGATGACGAGGATCTGTTGCTGCAGCAGAGGATCCTGCAGCGCAACCGGAAACAGCAGAAGATCCTGCAGCGGAACCGGAAGCAGCAGCAGCAGGAGCGTCGCCACAAGAAGGACCATCAGCCCGGTCGCCGTCGCACTGTGGGCCTGATGGCCCAGCCGCAGCCCAAAAATCTAGAGGTGCGTCATCATCACAACAATGCCACCGAGTTGGAGCGTCGCCGCCGGCGTCGTCTGGAGCGGCGGCAGCACAAGCTGCAGCGTGCGCTGTGGGAGCGGGAGCAGCGGCAGGCGGGCGAGATAGAACGCGAGCGAGAGCGGGAGGAGCATCATCTGCCCAAGGCCGCCACCTCGTCGGCCTCGAGCTCCTCCTCCTCCTCCTCCTCGTCGTCGACGGCCACCTCGACGGCGCTGACAGCCACTGCCGCATCGCTGGCACCCAGCGCCTTCAATTTGGTGGCCATTGTGGCCGCCAGTCGTCGCAAGCGGGACAGGCGAAAACGCTCAGCGGAGGTAACTGGCAAGAGTGGGGGTGGTGCCTCCCAGCCACCTGCTGCCGATATGCAACTGGTGGAATTACCCTCGCAGCGGCAGCAGCAGCAGCAGCAGCAGCCACAAAACACTGAATACTCAAAACCCTATGTTAATAGTAACTTAAACAACCAACTAAAAAGTAGTAATAGCATTAATGTTAATCATGCAATACCTGCCTTGCCAAAAAACTACAACTACTTGTACAGTAACGAGCATTATAATTTGAATACTAAAAGTAGCACGACTGATTCTAGTAGTTTAGACACTAGCACTAAGTTCGATAGTCCAAATAGCCATAGCCATAGCCATAGCAATAGCCATAGCGATAGCCATAGCCACAGCGCGTTCAATCAGAATATTGACAATAATCTTAAGCAATTAAACGTTCGAATTGAGGAGGTGCCCGAAGCAGGTGAGAAGAAGACAAAGGTGGAGATGGAGATGGAGATGGAGTTGGAGATGAAGACGAAGATGGAGAAGGAGTCAAAGTCGGAGTCGGAGGAGACAGCGATCGAGGATGCTGTTGTGGAGAATCGCAATCATATTGATGCTAATAATATAATCGACGATCCGAACGATGAGGAGCACGAGGAGATGATTCTAAATAAACTTTTTCGTGGCCTACAGGAGTTGCAACAGCAGCAGCAGCAACAGCAGCAGCAGCAGCAACAGCAGCAGCAACAACCTAATATTGATAATCTTAACGAGAATACTAACGTTGTTAACAATAATCAGAATCATAATGATAATGGGCTGCTGACAAATAATAACCATAATAGTAATTACAATGAGCAATTTGCGAATGACGATGAAACGATACGAATTCAAAATAATAAATATGAAACACATATAGTACAATACAAACATGTGGTATTTATTTCGGGGAAAATTTAAGGGGGTTTTTTTAAATTTGGAAATGATATTTGAAGCAAGGAGAGTACAAGTTGAACTCCTGGAAGAGATCTTTTGAATATTAATCTGGATTTTTTCAAGGTTTGTAAAGGTTTGTAAAGGATCAAAGATCAAGTACCAAAGGTTCATGGTTTGTTTTTTAATGTATTTATGAATTCTTAGCATTTTTTTTGAAATCAAGAAGAAACTAAATTGATTTCCTGTGGCAGATCTTTTTAATGGGATTTATTTTTTATTTATTTCAGGTTTTTAAAAAACTTTGAAGATTTTTTCTTTAAAAAATCACGAATAAAAATATTATTGATTGTACTTAAAATGTTTATGATTTTTTGGGATTTTTTAAACTCAAAATAAATAATGCGGTTTCCTAAGTTGGATTTTCTTCAAGAAATTTAATTCTGCGGCATTTTTCCTGGAGGAATTCAAGGATTTTTAAGAACTTTATTCGAGTTTTATATAAATATTTCAAAATAATAAAAGTCACAAATTTCTCTTGGGTTTTACTATTTTAATTTCACATTAAAAACTCTTAAATTTCCCTCCAAAATTATTTAAATTTAAACAAAATCTTTATAAAATCCCTAAAAAAAATACAAAATTTCCCAATTTCCCACAGCTCTTCATCTCGCAATGCGGAAACATCTCTCGACTTTGGTGATCATCCAATTTGAATTGGAATTCCCTTTCAAAATGCGCATTCCGAGGCAACAAAAAATCAAGGCATAATTCGAAAATCGTGTAACAATTGATAAGAATCTACAACAATGTGTGACAATGTGTAAATCTCCGGCCTGACCTCAATCTGTTTCGGATAACAATAAATTATATCTGGCGGTCGCCCAGACGCCACAAAGTCGCGTGCAAAATGCGTGGGCGCGATTTATCGAATTCAAATATATATGTCCGTAGGGTCTTCTGCTTTTGTTGTAAATTTTGGGCAACTATTTGATAGATGTCCGGGCTGATGTTGACACCGCATAAATCATAAATAGAGATCTCATATTAATTTATGCAAAGTACCCGAGATGTATGGCGTGTCTGAAATTAATTAACCAGCGTTTTCTGTGTCGCAGCAGACAGTCAGCCAGTCGGACAGGCCAAAAGCAAAGCTAAAGCTGCTCTGGCGCCTTGTATCTGTGATCGCGCCTCTAAGCGAAAAATCAGTATAAAAAAAAATACAACAACAAACAAAAAATCGAAATAAAATCTACAAGAAAAAAAAAGGTCGAAAAGCGCGAAACGCGCCACGCCAACGCCTTATATAGGTATATTTCCAGCCAAAAAGCCGTCGGCAAAGCGCCGCTAATGAAATTTTATTATACTCTCGCGGCAATAATTTATAAATTTGTTTAACAAAAAATAAATTTGTTAAGCAATAAATTAAGAAAACGCAAAGCACTTGCCACTTTTGTAAAGCGCGATCTGTGATCTGTCTGCGAGGCTATCGAGATGCTCTCGTGCGCGGCTTTGAACTGTGGATTCGATGATAGAATTTTGGGTTTATTAAGGGGGAATAATTATGATTAAAATGTAATATAATTTCTAATTAAATATGTGGTAAAACGATGGTAAAATATATTGTTAAAATATTTATTTATGTATAATTTCAGATGCTCTTGTGCAAGTCTTTAAAATGTGGAAACGATGATAGAATCTTTGGTTTCTTTTAAGGAAATATTTTTACACTTTTACAGTGACTTACATTTTAAATTAAAATTAAAAATAAATTTTTTAAAAACCTATTGAAATAATTTAATATAATTAAATTAATTTAATTTATAATTAAAGTGTTGACATTTGATAGTAATTACAATACTTATTGAAGGTAAGTTAGTCTTTTTAGGCTTTAAATATTTTAGTTTTAAGTTAAATTAATAAGGATTAGGTTTATTAGTTGTAAAATAATTATTACATTAAATAAAGATATATCCGAAACTTAAAAATATAATTAATACTTCTAACTAATAAAAAATACTTCATTTAGATTTATAACTACTTGTTTGAATGTTTGTAATAATATTTATGGTGTATTAAACGCCTTATTAATAGTAAAAAGATGTTCTTAAGAACTTTAATTGGTCAATTGAAATAATTAAAAATTATAATAATATAAAACAGGCCTACAAAACCGGTTTTTAAACCTTAAAGTTAATTTAAATATTTACTTACCATTTCCTGTTACTACAAGGACTTAAATAAAACTAACTCAATAACTTAAAATACTTGTTGCTTACTCTAAACAAATTTCCCAAGAACACATTTAATATATATTTACATAAATCTATCAAGAAGCGATATTCATGTGCTATTGTTTAGTTAACTAGTTTCTTTTTTTCTCAATTTTTTTTTTCTCAGAAACTTTAAATATTAAGTAGAGTCCCGCCCCGTATTGTTCGTCATTTAAATGTTACACCTTCCTCTGGGTGGATCAGCAGGTTTTTAGATATATATATACTCAGAGGGGTGAGAGGGGGGTGGAACTGGGAAATATCAAAAACCCAAACAAATAAAAATCGAAATTTGCATTAGAATACGTCTCGGTTTTTGGCGTCAAAATAACTCAACGGCCAAATAGCTCACTGGTTTTGAGTTGAATTTATCACCCAAGTGCAAGAACAATGTCGGCCAGGAATGTTGCTATACTCTAGCATATATATATATATTTTCGTATACATTGTATATAAATTTATTACTTTCTTGCTTAAATATCAACACAAAATAAAGCCTGGGCCCTGGGGCTTGGCGCCTTCGAAAATTCATTTCATTTGAATTTTGTGGTTAAGTTTGTTAACTTTTTTTTGTTGTCATTGTTGAATGTTTATTAGCCAAATTAGCGTGTCAGGTGAAATTTAAGCAGATTTTAGTTGAGCATCGCTGCCAGCTGTTGGCTGTTTATGGGAAAATGATTAGATCCGCTTAGAGCCCGAGTTATATCTGATAGATACGCAGATACAGAGATACAGAGATACAGAGGGGGGAATATCAAGAGAGATGTTTTTATGCGTTTATTTTTATGACACTTATTCTAATGAAGAAACATTTTAAGCCTTGGCTTAAGTGACGGAAATGCCGCCGCTGGCAAGAAGCTTCGGAGACATTCATATTCATGTTGATTTTCTATTTTATATTTTTTTTTGTGGCCATTTTTCAAGTGCAGCTTACGAGGGGATTTAGCCAACTCTGTCGACAAGCGGCCATTATGGGAGATTAGTGTTTGCATCTTAATTTAATTGTTGCAAATTAAATACAGAAAATTTGCATAAAGAAAAAGTTGCAGCTAAAAGAAAGATTGGAAGATGGGAGAAGGAGAAACATGATCATCAGTTAGATGGGGGTTTCATGAAGAAATTATAAGAATTAGTAACAAATTTATTAAATTTAATTTTATTGTTTTAATTTAAAGGAATAAGAGTAGAAAAATTCCACCGTAGAAATCATATTTGAAGTATTTACTAAATTGTTTGTAATTTTCTTAGACTTAGAACGGGTTTTCCTGAAGAAAATGTAAGAAATGGACAGGAATAGTAACAAATTAATTAATTTTGAATATTTTCTTATAATTTCCAGAATTAAAAGTGTGGAAATTACACATTAGAAATCATATTTGAAATGTTTCCTAATTGTTTGCAGTTTTGGCTGCAGGTTAAGCTTCTATAAAAATTCGATATATATAAAATAAATATATAAATAAATAATATTTAAATGGAGAATATAAAATAACAAAAATAATTTTATATACGCTTAAAAAATAGTATTTTCGAAATTTTACTTTATTTCTAAATACTTTCCTTCGAAGACTTTTTCATATTTGAAAAACTCTTCCCAAAACTTCCCCCCTTTTTTTAAATATAAACAACCTATATATGTATGTACATACATCAACACTTTCATCATAAAATCAGTTCCAATTTATGGTCATTATAATCATATTTATAGCCAAACCACTAAATTCACAAATTCCGCCTTAATGATGACCGAAAGAGAAATATGTCTGACGATTATTAACAATTTGGCGCCATTTAAACGGCCGCGAACTCGCGACATTTTTTATAATGCAATAATCAAATCCCCCGAAAACAACAAAACTGATTTCTATATATCCAACAGCAACAACATTGTTGAAGACTTTTTTAATGACATCGTTAAGGCGAATATCGAAAGGGAACCATGACGGCATCAGAGTTTTACGACTTCGCGCCTTAGAATCAGCTCTTTCTTTTGGCTTTAAGATTCCGTTTGTCAAAATCTTTATTTTTTTTTTGTATTGTGCATTCTATATACGATCCATCCGATATACATACGTTTCGGATGGGTGGGAATTCCGCTCGAAAACCAGTTTCGGTTCGACTGTTCTCGGGGTTCTCGGGTTAAAATTAAAATCTGACGCGCACTCAATTAATTTTATTGCATTGCAAATCATGTCCGTAACCCATTTTTATGACAGTCCGAAGGTGTCAAGATGATTTGTCAATGTTTGGCCACGCCCACGCACATTCTTCCGCCCCCCTAGAGAGGCATCACTCGACCATCGTTAAACAGTTAGGCCAACTTGTTGCCGTTGCTGTTGCTGTGCTACTTGCACTGATGGAATTCTAACTGTGGCTGCCACCTCTGTAAGTCTATGTAAGTCTCTAAGTAAAGTTTCGAAGAGGAGAGTTCAATGGTACTTGGTTGAGACAGTGTAGATGCACTGAGGAAAATGGGGAGGGTTTTTAGGGATTCTTAACTTGAAGAAATTCTTGTTTGATTTTTATATAGTTTGCATAGGATAATATTAAAGGCTGAGGATATTGAAGATGTGTTTTGATTAATTTCTAAATTTATTTCTTATTTTATTTATTTGTACAGCATTCTATGCCCTTATTCCTTCATTCTTTTTTTTTCTTTTAGAATTCTAATTGGAATTTTTATTTAGAAGTTAAGGATAGGTTAAGGATGGTGAAAGGTGCCCCACTTCCCAGATAAATATTTGTGGAAGAACCTCTTTGCCTTTGGTTTAAGATATTTGATTATATTTTTAAAGAATCCCAGAAAATTATTTATGGAAGATATTACAAAAAACCTTTCTGCCTTTGGTTGAGGATATTTAATTATATTTTATGTTTTTTTTTTAAGAATTTGTAGTTTTAAGATAAAAATACTTATCAAGAACTGTGGCCTGCTTTTTAAAAAATTTTTTACTTAATACTGTTTTCAATAATAGGAATAAGAGAGTTAAAAAGTCAGGTTTATATTAAAAAAAAAATACCAATAGTGACCAAGATCATTCTCTTTAATCAAATATATTGTAAAATATACTATATTTTTTTTAGTCTTTTAAAAGAATTTTTTGGTTTAAGATAAAGATACTTATCAAGAACTGTGGCCTACTTTTTAAAAAGTTGTATATTTAATACTGTTTTCAATAATAAGAATAAAAGAGTACGAAAGTCAGGTTTGTATTTATAAAAAATACTAAAAATACATAAAAATAATAAAATACATTTGTAAATATATTATCTTTTTTAATTATAATTATAAATTTATATATAATTCCTCATTGTATTCAAAATTATTCTCTCTGCACTCAAATCTCATCTTGGCCAGTTTTGATGACAGATCGCGGGTGTTGCCATTCCGCTTGGGCCTGGGCTGGGTTCCGTTCGGTTCGGTTTTGGTAATTAACCACACACTGACCTTCCTCATTGCAGTTGGTAGTCAGTTCGCGGTAGTTGGCAGTTGGCAATTGGCAATACTTGTGTTTTTGGCACCTTTTCCCTGGCCACTTAGTAAGTGGCTTGTGCAAACAATCATAACCGTTCAGCTCGTCAGTAGTTCATTGTGTTCTTAGATAAGTTTTGAAGTTGTTCTTTTTTTTCCTTAAATACTTTCGTTGGGGTATTTAACGCCAAGTTAAAAGTGGGTTAAAGTCTTTAAATGTTTTTAATGACAATGTCTCTTTTTTAATTTTTCTAATTTTAAATGGAAATAGTTAAAGGGGTCTACTAATGGGAAATATTTCATTGCTGAAAGTTGCAGAATATTGTTAGTTATAGTGGGGAAAATATATTTAATAAATTTGTAAGTGGGTCAAGGTCTTAGCTTTATAAATAAGTAAAATAATTGTGAATTTTGTTTGATATTTGAATATTTATAAACCAGGCATAGTCTTAATAATTCTAAAAAATACAACTCTAGCTAAGCAGAATTCTTCAACAATCTTGCATCTTCAAGATCTATTTAACCATAATTCATATCCCCCCCAATTTGCCTGTACTTAGCCAAAAAGTATTTCAAATATTTGCCAACACAACACCTGGTAATCATTTTTGTTGCTGAAAATGTGCAACTTTAAGCGGCTTGTTTACGTGGCAGCAGCCATAAAATATTCACACAATATCATATATATATATATATATAGAGAGAGAGACTCTGGCCAAGGCAAGGTGGAAGCCAAATTGAAACGGCAGCTAGCCGGGCTAGTTAGCCCGCCTGTCAATCCCTCATGGACTAAAGACTTAACTATTTGACAAATAGCCCAGGTGCCAGCGAAAAAAAAAATCCAAAAAAATCTACATAAATTCTCACCTATTGCAACAAGCCGCCGATATCTGGGAGCTGCTGGGAAAAGGCTTCACCACAAGATATTTGTTTTCTGATTTTATTTTGGAATTTTTGTTTTTCTTTTTCGAGTTTTTGAAAGTGCCAACTACTCGACATTTTTTTTGCTTTCGAACTTCGGACTTTCAAATGCCGAAAGAAAACCCTAAAAGTTCATGTCTCGCGCTGACCATCTCTCCTCTTTTGTTGGCCGCATAGGCTTGGGCTTTTAATGATTCTTCTTCTTGGACCTTTCTTTTGAACACCTTTTTGTGTTCAACTTTTCATTTTCAATCAGGCCTGTCAAATTTGTCAAGCTCGACGAGTTTTCAAGTGGAAGAAGGAAACGGTGG
The DNA here is from genome assembly GCA_008042675.1 of Drosophila seguyi. Classification (NCBI taxonomy): domain Eukaryota; kingdom Metazoa; phylum Arthropoda; class Insecta; order Diptera; family Drosophilidae; genus Drosophila; species Drosophila seguyi. The sequence continues at coordinate 16,812 of VNJU01010690.1, forward strand.
AAAAGCCGCATTGAAAAATTACAAAAATGCATTCGAAGATGAGCGCTACCTCCGCTTGCTCCTCCTCCGCCTCCCCTAATCAATGGCATCTAATTAAATGGCGTTGATTGTTGTTGCCACTTTGACAAATTGTCGGCCGTTTTATTTGTCGGCCCTTTGGCTTTTAATGCGTTTTTGATTGGGTCGAGTCTTAGGCTTAGGGGTTTGGGCCATCTTCGAGTTGGGTTGGTTAGGTGTGAGGCCTTTTGATTTATTCGCTTCCTAATCAGATAAAGTAAAAAGCTTTCAGTTTGAGTTATAACCCGCCTGGTTAACCGTTATCGAGTTGGGAGCGTTGCGAGCCATAATTTTGGGTTTGCCAAAACGGAAATCCAGTTAAAGCGGCTTAAAGCGGAACAATATATTTGGTTAACTGGAGCAAAATAAGATTATCTTTGAGTGGGTTGGGAAAATATGGAAGAGAGTTATTCATTTTATGACGCCCTAAGGGATAAATATTAATCTTTAAAATATTATTTTTTTAGGTATTAATCAGAGTTTTAACTTTCTTTTTTTAAGGTTTTTTTGGGAGTTTTTGAAGCTTTTTAATTTGGTTGTGAAAATTTGTTGTAGTGGAAAATAAATTTTTAAAATTGTATTAACATGTTTAAAAAAATATTTACATATTTAAAAAATATTTAACTTTATTTTTAAGCTTCTTAAGGCTTTAAGTTAATTTAACAGTTCCGAGAAATAATATTTTTTAATATATTTGTAACCAATAAACTCTCTATACATTATACTAGTCTAAAGATCACAATTTAAACTTAAACTTAAACATTTTCTAATGCATTTAAATGCATGAAAAATATTTTTTTAATATTTTAATAATACTGAAATTACTTTTCCGGGTTTTTATATAATTTTTATCTCATAAATTTAAATATTTTTCATACATTCTACATTTCAAATTCTCTGTAAATAAAAAAATAAGAAATACCACAATTTAAGCCAAACTTCAACATTTCTAATGCATTAAAATACATAACAAATATTCTTAAACATGTAAAAACTATTTAAATTATTTGTAGGCTTTTTAGGGTTTTAATTTAATATTTAGCTCTTAGGTATATATAGTTTTTCATATATTTCCACAAGTAAAATTATCTTTAAATTAAACAAGCTTTAAAACCACAATTTTACCTCAAACCTAAACATTTTTTAATGCATTCTCAAAACAATTTATAGGCTAATCAGGTAGCTATAATTATGAATGTGATCACAGCTGATGCATACTTATATATACCACGAAATCAAGCTAGAACTGGGAAACTCAGTCCCATAGATGTCCGTTTGAGGTGTCAATATTCCGTTCTATTGACGCCCTTTAACAATAAACCAAGAAATAACTTTAGAAAAATATAAAAAAAAAGAAAACAACTTGTCCCCCGGTCACAGGTTCGATTTGAATCCAATAGATCGATAATGTTTTGTTGTTTGCCGCCTGAGAACCGAGAACTTGATTGGCCCGATCAATTTGACGATCGTGATCATGATGATGATGCCCATGATGACTTCATGGCAGTCAGTCAATCAGCGGGACCATAGACTCATTTGAATGAGTAAAGAATATTTTTAAATAATTTCCAACGCGCCAATATTTAATATATACCAAAAGTTTTATGACTTTTCCAATAATAAGAAACGCCGCAGGAGGAGAGGAGCAGCAGCGCCTGGGAAAATGTCAAAATGTTTTGTCAGCGGTGTTTTCGTAGGAATTTGCTGAATATTTTCACTCAAAAACATAAAGCTTGAAACTTATGTTTTGTCATAAATTATGTTTCTTTTTCTTCTTTTTGGGGAAAATGCACGAAATTAGCATAAAAACCTTGACTCACCCACGACCGACTGCTGAGCGGTCTTTGAAGCCGTTGATGTTGTTTAAGTTTTCCCGCGATCCAGTTAGAAAGTAGTAAAACCTCGTTAACCAGAATCTTTTGGCCGAAGTTGAGGAAAATGTAAATTTTCTAAATGCATTTCTGTTGTGGCTGTCAATGGGTTAGCTCTGTGCATGTCAGACATGATTTTAAATGATTTGTAAGCTGTCCGGTGATGGTGATCGGGTGATCTAATGAGGTTTAATGGGGGGATTTTGGGGAGATATATTTGTATATTTTTAAGAGGGAAACTAATATATATTTGAAGTTTATTTTAGTTTATTTTAATTGTTATAAATCGGTATATACGGTATATTTTTAAAGAAAGACCTTAAAGAAGCCTTTAATAATTTAGTAATCTATTTTATTTACAAGTTAATATAACAAATTCAATAAAATAACCATATCATATCTTTAGAAAAATATTTATATTAGTCTTTAGGTTAGTTTTTATAATAAATTAAATAAAGAATCTTAAAATAGTGTTGGAAAAATATTTTTTTTAAATGTTAAAATTAATTTTGTTAGTAGAACACCAAGCAAAATATCTTCCTTGATTTTTTATAACGTTTTCCTGGTCATTAAAAAATCCTACCATTATTTTTCTTTTAATTTCTATGCTTTTTATATGAAAAACTTCTTTAAAAAACTATATTTTCTTTATATATCTCTTGCTCAAAAAACCTGTAATATTTTTGGTAAAAAGAAATACCACCCAGGACCTGACCCAACCCGAAACCCTTATCCCTTATCAGCGTGGCCAATTACAAGTAAAAAAGTAAAGTGCCAGATAAAACACTTCTACCTTAAGATAAACACACGCACCCGACACCCCAGTTAGAGCCGGAAAACTGTTGCAAAAAATCTAAAAAAAAAGGAAAAAGAAAGACAAGCGATAAAAGGAACGGGTCAGGTAGGTAATTTTTGGCCCTGATTTTCAGAGACTCGGCCCAAAGGTCCCAACGAATTGACAATTTATGTGACACGGGCACGGGCCGTGTATAATTGCGGCCTTTTTGGCATTTTGCAACTGCTGCTGGCCAGGTAACAAGGGTAATGGGTATGTAATTTTTCCTGGTAAAACTTAATTTCATTGATGTCCTTGCCGTCGTCGTGTGCCTCCGGTCGGTCGGTCGAATATCAAAGGAATATCCTTTGATCCAGAGGATAAAACCATACAGTTTTCGAGTGATTTATATGTCTATTGATAGACAGAAAGAATCGGATTTTTATAGACTTACAGGCAATTAACAGCTGCCTGGCACTTCCGTTTTTGATTTCAGAGTGATCTATGGCCATAATTAGGGCTCTATTGCGTCTCTTTTTCTCTAGCGCCAAGGTCTTTCGTTTGATTGATTTGTAAACTTCATTTGTTGAGGGATGTGCCGCCATAAAGACATAATCCCCGATCGGAAGAGACCTCTCCACGTGAGCCCAGTCCTCGAGTATTATTGCCGCCGGACACTACTAAACTTGACTCTTAGTTCAACGATAAGACAGCAATTAGCCATTGAAAGTCAGTTCTAACTGGTTTTCTACGCCGCTATTGATCTATAAAAAAGGTTCGATTCCAGGAACCAAAACCCCCATAAAAACAGACCAAAGCCACAACCTCTGATCTCTTGGGTGGCTTCCTTAGTCACCTGAATTTATTAGTGATAATTGGTATTATTTATAGTGTGCAAATTCCGGGAATGGCATTTATGATTAGAGAGGAACCTGGAAGTTATTCAAACGAACTTTTACATAAGAACAACACAAACCTAAACTTGAACTTGAATTTGAACTTGGAACTTGCATTCAAGTGCATTCAAACAATTTGTGTATTTGTTCAAGGGATTTCCCAGTCTTGAAAATTTAACTACGTCGTTAAATTGAAATGAATGGCAGGTGCGACAAATTGTTCAGTTTTAAGTACTTTTAGGTGCAATTTGTACTTGTGATATTAGGAAAAAATACGAAAAGGAGAAAATAAAAGATTATATAGTATATTTTGAGGTTATATTTAACTCTACATTTTGATATTCAACCTTTTCTTTGCTAGAACCAGTTGGGAATTATAGCAGAAAATTAGATTAAATGTCTGTAAATTATATTATTTAGAAAAGGGTTCTATAATTATGCTTGGGAATATGTTATTTGCTAATTATAAATGTATTTTTATTTGTAGATAATTTCTTTTTAATCTAAAAATCCTTAAAAGTCTTTGGAAATTATAGAATTTATGTTTTTTTTTAGTATAGTATTTCTTTCAGTGCTTGAAAATATAATAAACGAGGTAAACATATTTTTAGCCATAAAGCTTCATAAAAATAAATCAAAACTTTAACTTTAAGAACAGATAATAACATTGACTTAATAGAAATCCACAAAATCAAGTCAGCTTTCGATAACCAACCATATATAGTGGTCACTCACCTGACCCAATAACTACCTTCCCCCAAAAAGAGTTATTTATGGTCTATTGTATTCCCGAGAAAGTGCCGCGTAACGTTGACGAACGCATTTGCCAAAATACATATCTGGATATGCGATAACTTGGCCTTGACCTAGCACCACAAAAACCAATCTAAATAGGGGACCAGAGAGAGAGAGGAGTGACCACGGCAACAGGAGAGAGTGTCGTGGCCTATCGATACGATCCGATTGCTAAGGCTAAAGGTATTTACGATTACCAGACGATAAACCAGAAAGCCAAATAAAAAGAAAAGAAAAGGTGGCCGCCTGAAGAGGAGGCCTGTTGTGGGCCAATAAATTGGCCAAGTTCTGTGTTTGCGTAACGAGCCCCCGCCTGTGCGGTCGCAGGTATTTATTTTGGCCAAATTGCGACTTAATGACCGGTCGTTCAGAGAGTGATGTCACCTCTTTTGGGCCCTGATAAACCCAATTAGCCGCTCTAATTTCTTTTCTTTTTTTTGAATAGTTTAGCGCCGTCTCTAGTGGAAAAATTACTAGATTCTTCTCCATAGAATGGAAAAATTGGCCAACAAGCGATAGCTCAAGGTCCCCAAGGTGACGGAATCGAAACAAATTTGGACGATTGACCACTCAAGTATATAGAAAGTACATGACGCCATGCGTGGCGATTAATTTCGAGAGATCCATAAACCATGGGATTTTCAATTTTCGATTTTTTTGGTTTATTATTTCCCCTTTTTGTTTTTGGTCAAAAATATCGCGTGACTCTTGCGATTGTCAGGCGTTGAAAACGTGACCAAGATAAACTCTATGGGGGACATAAAGACTTCAATAAAAAATTGAGGCAAGACATTCATAAAAAAGAAACTTGGCTAAAATTGTAAACAAAAACAAATATAAAACGTAGATTCAAGGGGTTTTACATAGCTTATCGAAGGTTTATTAAAAGTTATAAATGAGACTATAAATGGATAAAGCTAAAATTTGTCAACAAATATGCCCATAAATAATCAAGGTAAAATTTAAAAAAAATTCAAGGCTTTGCTCTACACTCTTTTAAGGGTATTTCCCTTACTGCTCTTCAGTTTGAACTTAAAAAAAAAAGTGTACAAATGTCCGATAAATATTTATTCACAGAGAAAAAAGCGCACCGAACTTTTATCTTTTATTTTGTATTATTTAATTATTTTTTTTTGGGTTTATTTCCTCCTCCTAAGACCCCGGCTGTAATACCCTGATGACAGCCCCGAGACCGCCCTAAGATCACCGAGGCTTTCCCTCTCACTAGATATATATATAGTACTTAGCAAAGATATAGTATAGTTCCATATATATAGTGGCCGCAGTATCTTGTGCACTTCGATATGTAAACCCGTTGAGAAGGTTTACAAGTTGTTTACGGTCCGCGAAAGGGGGCTTAAATGGGTGTCCCTGGGCCCTGGATCGCATTGTTGGCTCTTAATGCCGCCTGAGTCTAGAGGAGTAAATGCCACAAACGAGCCGCTCTTGACCAATTGCACCCACCAGATACAGATACAGATACAGATAGGCGGGGCGTTTGTAGTAGGTCACGGTTCCCCAGCCATATGGCAGTAACTTCTGGTTATCGCCCGCCGATAATTGCTTGTGCCAAGTGCGAAAAGTAAAATTTATATATATATAAAATATCGACGCGAGTTTCGGGTTCTTCTCGCGGCCCGATAACCACCGAATCGAAAAGTGTAAACATCCGCACTCGACGCGTGATCACTGATCACAGATCACATTCGGCCGGTGATAGTGTGGGCCTGAAATATTATCCCCTTCCCAACATTCCATGCAATCTCCCGATAAGCCACCGAAAAAAAAAATATATATATGTTACATATCTTTCCATCTCAAAAGGAAATGCCTTGTGAAGCTACCAATATTGCTTGGCCAATTGACTGATTAGGCCCGCTTGTGGCCTGTGGCAAGTCTTTCGCATATTTGTAATGTGATTTCATGAGCCAACTTTCCTTTTTCCCAGAATGTCCTTATCGTTGAGGAATTTATTGATAGGCGACTGAGAAATACATTTCGATTTATTGGGAATTCCAGATGCGTAAGAAGGAACGGAAGTGCCTAGGCAATGATCGAGGAGGAAATTTTGGAGGAGTTTCGAGGTATTTCCTTGTGGGAAATATATTTTAAAAAGTATTTAAAAAGTTTATTAATTGATAGATATTACCTCTATATAAAATATATTGCTTCCTCATTTAATATTAGTGATTTCTTAACAATGATTTCCTTCCGCTCCCCAACAGTGATTCAATTTCCTTTTTGACACCCAAAATTAACAAGTATTTCCTTCCTTGAGTATAAAATCTATTTATAAACCTTTTTCTGGCCAAGTTTCCGGCAAGATTATGTGCTCCAATTTTCGCATACTTCAAAAGTCTCTATCTTTACGATCGTTTCCTCTTCGATTTGGGTAATTATTCGTTTATAAAAATAAGGGAAACGAGTATTTTTTTCAAGTATGATTCAATTTTAATAGCTTTATTAATTGGCAATATATATATTAATGTTTATTCAAGTGTGATTCAAATTTAATCGCTTTGAAAATTGCCAATTTCCTTGTTGAAAATATTTCCAAAATATTCCCTTGCTCATGGACACTTTCCTTTCGATTCATTAAGCATTTTTTAACATTTTGTAAAGCAAAACTCAAGCCCCTAATGAGGCAGAAATGCAAAAAATATGACACAAAAGAGAGGACGCAGGGGAAAAACGCCGAGTCACGGGACAAATCCTGTCCCAGAAAATCGCCGGAGGCTCAGAGAAAGGTGAAAGGTGAGGTGATGTGACGTGACGGAGGGTTGACTTGGTGCCAGACGTCGACAGGACATTCGTGGCCTTTCTCTCTCTGTCTCTCTCGTCCATTCTGTTGCGTCATGTTAAATAAAAGCCCGCCGCCGAAACGAAAACAGGACATTGGACATGGACCTGGACTTGGCTTCCGGTTGAGGCCCACAAAGGATCCTGGCCCGCGGCAGTTGCGGTTTTTCAATTGCGTAGACAGGAACTCAACCCTGACCGCAACGTGCGCTTTGGAAATGAATACACACACACACACACACACAGGAGGAGGAGTTGCAGTACTCGGAATCTCAGAGAATATACATCCCAGAGAATATATATATATATATATTCCAGCCAGACCCCCTCTGTGAGGAAGTCGCGTTTGTGGCCTTCCTGTCCAGCCGAGTGACACCAATATTTAGAAGAAGTCAACGACAACTTGATGTCTGGGTTTACCACAGAGGAACCTGGCTAAGGGGGAATTATTTTTCAGAGATCTTGAGAGAGATGTCTGGATTTATTAGGTATTTAAATAAATTTAATGTTTTTGGGGTAATACATTTTTTAATTATTTGTACAAGATTATAATTAATTTTCCCCAAATTATTTATACCATTTCGGAGCTTAACTTGGGCTTTATGATAATTATTTTAAAACGAACTTCTGACAGAAAATACTATTGATTTATTAAGTAATTAATTAATTTTAAATATTTTTAACAGAAATAAAATACATTTTATATTAACACAGGTTTATAATGAATTAATTGGACCTAAACTTGGCTATAAGGTAATTATTTTAAGAAGATCTGCTGACTGGAAGTACTTTTGATTTAACTAAAAAAATATTAAATAATAATAATAATAATATTAAGAATATATTAAATATTTTTAAACCCCAATTAAATTCTTATATTTTCATAAGCGTCTAAATAATAATTTCTTTTAATTATTTATAAAATTTTAAAGCTAAACCTGGCTATAATGATTTTAAGGCGATCTGCTGACTGAAAAGACTTTTGATTTATTCAGTATTTAAGTAAATTAAATAGTTGTTAACCCAAATTAAATTCTTAAAATATTTTCATAAGCTTCTAAATAATATTTCCATTAATTATTGATCAAATTTCAAAGCTAAACTGGGCAATAATTATTTTAAAACGATCAACTGACTGGAAAGACTTTTGAATTGTTAAGTATTTAAGTAAATTAAATATTTTTAAACCCAAATTAAATACTCAAAATATTTTCATTAGCGTTTAAATAATATTTCCTTAAATTATTTATAAAATTTTAAAGATAAACTTGGCTACAATGATTTTAAGACGATCTCCTGACTGTAAAGACTTTTGGTATACGAAGTATTTAAATAACTTTTATCTATTTAAACCCAAATAAAATACTTGAATTATTTTCACAAGCTTCTAATTAATATTTCCTGTAATTATTTATAAAATTCTGTAGCTAATTTGGCACTTCAACCCGTATTGATGACGCCGTATGACATTCCGCACCCAAGAGGGGCCAAAGTTTGGACTGTCCTAAATTAACATCTGTGTGCTAATTGGCAGCTCAAATAGTGGACTTGTTTCATTAGCTCTTTGGGTTTCGTTTAACTGAGTTTGGGCTTCGGTTCTGCCAAGGGCTTCCACCTGACGCGGAGCTGGTATTTTTTTTATACTTTATTATTATTTTTTTTTAATTGCCGCACCTGCATCGCGTGTCCATAAACAAAAACAAAAGGCCACAAGAGCAAATAAGCGTCAGGCCCATTGTCAGATGTGTGTCAATGATATATGTACGTCCGTACGAGGCAAATGGACTATAGCCTTGGACGCATTTATCCTTTAATTCAGAGTAATACTCGAAACATGCAATGGTGCAATTCCAGGAAGGATTCAATCGGGCACAGGTCCCCAAGTATCAATTAAGACCATAATAATGAAATATTCATTTAATTGGTGACAGAAGTAACTAGATTTTGAGGGCTACGACTATGTTTTATAGGTCAGGGTTTATTAAGACAAATTCTAGGTATATTAAAGCCTATAAATTCAGTAATTTTTAATTAGAAAAAAAGTCAGAATACTTTAAAATAAATTATAAAAATAATTCCCTGAATCAAACCCCTAAAACCTCTTGTAAGAATTATTATTCCAAAACCCACTTAACCTCCAATCAATGACAATTATCTATCCAAACTGATCATTCGCATCTTCCCCGCTCCCTGAACCCCTGACCCTCTGAGATAGGAGTCCCCACTCAATATCTAATTTGAAACGTTTTGAGAAAAAATCTGCATAAATTAGTTGAGTAAATAATTTTGCAGTTGATGATGCGCCGCAACAATTTGAAATAAATTAAGTCGGCTCATGGTAGGGGGAAAGAGTGGGGGGGGGGGGAGAGTGGAGTTTTCTTGGGGGAAATATAGCCTCTATCAAGTGACGCTAATGGCCACAACAAACAAACCAAACGATGCAACTTGATGGCCACTGATGATAGTCGATAGTTGCAGGGCCAAAGCCACCGACTGGCGGCGGCACCAACAAATTGATCAATTCATAAATAATGAAAACGTTTAGGCGAAGAAAGTGTTGACGTGGGGGGTGGCTAGGGGGGGAAATAGAGCTGATTTTGAGGGGGTTGGGATGGTGGCTTCAGGGGATTCAAGGGGACATGTAAGGGGGCGCTGATGTGTAACCAGCAACGCGTTCACAACTCCACTAACGTCAATTTTAATCGTTGCTGATAGGCAGGCACTGAGGGAAATTGGGGTTTAGGAAGCGGACTCTATTATAAAATGTAAAGGAAAAAAATTATTGAATTTTAAAAATAAGTATTAATTTGATTTTTGTTTAGAAAGTGCTTAAAGAAATGGATTCTTTATTTAAATTTAATGGAAAATAAATTATGAATTTTAAAATTAAAGTTTTAATTAGATTTTTGTTAAGAAAGTGCTTAAAAGGTTAAACAGAACTGTGCTTCAAGGATTGTTTCTTAAACTGCCAATAACTATGTTTCACAATTTTAATCCTGCTAAAATGTAAAGAAGTCTTGCTTAAAAATAACTTAAATAAATACATATTTATCATGTACATAAATATAGTTATTTTCTAAATAATTCATAATAGTTTCCAAATAATTATTAATATTTTTCTAATAAAAAAGCTATTTAAAAATAGAATTAGATTTTAACAATATAATTATAGGTAATTTTTTTATGTTCTACATATTATAATAAATTACAAATATTTATATATTTGTATTAATTGTATTGATATTTTCTAAATACATATTATTAGCTAACAAAACAGATGAGTTTCTAACATAAATAAATAAATTTTAATCTAAATCAATAATCAATATTATTTTACTGTAGAATTTATACAACAAATAGTTTTATTTTCTACATTTATTGTATTAATTCTAAAATACATATTATAAGTTTATTATTATATAATTTTGTAGTAATTTTTATATAAATATATTCTTCCTATATACAAAATCGTATTTTATTTGGTATATAAATTAATATTGCTTTCTTTATCAACATTATTATTTCCAAAAAATAAAACCAATCATTAGATTAAGTTTCATTCATTTTCTTCTCAAACCCCAGAACCCCTTTATAATTTCTCTCCGTGCAACGCACAATTGGTTAACTGTGGCGAACTCGATCGAGATCTGGATCCCAGACCCCCCCGATGTAGATCGCGACACATGAAGTGAAGAGTTTTGCACTTGCGTTGGCGATTGTCACGATCGATGATGGCGACGCCGCCGCTGCCGAAGACAACGTAACCGTCCCTGCGCCCCCTCAGCCGCCAGAAATAAATATTCAAATAAGAAATCAAGTTGCTTTTTCCCCTTGATTCTTGCGCTGACAAAACCAATACCCAAACCCATACCCAAGCCGCCATCGATGATGGCCACTTGCATCCGCAATCGGCTGAGGTTGAGGCTGAGGTTGCCCTGTTCCTGGGGACATTGTCGCCGCTGTCAGCGTTTGTCAAATGAATGCACCGCAGAAGCCAATGGACAGCGGCTTCATGGGTGGGCCTGGACTTGGACTTGGACTCGGACTCGGACTTGGACTGGGACTTGGACAACTGGAAGTCGCAGTAGTGGTGGTGGTGGCGTTGACAGACTCCCCCTCTCAGCTCGATAGCAACGGCGGCCGGACCGGATAAGGCGTTTTCTGCATTACTTTGTTCATTGGAATTTTCTGATGCCACAACTCCTGCTACTCCAGCTGCTGTTGCTGCTGTTGCTGCTGGTAGAAATTAGAAAAACGCCCATGAAATGGAATTCTTTGGACGGCTTTGGCACAGCATGTGGCCAACCAGCGAGCCGGTGGCTTCCAATTTAAAAACATTTTAACCGATTTGGCGCCTAATTTGGTGCAAAATTTGATTTGCAAGGCGGCATTTGCTCGGCATTTGGTCCCCTTTTAGAAAGTAATTGTCGCGTGGGTGGATTTCTTTCTCCACTGCAACCGAATGTGGCTTGAATAAATGGTCATTTGATTGCCGAACCAGTTTTGGCTGGCACTGGGAGAAAATTGTGCCTAAAGTAAAAGGAAATTGTATTAAATTTAAATGGAAATTTGATGTTAAACAAAAATAAGATGGGGGTTTTTACCGCTCCTAAGGTGTGTTTCCTAAGACAAGGCCTTGGTTTTTTGGTACTTCGAGCCCTAAATTCAATGGTTACTTGGGAACTTCAGTCGGTTATTTCTTTACAGTTCAATTGTTACTTTTACTAATATATTAAGTAAGAATTGTAAGAACCTTTTTTTTATAAAGCATTGTTTTCATGTGCTTACAATTACTAGATTTTTTTTTATGTACAACTATTTCCCCCCAGTGCACACGTTACACATCCAACAGTCAAGTACTTCTTTTTGATTATTCCGCAAAATAGTTGTGTCCATATTTGAGCATGTCATGGCTTTTTCTTTGAGGAGGCCAACAGCGAAATGCCTAAGTGGGTCATCATGATTCCCCCTTCCAGAGCTAAATCGCAGCACTAACGATCCTTCAAAGAGGAAGAGGCTGGCTAAATCAAGTGCGTGCCTGCCATAAATCAAATCCCGGGCAAAGGATATCGTTCTACTCCTCCTTCTCCCTACAAGAGATCCCTGCCAATGTCCGGACTACTAATAAGTAAAATGAAAAATGCGCCACGCCTCCGGGCCACTTAATTGTTGGCAAACAAAATGAATGCATAATTAGTTTGCTACCCAAAGATGGCCACGAGATGGCCTGGCATGAGGTTAGTTATTTATGTTCAGACCCAGACCCGTTCTCGGTCCTCTGTTCCCTTCGATATATATATATGGGTTTATATATATATATATATGCATATTATGAATATCGCTGGAGTTAAATGCATTTTTAATAATTTCATTAGGGCCACGTCGGTCGTCGGTCAGCCGATATGCCATAATTTTAATGATCGCTTTATAGAGACATTGAGAGACTGGGAACTGAGAGACTGAGAACCCTAGATACTTTCCCATCCGATAAGAGCGTGGAAAATTTATATGTTCGTTTGGCAGTGCCGTTTACCGTTGGATCTATCTCACTCACCGGGGTTTTCTTTCTTTCCGGCAAAAGGGTTTTTTTTTGATAGCTTAATTGGAATTTATACTATCATGGCTTTGATCAATGTCTGGTGGATTCTTGCCTCTCTCTCTGTCTCTCTCTGGGTTGAATGATAGAAATCTTGGCTGAGACCAGAACTTGAGCTGCATAAATAAATTCTATAATTTATGCGGCTTAAATAAGCTGAGCTTTTTTATTTTCTTTGTAGAGAAAATTGTTTGAAAAGGTGTTTTTTGTAAAGGAAAATATTCTAGAATTTCTTGAAAGGTGTACGGAATTTATTTATAATTAATAAATTATGGTATTAAGGTACAAAAAACATACCTCAAAAAGGTAGCTTATCATAATAATATATTCCTACTTTATGAATTTATTATTCTTTAAGAGTTACAATATATTATTCCCATTTCCCCGCCATAATTGTAAATTAAGAAAACCATTCCAAAAATATATAGTTGCAATTAGCAGCTTCTAATATTCCTAATGACTTGACAACTTCTGGCAGGCTCCTCACCTTTCTCCCCCTCCCCAACGATTATGGTTATATCCTACCATCTATATCAAGTAGAAGGCAGGGTGAGGAGTGGCCCTTATCGTCGGCATCGCATCTCTTAGAGATCCTTCCACTGCGATAAGCAAACTCTGGAAATCAATTTTGCTGCGTTGTTGTACTTAATTAAAAACTAAAGGCAAGAGCGCAGGCCTTCGGACCAAAAGGAATTCCTTTGCATATGGGTTCCTTTTTTGTGGCTGAAAACTTAATTTGCCAGATGCCCGGAGTCCACGACGATAAGCGAGCTCAATTAGCAGCCAAAGGCACCTGTTGGCTCCCATTCCAGCTATACAAAAAAAAATTAAAAAGGAGACGCTCCTCTACCTGTTCGGCCTGGGAATTCCTTAACTAATTTCCCTCTATTTCTATATATATATATATCTGCCGCCTCTGATAAATCAAAATTCCTTTTCCAGGGCACTGTGTGCGGTCCAGCCAATCAATGAAATTTGTTTCTTTTCCATTTTGTGTTTCCTTTTGTTTTTTCTCTATTTTTTATTGTTAAGTTTCCTTTTTTGTTGAAGGACTCATTTGGCGGGGCTATTAATCACCTTTGGTTCTATATATTATTTAGTTTTATTTATTTCGTGACTTGTTTGGTGGCCATATATCAAAACACAAACCCAAATCATAATTTCAATTGTTGCCCAGGGCAATGGGAAAATCCATTGGGGGGAAAAACCAATAAGCAAAAGCACAGGAAAAACCCTAGGAAAACCCAAGGAAATTATTGTTGTGGCTTAGCTAATGAGTCCCTAAACACACAAGTTCCAATTATTCCAAGAAGCAGGAGGTAAGTCGTTTAGGGTTTATGAATGTTTGAAAACATGTCTAGGTTAATAATTTATAACAATTGTTTGGGGTTTGATTTATAGAGGCAGGTTTTAAAATATTGTTTTAGGACAAGTTTTATGGTATTATAGAATAATTTCAAGTAGAGGGAATATAATGGTAACAGTATAAATATTTTAAGCGGTATATAAAGCATAATTAAAAGGTTAAGGGTTTTTAAATATTATAATTAAGTGATTACCAGTATTTTGTATAAGCATTTTCAATCTTTCAAAAGTACCTAATCCTTAGAAACACATTTGAAACATAAAGAAAATTCCAAATAACAAATTACAAGTCTTTAAAAAATTACAAGTATTTTTCACTACCAGTTTCAGTCTTTAAAATATAACACACTTAGAAATATCAAGTAAATTTCAATAATCTCTATAAATCACCAAATACAAGTCATTAAAATTTATATTAAATTTATTCTCGGCCAGACCTTCACCTCAACTGAAAAAAAGGAGTCCTAATGAGACCCCATTTTACGGCACTTGGCAGATTCTTGGTTTCCCAAGGTTGACAACGGGGGGAAATTGCCACTAAATCACAGGAAAACTGTGCATGCAAAGTGCCCCGTAAGTATGCAACTTTCTCTTGTCCGGCCTGCAGCCTGGAAAATTCCAATGAAAATGCGGAAAATATAAGGCGGAAGAAAAGGTGGCAGAGATTTATGGCACGGAGCCCCATTAGCAAATAATTTTGCCTAAGGCCAAGGTGAATTTAAATCAATTTTAAATAGAAAACTGAAATCGGGGGGCGTGGCGAAATGGCTTTTCCGCCTCCATAATTTGGCATGCAATTTTATTTTGCCCATAATTTATTGTCGTGTGTCCTTTTACCTGGATTTTCCAGCTCGCACACACACGCACGCACCCTGGCGGCACACTTTCACCTTTCCCTCTTTCCCTCTGCTGCCTTTACCGCAATTTGCCGCCTTAATGCGGGAAAACTGCATTGTCTCCGGCTCTAATTTGTGTGGCATTGTTGCAGGAAAACCAGCTGGTGCTGTATGTATGGTTCGGACCATGTATATCCTTGGCACGGGTCCAAAATAGCACGCTTTCCCAATTGATCTGCCTTTATTTCCCTCTTTTAGAGGGGGCGTGTGCGGTGCTTTTAATTGCAGTGCAGCTGCGGCTGCTCTTCTTTCTGCATTTTTCTGGGTAAATCCAATGATTCAACTTTTCGGATGAGTCACCCAAATCAAAATAATGGCCCGCATTTCCAACTAAAAATCATCAATGAACTATATTTACATATCTTACAGAATCCCAGAGGGAGAGAGAGAGGCGACGAGTGAAAGGGGAACATTTATTCTTTATCTCAAGGCGCCGTTTGAAGTTCATTTTAAACGCATTACCTGCCAATCGACTGAGAAAATGTTGCTCATAACAGAGAAAGAATTTTGTAGGTAATAAAATATATTAATAAATAAAAATATATGACAAATAATACTTATTTAGTCTAAATAAAAAGAATTGAATATATTAATTAATAGCTTATTTTTAGGTAATTATTAAGAAGATTTTAAATCTTTTTTAAGGCAAAAAGTATAAATTTTGTGGAAGTCCTATGCCAGAGTTCGTTATAAAATGAATATAATAAAGCAATAACAATAATATAAAATATATATTTCAGGTTTTCTGTCAGTTTTTAAGTGTTATAAAGCCATCTAAATATATCATGTAAGTCCAATAAATATCTTTAATAAATAAATATGATAAATTAAATTGGCACATACAATACTTTCGGCAAAATTTAACCAAATATATTTTATATTTTTTATAAGTCGAGGGAAGTCATAGTTCGACATAAAATATATATATTGTAATATAGTTTTAGTTTTTACTTATAATAAATTTTGTAAATAAGACATTGTTTTTTTTATTCTCAGTGCTGGTCATCTCAAGACCCAACATCTTCCTCTTCTAGATCTTGCACTAACGGACGCCAAAAACATTTAGTCAACAACTGGCTCTGGTTTTCTGTGTATATTTTTTGTTTTTGGGACCTGGACCCATGGCCTTATCGCTGGCATTGTGAATCCACTTGAAACCATGGACAATTAAGATGGGGAAAGGGAAAGAAAATCTGAGGAAAATTGGAGGGGAAATGTCTGGGTTACCTTTTTCCTGGCACGGGCTAGATTTTGTGTAAGTTTCATGGCGATTTTCATTCAAATAAATGATTCGATAAACAATTTAACTCAATCGATTCCACGAATTTGTATTTATAGTGGTTTTTTATATTGGTACAATGCTATTTTTGGAATATTAATGTACTCGAAGTTTAAATAAACGTTTGTTTACTTATGGGAAAGGAATAATTAAACAATAAACATGGATTTTTACTAAACTTGTATGCTTAATGTGGACATATAATATAAATTTGTATTGTTAAAGGAGTCATTATGTTTATATTTATATTTAATATTAATTAAGAACTCTTTATATATATTTAAATATATTTTATATATAAATGTAATATTATATAAAATGGGTAAGGTTTTAAGGAACACAATTAGATCATTAAAATTAAAAATCAAAATTCGGATATACATAATAAAAAGTAGTCATTCAGAGACTGGTTTTGCGTAAAAGGTGACATTCAACGTTTTATTTTAAGTTAATTTATAAATTTTCTTACCTTTGAAAAGGCTTCAGAAATATAATATTTTTCCCAGGTAAATTCTTTAAATATTGTAGAAACTAAAAATATATAAAATTTCATTATAAATCATTGGACAGTTTATTAATTTTCTTACCTTTAAAAAATATGATTTGTTCCCTGGTCTCAGGACGGTTTATATATACATATTCATATGTATGTTTAAGTTTCTGCCGCTGCCCCCTCGCCATGAAAATTCGTTTGTGGGGCGCCCAATATTTGCCGCTTTCAAAAGAGCGGGGGGAGGGGGCAGCAGCAGTGGCCGCAGTTGTGTTTACAAAGGAAAACATGAAATTATCATCGCACATATTCAATTATACTCTAAATGAAGTGTTTTTGCAACGGCACAAATCTTGCCGCGTCCATAGGAGCCCCAGCAACAGCTGTCTCGCTCTTTCTTATTGGCAAAGGAGATCACCGGTCGCCAGGGGCCGCAGGTCAAGAAGAAAACTCTGAAATACGCGTTAATCTTTGCTGCTTCGACGAAATATCATAACCCGCACATTGTCCGCACCTTCATCTTCAATTTTCACTATCTCTTGGCTCATTTAGCTTGGGAATTACTACTTAGTAAGAGTTTTTTATTTTGGCAATGAAAATTTCGCACTCGCTTAGGAAAAATGGCGGCAGAGCTATCGATACTTGAGATTCAAATCGATACTTCAGTCTCAAATATCGTTAGATCTCCGCCATCGTCTTGTCATGTCCTGCACTCACTGAAGTTCCGATTGGATTGTAGAGAATATCGATTATTCTCGCGCGATAGTTTTCGTCAACAAGTGCGAAATTTTCTTTGGCAAATAAAAAAACGTTAATTTAGTGATAATTCCTGATTTAAATAAGCCAAAAGATGGTAAAAAGTGAAGATGAAGGTGCGGACAAAGTGCGGGTTATGATAGTTCATGGAGGCAGCGAAGATTGAGGCGTATTTTGTGAATTTTCATTTTCGCCTGCGGCACCTGGCGTTCGGTGATCTCTTTGGCCAATAAGAAAGAGTGAGACAGCTGTTGCTGGTGCTCCTATTGGACGCGGCGGGGTGACCGCTGTCGTTGCAGCCGCACTTTATTAGAGGATAATGTGTGCGATTTTAATTTATGGAATGCCTTATAAAGACAACTACATTCTAATATTTGTACATATCTGCTAATATACATATATGAGAGCAGGGAACAAATTATACTTTGCAAAGGTAAGAAAAATAATATATTATTTTTTAATAAAATGTTTAAGCTCGTATAATCGTATTATAATTTTAATGATACCCAAAATGCCCATCCTTTTGGTGGTATTTCTAAGCAACAAAAAAAATAATTCACAATATAAATGTAGTATATATTTAGTTCCGCATTAAATTCTTAAATAAATAAAAATAATAAATAGGAAAAAGAACAATTTTACTATTATCCCTAAATTGTAACAAGCTATAGGTTACCTTATAAAATTGTTAAAATTAATAGAAGCAATTTGCTTTATTTAGTTTAATCAATTTTCCATCAGCAATTTATTCAAGTTAAATTTTATTAATGATTTTACAAAGTTTGTAAAATTTCAAATTGTTGTGCAGTGTATTAATGATTTAACACATAAGCCCACCCCTCCCTAAAAGTTTTGCCTTTACTTTCAATATATATTTTTAACTTTTCCTTAAAAATAACTCCTCGAGTATTCTAAATTTAAGCCCAGAGTTCACTTGTTCAAGTCGCTGCCATTAAGCCCGAGTATTTACGGACTGAAGCACGCCCTCGGGACAAGTGTCTCGCATCTCGTACTCCTCCGTAACGCCGAAAAAAAATATAGAAAAAAAAACCGCTTATTGATTTCCTGGCGGAGTACCAGCCATTCTATAGCCACTCCGGGCCATTCAACTAATTGGATCCTTAGCGCCTGACACGTTTCGGCCATTGACAAGTGCGCGTTGGCAATAAAGGAAAATAAATGACTGGCAATTAGACAATTGCCGAATGCAATGGCACTTTCGATTTGTCTGTCAATCGCACGTGACTTTCGCCGGGACAGCATATATTCCATATTTCATATATCATTTTTCCAGATTTTTCTATGTTTGGATTTTGCTATTATTATTATTTTTTTATGCTTTCTGTGAAGCTGTCAGTTTAGGCAAACGGAATTGGGAATTCGGAAATCGCAGTCACGTGCTGCAGTTGCCCATGTTTGGGTTTCGGTTTCATTTGTCACAAAGGAATAAGGGGATATACATATATAAGGATATTGTTTATTTTCTCGGTTCCACTCCCTGTGTGTTCCCCCTTCTTTGCTGTCATAATTCATATGAAATTTATGTCAGTTTATTTTTTGCCCCTTGTGAAAAGGTGTCCTGGCTTATTGACTGCGCCAGGATTAAGTGACATTTGTGAATTTGACATGTGGCACAGGAATAGAAAAGGTGGCATAGG
Source organism: Drosophila seguyi (assembly GCA_008042675.1). Lineage (NCBI taxonomy): Eukaryota > Metazoa > Arthropoda > Insecta > Diptera > Drosophilidae > Drosophila > Drosophila seguyi. Next base: position 36,045 of record VNJU01010690.1, read on the forward strand.
AAAAATGGAGTTTGAGTCACAAAACCAGCATAAAACAATCCACAAACTTACAAGAACTTCTTCTCTCAGAACTTTCACTATCTTACAGATAACAATGGAGTTTCCTTTGAGTTCTCTTTTTGAAAACTTTGCTTTTATGTGGGTTAAAAAGGTGACTGATAAATGATTTATCTCACAACTTGCACAAATTGTTTGAAGACTCACTTAAACAGCAATCTAAAATCCTCTTTCCATTCCGATAAGCGTACAACTTCAAGGAAAACTGTGGAGTTTATCAAAATCACAACACACATGACTGTCAAATGCAGATTCACTTCATTTCTTTGTTGAAGAAAATTCCACTCACTTGAAAATGGTATGGAATTCATTTACACACCCTTGTTAAATTTTCACACACAATGATTCGCATTAACATTTTCACTTTAAGGAGCTTGCACACACACAGGAGGGAAAATTCGCAGCTTTTTCCTTCTGCTGTCTTGCAATTTCCCTTTCTTTTCAAAGAGAGTGTGAGCTGTGAGCTGCTTGGGGTTTTCCCCTCTGGGGTGCAATAATTCAATGAAGTTTTCACCAACTTTTTGTGCAGCACATGCAACTCTTAGGGTTTTTCACCACAAATGTTTTTCCCTTCCTTAATTTACAGACATTTTTGCAGCGTCTTTGGCTTGGCTTGGGTTTTCCCTGAGTTTTTCCTCAGGCAAATGCGTCGCCATGAAATTTTAATCAAGTTCTGGCTTCCGTTATGACTATTTTGTCCTTCCTTTTTCTGCATACAAAATAGCAGACATGTCTGCCGCGTCGCATTTCCGCTTTTCCGAAATGGGGGGAAAAATTGTGGGGGAAAACTGTGGATGTTCAGCGATGCAAAGCTTAAAATAAGGTTTAAAGAACACCTAGCTTTGTGGCTTTACTTTTTTGGAAAAGTCATTTCAAAAGGTCAATGAACTTTTCAGGGGAGTTTAAGGAAGCTAAAGAGGTGTTGGAAATATTTAATAAAAATTATAAGGGAGAGATTTTTATACATTTTTAATGTATTTGAGCTTTATTAACTAGAAAGTTAAATTAATTCCTTAAGAAAATTATTTATAACAAGGTTTCTGAATAATTTGTTATGTATACAACTTAACTTTCCCTTTAAGAACTTTCCAAAACATGAATAAAACTCAGATTAATCTTAACTTCAGTTCATTGATCTATAAAAATATCTTTTAACAACTGTTCCTAGTGCTGTAACATCAACAATCGATTAATTATCATTGCCTAATAAGCACAGCTGATATGAGTTAACAATTAATCGCATTGTTTGGCCAGTGCTCCTCGAAAACAAAACAGCAAATATCAGTTAATGTAGCGTAAGTCCCCCCACTAATCTATTAAGTAATGCCAAGGGTTTAACAAAGTTGTGCCATAACTAACTATAGAGTACTTGGAAACGTTTTGCAAACACAGTTGGGATGATGATATAAGTGCTCCCATTACCGAACACAGATGTCTCATTATATATATATTTTTCAGGGAATTCCTTGCTAAAGTTAATATCCTTCTGTCCTTTTTTGAAATCATTCAATTAGGTTTCCAAAAAAATAAACCCCAAATATTTCGGCTGTTGTGCAAACTTTTTGACAGCAAATTGGCTGCGGGTACACCGCCAGCAGTAATTGAAAGCAAATCCAGCCGGGAACCCAAATCACGAAGGTCTCATAAATAATACAATGCCAAAAGGGATAAGCGACGAAATGCCAGAATGATGCCAGCAACCAGATAATTGCCGGCAATCAAAGTTTATTGAAACGTGACACTGGGCCAGGAGCCAAAGTTTCCAGTGATATTTATTCTCAAGCTCACTCCCACAGCATCAGGAGTAGTCCTTTGTCCCATGTCCACCCACCAAAGCGACCTCAATTCCCCGTCTCCGTCTGCCAGACACCGCGTCGCCTACGCAAAAGGCAAAAAAAAAAAACTTTTCATCGTCCTGCAAACACGAGAAAAAGTTGCCGAAAATTCTGTGAATGAATGTGGCAGAACAGAAATAAGTTTGTCCCCCGAACAAAAGTTGTATTTTTAGCAGTCAGACGAGACGGGGGGAGGCGGATCGAAATAAATCTGTCAGCTGGAGCCAAAGTTGTGTCAACTTTATACCCTAAATTAGGGTGTAGTTGGGTTTGCAGAAGGATATAATGGATAAAATATTGTTGGGAGTTAGTTTTGCTTAGGAAAATTGTGGGAATAAATGGAAGACTTTGGGAAGGATATTCAAGGATTTCAAGGAATTTAAAGAACAAATTAATGAAACAGCTGAAAACCTAGGAATCTTTATTACAACTATTATATCTCATTAAAAGTTTTTTCAGATAATCTGGAAATATAATTGATAGATAGATATTTATATATTTTTTTGATAATATCACAATGTTTTTTGGGTAATTATTAATTCATTAATTATAATTAAAAGAAAGCCTTTTGGATATATAAATTCTTAATACAAATTTTACAAGCTGAATCTTTTGAAATTTTAAAAATATATATATCTTCAAATATGAATTTTAAATATGCCTTAAAATTATATTTTAATGCGTTCCTAACATCTTAATTTAATTTTTAAAATTCTTCTAAAATAAATACTAAATACTAAAATACTATGCGTAGGTTTTCTATAATTTTTTACATTTTTATACCACTTACCTATAATCTATATCTAATCTATAATCTACCTTAGAATATGCCTTAAGAATATACATCTAAAAAATATAAGAAAACCTGTGTTAAGACCTTTATTTAATCCCTAAACTACTCCTTAGATAAACCCAATTATCCATAACTTCCCTACAATTTTTACTATTTATCTACCAATTCTCTATTAATATATATTTCCTCCATAAGAGCATTTACCAACTCTCATTTTAGGCCAACTTATTCCGGCCTCTTTAACCTTCAGTTCTTAAACTACATTCCCTTTCAAGTTCGGCTGGCCCACGCGGAATTATATAGGCCCCAATTATGGCTGGGCTCGCGTTTTGGCCCTAGGCTAAAAATAGAAAATGTTGAAAATGTGGAAAATAGGAAAGGCTTCGAGGGGGGGTTGCTCCTTGGCTAAAACTAATAAAACGATGCGAGCAATATTGAATATTTTATGGCGCCTCAAGTTGACCTCAAACATTTTGTGACTACATAATGCATAGAGCAGGCCAAGTGACGCCAGCCTTGGCTCAGACTATGACTATGACTATAACCATTATACATATATCCATATAACCGTGACGTTGTTGTTCAGAGAGCCTGATGGCGTCAATGATGCATTGCGTAAGACATTTGCCTGTAGAAACGCTGACGCCATCATAAAGAAAAAGAGGAGGCCAACCTGCATCCACCTACCAAAAATAAAGGAAATGTGGCTTAATTTTCGAGTCCTGGCAGGAGGAGAGTCAGACCAACTGGCGCTGGTTGGACCAAAGCCAATTGGAGTGGTTTTAAGTGGATTGTTTGTATAGTAAAATTATTTTAGTGGGTTAGTAAGGCTGAAGTTGGGGTTAAAATAATCAAGGATATTGGAGGAATATAAATTGCTAAGATTAAAATTATATTTCGGTTGTTTAACTTACTAAAACAATGAGTCATTCGGATTCAGGGTTAAGATATATGAGTTTCCTTATATATTCTAGATATACTCTACCTTCTAGTACTTTTCTTCTCTCTTCAAAAATTCCCCCAATAACTATTACCTCTTAATTGGTTTCTCTCAACTAGGCCAACTAGCGGCTTGTTTCAACCATAATTGAGGGTTGTCTGTTAAGTCGGCTCTCGGTAAAGAACCCTTTTGATCCATGATCAGGGCCTCATAACCGAAAAAAAAAATTCCCATTCATTGCCACAAAAAAAGCGAACCCGAAGTGCAGCCAACTATCAGTGCAATTAGAGTCTAATAAGACGCAAAACACTAACGCCATGCGATGCATAAAATACAGGTAGTAATGGCCCGAAAGAACCAGAGATTCTTCTCCCGGTTAAGCAGTCGGTTCCGATCGGGCCAAGAACAAGCAGCACCGAGCCAAGATAGCCATCTAGTTAGCCAACAAATTGCATAGACAGTAAAGTGGAAATCTAACACACCCCACACACCGCACACACCTCGGCCTAACCCCCTTTGAGCAGGGCCCCATGAAAATGGTGAGAAATTTTCACAAATTGCGCCGGGCGATTCATTTCGCATTGCTGGAGGATGAGTTTCGGTACGAGGATGGGGATAAGGATGGGGATAAGGATGAGGATGGGGATGAGGCTGAAGCTGGGGATGCGGAGGATAAAGCCGGACCCCAGTCGGCTAATCCAGACGCAGGCGGCGGCCGCTTTGCTGGATATGATTAGGAATTTAAATGCTTTTGAATTATTAAATTAGTAAATATGCAACGCCCGGCGAGAGGCGAGATCCCAGATCCCAGATCTCGGAACCAGGCCCCGCAGTTGTTGCAGGTGCAGCTGTATCGAAGCTGGCTCTGGCTCTGGCTCTGGCTGTGGCCAGGCTTCTGACTCAGGCATGGCAGGCTCCAAAAACCAGTTAAAAGTCCATTAAAACGCCAGGCAGAAAAAGAGTTTGCCCGGAGTCCGAGATGGTACAGTGGTTCGAGTAATCTAAATAATTTTATAAATTTATTTATGGTATTTGAACTAGGAAAATCTTATGAATAGATCATTATTTGAAAAGGTTTAAGCTGTTTGAAAACTAACAAAGAATCAAGAAGATGGTTGTAGAACTTAAATCAGATCAAAATATATATACAAAGCACAAAAAAATGATTTTTATCTTCTCATAAATATCGATATTTTTATATTGTTAATTTTTAGAAATAATAAAGTTTAAAATTGTAATTAAATTAAAGTTTAAAAATATCATAGCTGGCTTAAAAATTAATTAATTTTAAATTGGAAAGCTGTTCTGTGCTAGTTTTTATTAGATTAACATTTCAGCGTTTTCAGTTAAAAAATTTTGGAAATTAAAATTATTTTCGAATTTTTGAAAATTTTGAAAAAAATTGACTAAATTTTTTTTTCTTCAAAACATTGCTAGATCGACTCGGCTGTTGATGAAGAATATATATGATTTATGGGGTCGGAAATGAGTCCTTAAGTGTGTGTGTAAAATTTTGACTGATATGGGATACCCTCCCTATAAGGGTATACAAATGAAGAGTATATAGTTTTAGGAAGATTATGTCTTATAAATTTTTAAGATTTTTAATTCTGAGATATTTTTATATATCCTTTAGGCGTTCAAAACTCATAGAGCAATTAGTAGAAGCTCTTAAGATTGAAAGCAGCAAACATTAATCAAATTTCCCAATATTTTCTTTATTTAAATTTAGTAAAAAAAAGAACAGATTTAAAATTAATTTGAATAATAATCTAATTAAATGCATCTTTTAAATCATTTTTTTAAATCATTTTAATAATGTCCTCTATAATTGTAGAGTAGCTACTATAGCATTCATTCCATCTCTATTTTCTATTTTCCTAGTTAATCCTGCTTACATTGTAACCAAAATTTTTCCTTAAATTTTCCCACCTGCTCGCCCCACTGTGCAACGTCCGTGGTCCGTGTGGCTCAGCTCGTTTTGTTCTTGCTCGCTCTGCTCGCTGTTAGCTGTTCGTTCGGCTGTTGCTTTTGTTGTAATTACACGCCCGCCCAGTCGCCGATGAAGCTGCTGCCTTAAGTCCACGTCCACGTCCAAGACCAAGTCCCCGGCCAAGCCGGAGTCGGAGTCCAAGACGCCGTCGCAGTCGCCGCTACGCTGCGTGTAATCGAATCTATCAATCTATGAGATAAATCTTATTTTCTAATCTTGTTATCGTGCGCGCGCCGCGATCGACGGATCGCTCTGGACTGTGGCGATCTTGGGGATAGCAGATACTTGGGGACTGGGGACTGGGTCTTGCCTCACTTTAAACCACATCGCTGGGGGATTTCTCTATATATATTTTTTGTTCTTTCTTTTCTTTTTGGTTGGACAGTAAATTTTGCTTAGCATTTCCGTCGAAGCACAAAACACTTGTGCATAAATTGGCCTAAGAGGACAGCAGTTATTTTTGGGCTGGTAAAGAGGTTAAAGCCAGTCACAGATGATGTGATCGTAGAGAGCTCACATTCCACATATATACACACTTTCGTACTCGTAAATAAATAATTTCGACAGTTTCAACTAACAACTTCATCTAAAAATAGTGCAAAAAAAATATATTTATGGCCACTAAAGGTGGGTACAAAAAAATATATGAAAAGCAATTAACTTTGAGATTAATTTAAAGGCACTCGAGGGACATTTAACAAAAATATATTAAGCAACTAAAATAAACGGTAGGTAAGGGGAGTCTGTCCAGCAAAAATACACACAGGGCTTAAATGAGAAATCAAAGGTGCACGGAGAGAAAAACTTTAATTTTGAGGATATTTTTTGAATATAAAATTGTTAAATATTAATTTGGAAAAATAAGCGACCCTTGTTAAAGAATAAAGATGTTTTAAATAATGTTTTAAAGATAATAAAATATATTTAAATATTTTAAGATACATAGTACTTATGAATTTGCATTGTAAATTATAAAACACCTGTTAAATTAATATTTAATGTTTAAAAATTAATTTTAAAGGGTTTACTTTGCAAAAGACGATTTTACACCCATATAAGAAGTCGAAATTATGCTAAAATATTATTTTATAATATTTATAATAGTACAAAATATTTTTCCTTCGAGTATAGAATTTTTGTATATATTTTTTACGTTTTTAAATATATACCCTGATTGTCAAGCCTGTTCATATATTTTTAAAAATATTTAAAACGGTTTGAAAATGAAAGAAAAATGCTTTTTTTTAACACGTAAAGAAAGCTTCTTGCACAACAAAACTAGATTAAATAAAGCTCAAATCATTTACAAAATATATATTTTTTTAAGTATTTCCCTAAGTATATTTTCCCATATATTTTTTACAAGTTGCTATAATTTTCCTCGAGTGCACCAGGGGCAACCCACAACTAGCGCCCTCGAAATACTCCGTTTATCGCATGAGGGAAACCCAGCAGCTCCTTCGGTGGCTGACTCCGCTGTCCGGCTGGAGACCCACTCCGACTCAGGAGGGACCCAGCCTGCTCTCCAGGTTCTGAGGCTCTGTGTGGAGTGGAGTGCACACCGGGCACATTGATTGAAAAAGATGAAAAGTGCATGAAATGCTATGCACTATTGGCAGCCGGCGACTCTCCTTCAGAAACTACAAGCTGGACATTTAGGGAGCTGGTGGAGAGGGGAGGGAGGGGGTGCGGCAGAAGGCGGGCAATATTTAAACTAAAATGAACAAAAGATGCAAAGCGAAGCCGACACAATCTGTCGATGCTGATGACCAGCAACGATGAGGCCGAGATGATGATGAAGATCGTAATGAGCTGCGTCCAAGGAATGGGAATGGAAATGGGTCCACACACATACATATATACGTACTATATACACACGATCCGACCAGGTTTTTAGGAACGCGTCGTAGCGTGGCATGTTTACTTAACGAAACCCATTCCGCCAGACCTCGATCCCCAGTCCAGTTCAATTCTCAGTTCCCATTGCAGTCCCATGTAAAAAAGCCACTTGAGCCTCGGTGGCTGTGTGTGGAAGTGACGGACAGAGAGACGGACAGGCGGACAAGCGGACAAGCGGACAGTGGGACTTATCAACGACTGAGGTCAAGTGTAGTTTTTAATTTTTTTGTTTCAATATAAGCACAAGCTGCTGCTGCTGCTGCTGTTCTTGTCTTTTGATGAATTATGTGAGGAAGTCGAAGAATCGAGTTCGATACTCCAAGTCTGTTGTCTTTAGCTTCAGGCTGTCTCTGGTTGGAGGAAAAGAAGCTTAAGTGGAGCTTAAGCCGAAGAATCACTTGATTCAAGGACAAAAACAAAGGATATTTGTAGGCGAAGGTCTATAAATATTTATATTTGTGGAATTTATTACAGGAAAGAGGCTTCATCTAGAAAATATTTTGTATTAAGTCTCTGTTTTTTTCAAACTTTAAGTTAAAAATTGTTTTGTATTTTTTTGTATTTTAAGGTTAAATATTTATTAGAAATTTATTTTAGTATTTCTCATACCATTACCTGAATTTATTTGAATTTTATTGTAGAAACTCTCCAGACTTCTTTTTTTTTTCAAACTTTTAGTTAAAAATTAATTTGAATTTGTTTGATCTTCAAGTTAAATATTTATTGGAAATTTATTTAAGTATTTCTCATACCTTTAACTTAATTTATTTGCATTTTATTGTAGAAACTCTCCAGACTTCTTTGTTCACTTTCACGACTCTCCACGAACCTCTAAACATACTTTATCTTTACTAAAAAAAAAGAAAACTAAGAACTAAACAAATACAGCTCTAAGAAATGCACTTAAAAAATAGAATAGAATATAAACTCAAACAAAATGCGTTGGTCAAACTGTAACATAAATCAAATGTCGCCCATTTCCTTGGACCCTGAGCGCCGTCCCTGGCTGTCACTCAGCCCCGCGGAGGAGTCTCTGGCGGCGAGTCAAGGAGTTGGGGCTATAAAAATCGCTTCCTCATAAAAATTCCGCTAACAAAAAAAAAAAATTCAAAGCCGACACCTTTTTCCCTTGCAAAATGTTGGTTAAACAATGAAAATGCCCCGACTCCAGTGGAGCGCAGCCTGGCCAAAGAAAAAGGGGTCTAGAACTGAGGCTAGTAGGAGGCGAGTCCCCGAGTCGCTTGCAATGCCAATAAACTGTTGTTTATTTTCACTAGCGTCGGCGTCGCCGCAGCAGCGCATAAATATAAGAAGTAAAAAAAAAAAAACAACGTATGAAAAAAAAAAATAAGAAAAACTACAAAACGCATTCATCACCGATGGCAGCCAGTCCAAGTCCAAGTGCAAGTCCCCCCCCAAGTCATCTTCGTCGTTGTCGTCGGCAATTTATCTTTGAAATCAGCGCCTGACTTTGCTTATATCTCTATACTATCCTGGTTGCCTTTTTTTGAGTCACTTTTTTTTTAGCTTTGCTTGTAATTAGATACGCGCTAAAGCAACCCACACAAGCTGGGGAACAGGTGAACGAAATCTACACGGAGGGGAAAATTTCACAAGGCTGGAAAAGTGTAAAATCTTCGCACAAAACATTATTTAATTGTTTTTTAATATTCAAACTTTTTATTTGATTTGTAAAATTTGCTCTTGAAATTTTTATCTGGTTACAAAAATTATCTTTTAGGGTTCCTGCACTTTTAAGCTTGTTAAAAATGTATCTTTTGTAATTATATACACTCTAAAACCACACACAAAAGCTAGAAACAAGTAAAAAAAAATTTAGAAAATTTAAAACTACAATTAATATCTAATTTAAATTATATTTAATTTATTTCTTAACATGTAAACTTTTTATTTAACTAAAGAAACGTGTTGAGGCACTTTTTATCTTGTTTAAAAAGTATCTTTTGTATGTTCTTAAAACTTTTAACTGGTTAAAAATGTATCTTTCATATTTAGATACACGCTGGAGGCTCTGACAAAGGTTAAGAAAATATTTAAAGGATTTAGGAATAAAAAAATATTTAAATTTAATAATATTTACTTAATTACCCAGTATTCAAACTCTGTATAGTATATTTCTTTCCCCTTTTTATCTCCCAAAAAACCATATCCTCCCCCATTTCTCTAACTGCATTAAATTCGCATTTGTTTCGTCGTGGGCGTGGCCAAGAATTAAGCTATATGGAAAGCCCAGCGTCGATTGTTGGCAGGCCCCACTTTCCCGCGTTTTCCCATTTCCCAAAAGCAGACAAAGTCTGAGGCGTCCGACGAATCTGTGACTCTGCATGCGCAATCAGTGCAAACAGCAACCCAGCCACCACCCCCCTGGGCAACCCACAAAATGTTACCTGTTACCTGCCTGGCTTGGACCTTGTTGAAGTGCTAAAATGTAAATGCAAATAGTTTCTGCATTTGCATCTCTTCATCTGCAACTGCATCTCGGCCAGAATCTTTACCTGGCGGCTCCACCTGCAGCTGCTGGCGGTCAAATCAGTTGACTTGTGATTCTCGACTGGCTGTTATGACTTTGTTATGTGTGGTGTTACCTGGGGGTTAGCTCAGGTGAGCTGTTATTGGGGCCTGTCTTTTACCAGGTTGTGTGCTGCTCCCATTGTTCAGTAGGTCAGTGCTTAGGCTTAGGTGGGTTTTAGTTTTAGATAGCAAGATAATGGGTTTCAAATGGTTTTAATTTGATATTTTCGAGGTTTTATTTTATAAAATATTTATTAAATATTATTTTTAAAATGTATTAAATATGAAATGATAGTAAATACTCTTTTCATAGAATAATGGCCAGGGAAAGCTTCATAATTTGTAATGTAAATTTATTGAATTCTTTAAAGATATTTAAATTTAAATTAAGATGTTAATTACTTAGAAGAAAAATATTAAATAAGTAACTGATATTATTAAATATATGGGGATATGAGCTTTCTTGGCTTAAATTATGAATTAAGAAGCGTTTCTCACCCTTGATAATTTCCATTCGATTTTAGTTGCTGAAATGTAAGGCATAAATTAAAGCTTTAACAATAAATATAAAAAAAATAGATTAGACAATAAATAACAGTATTTAGTTATTATTTTAAGTGCAGTTATATTTATTAAACTAAATTATATGGCTTTCATTGATCTGTAAGAAGTGTTAAGGTTTTTTAAAATATTGTTTAACCGCCCAACTCTGAACTTAAGCAAACCATTTAAATTTGCAACTCTAAAACTATTTCTTAAAATATATAAACCTCTTTTATAACCTTAAATATTATCTCCAAACTATTTTTTCCCCACCAACAAATTAAGTAAGATTTGTTCAGTTATCGAATCTCCGTATGCAAATGCTATTACAAAAATGTGAGAAAGCTTAACTATCTCTGTTTAGTTACTGTCCAAGTTCCCACAAAAATTACGGAATTTTTTCGCATTGCCATGTGGAATTTTCTAACGACTCTCTTTGGTGGTTTTGTAACGCACTTTTAAAGCCCCTTTTTTCCCCCTTATTTTTATGGATTTGCAGATCCAGTCACTTTCCTATCCTGCGGCAACCTCCATTGACCCCAGAGCAGCAGAGCTCAAAGTTTACACATAAAAGTAAAAGCCAACGAAACCATGTTGGGTCAAGAAAACCCAATAGGCTTCGACACTCTGAAATCTATGCAAATGGTGGAGAGAGACCTCTGGTTTGGAAAATATTTACCTAATTACCAGGCAAAACGGATAGAAACATATTTGCATGCCAAAAAAAAAGGGAAAAAAATAAAAACGAGTTGACATCTAGCTAAGCGCTATGAAACTTTGCCACTCAGCCGGTAGACAGATGCGAAAATTGACAGCTAACAGCGGAAAAACAACAACGGCGACGTTAGAAAACAAAAAAGTTTCCACTAAAAAGACGCAACAGTAGTTACAGGCGGCCCCCACCCAGTCCACCTGACGGCCAATCGAAGGTGTAATGGAAATGGAACTCTGGCTCTGGTTAAGGGGAAGGCACAGTAAGAAAATGGGTTTTAAATGATTTTAATTTGATATTTTCGAGGGTTTTTTTATAGAAAATATTATTTAAAAATTATTTTAAAAATGTATTAGATGTGAAATCGTAGTAAATACTTTTAATTTAGATTGTTGGCCAGAGAAAGCTTCATGATTTATAATGTAAAAGAATATTTCAAAATGGATTTGGGAATTATTAATTACTGCTAAGGTAATTTTATTACATACATTTTAATATTTTTCTTAGATGATTGAAATTTGTAATATATAATAATAATAATATATAATTTTGTTTTGTTTAAACTATATAATTTTAATTATTATTAGGCATTTATTAAACTGAATACTTTAATTGGAACTCTAGCTTCGGGGTTTCGGGTTTGGGCAGACACAGGAAGAAATTAGTCTTAATAAGAATTAAATTTAATATCATAAGGGACTTCTCTTAAAAGGATATTTATGAAAACTTATTATCCCTGAAATATATCAAAGCCTAGCCATTTTTATATATTTTTTTTCTTGTTTCCTGCTAATAGACAATGAGTTAAATGAAGGAAAAAACTTTTTCTTTCCCTAAAATCCTTCTAAAAATTAGTAAACAAGACTAATATTCCCAGAAATTTTTAATTTTATTTCGTAATCCTTATAAGTAACATTTATTTAAATTCCCATACCCTTTTCTTCCTGTGCACTTCACAGTACGTCTCTTTCTGGCGCGGTATCTGAGGACTGTCAAGTCATGCGGCGCGTTGTTTACGCGGCATAATGAGTTATTAGAAAACGTTTAATAATTTGCATAAATCAACAGGCAACGCTATAAACTTGTACATAAAAATATGAAAATACAGATAGATAGAGCTGGGAGAAAAATGTAAAAACAAAAAATTAAATACGCACGGAATTTGACAAAAACAAGCGGCAAAAAACCAAATGGAGATATAAAATACCCTTAAAAACCTAAGATGGCGAAGATATAGAAACAAAAGATATAAAACATAATATTTACACAAATTTTAAAAGTTTTTAAAAGTAAAATCGAGACCTTTATAATATTTAATAATAGTTTAATATTGCCCATTAAAAAAATATGAAATAACTACTCCTGCCTCTCCATCTATTACCAGCTCCACTCTATAGTTAAAAAATCCTGAGCTTATAGAGTATCTTGGGTTACCCCGTACTAGTTCGTGATCTTGCTCCCAACTTAATCCACGTTTTTGGGTTTTTATTTATGTTTTGACGTTGACATTTTTGGTACGCGCAATTGCAAAAAAAAAAAAACCTAAATATAATGTTTAAAAAAAGATTGGAGTAGCCCGCGGAATTTGTTGGGCAAATAAATAAGCAAAGGCGTTTTGTATGCTGTCCATGATAAGTATCATTGCTCTCCGCATATTTTGATTTTTTTTTTTATTAATAATCGTATTTCTATTTATTTTGGTGCCGGATTTGGGTACAAAGTTGAGCCCCCGAAGCGCGTGAGTAAGAGGCAAAAAATCGGGTTTTTCCTTAAATTAATAAGCAATTTACTAGATAAGATACGCCATGGCACAGTATTGCCTTAGTAAATTCCCCAGAAATATACTAGAGATCAGATATATGTCTGTGGATTTTATGGTTACGAAAAAGAAAGGTGAGGAAACGAAATGCCATTGTTATCGGTGGCGGTGTATCTGTATCTCTGGCCATAAAACCAAACCCAAACGACTATTTAAATATGATATATCATGCTCGTTTGGATCGTAAATATTAGCTATTTTTAGCTACTACAGTAAATTCATAACAATGGGGAATTGTAGTTTAAAAATAAATTATAATTGATTTATATAAATTTTGGTTTATTTGTACAAGCAAACAATGTAGATGGCAATTAATATTTTATAGGAAAGGTTTCATGGCGGAACTTAAAAATAATTAATAATAATAATAAAAATATTAGTAATTTCAATAAAAATTTAAATTTATTAAAAACGACATTTTTATACCCTTCCAGGTACTATAATTTCAGTCAGAAGCCTGAAATATAGTGAAGGATTCATTTCCGACCCTATAAATCATATATATTCTTGATCAGCATCAACAGCCGAGTTGATTAAGATGTGACCGGTAGAAAAAAAAATGTAATCAATTTTTTCAAAATTTTGTAAGGGGTTACATCGTAAAAATTGTCAAAAATTATTAAAAAAATTTAATTAAAAAAAAATCGAAATTTATGATGCATATTTTCAAATCTAATAAAAACTAACACAGAAAAGCTTTCCGTTGTAAAATTTATGAATTTTGGGCAAAGTTATAAAAGATTTTATATATGGATATACTTCCTTTTTTAAGTTATATAAGAACACCCTTACAAACCTAATTAAATCTTAAATAATTATTTTATCAAAGTATGTTATTATTCCTGTTATTTTCAAAGCTTTTCCCCTCCTTCCTTATCTCTTGTTATGCCAAAAGTATCTTTGGAATTCCTTTGGCATCTCATCTCCGTCGCCATCTCATCTCATCGCCGCTTACCTTCGGCATATAGGTTTTTAACAAGGTGCGATAAACAAGGAATTAATGCCCTGGCACGATGACAGCCCCGCACAGTGAGCGCCGGAATTAAATTCCACATAGCGCGCTCGGCGGGCGCCTGCTCCACCGATTCTCTTGATAAAAAAACCAAAGGCAGCAGCCTGCTGCTGGCTGGGAAAAAGGGTTACCTCTTGGTGGGGGAACAATTCATAATTGTCATTTATTTATTGCTCAGATATTGCGCGCTTGATTTTACGGGCGCTTATTAAAATGAATTTTTCAACACACACACACACACAGAGAGAGAGGAGCGTAGGGCATCTCCGCCATCTGATAGGCCATTTGATCGAAAGCTTCGATATGTGAGTGTGTGCTGTCGCTCCCTTGCCCTTGCCCTCTCGTTCTCCCCATCTCCCACCACCCTCTCTTGGCGTGTGTTTTTATTACAACTGAGCGCCACCCGCTGCGCAGGCGTGTAACTTTTTTTTACGATGCTGTTTTCGCCGTTCGCTTTGAACCGTTGTCCTTCGGGGTCTTCTTTGCCCTGTGTTCGTTCGCCTTTTGTCTTTTGTCTAGAGCGGGTGGCTATTGGGATCTCCCCATCCCCTCTCTTATTTGTGTTTATGTAAAACACTGGAGAAAATTATATACTGGGTTCTATAGGTTTATTTAGTTATAACAAATATCTTGCAAGCTGATACTTTTTTTTTTATATTTTGTTAATACAGTTTTCCCTTATACATATTTACCACAATTTAAAAATGTATCTTTAAGTTATTTTCTTTCTAAAATACTTTCAGTTAACCCTAATTTCTCTCAGTGCCCACTATTTTGCAATTTGTTTACCCCTCCCCAGTGTTCACACCATTAAGAGATGGCCCAACGAGAAGCTGTTTTGTTCTCTCCTGGCGTTCAAATTAATAGGCAGCCCGAGAGCGTAAGGATCTATGATTAATGAAGCGCGACTATCGCAGCATTAATGCTGTCAATATATCACAATGTGTACAACGCACACATCGGTTAACCGATTACCGAGCCCCGATCGCAAAAGGTGTCCATTGTTGTTGGCATTATCCATAATCCCATAGCCGATGGGATCGCGTGTGCGCATCGTGGACATCGCGTGAGTAATCAGCGGCATGTGGGTAATGATGATCTCCACTGCCGCCTGAAGGATCCTGCCACCAAAATAAAAAAAAAAAAAAATAAGAAAAACAAAGTCAATGCCAACAGCTTGAGTTACTGTGACCAATCTGCAACATGTTGCTCGGTTCATGCAACATCTGTGGCGTTGTCCAACTCAAACCTGTTGTTCTGTTTTATCGCATGCGAGAGGGTCCTAATTAGGAGATGGACAAGCGGGTTGAAAACCACCCCCAAGGAGAGAGAGCCAATTGGTGTGACCAGCTTGGGGATGGAAAGTCTCAAAAAAAGCTTAAAATTGAATTATTAAAATATATTTCTACCTTTTCGTTTCTTTTTAATTATTTTTTGAATAGATTGTTTTATTATTAAAAAAACAAACACAAAAATGATACCCATTTCTCTTTATAGAAAACACACATCTCTATGACATTTAATTTATAAATATATTTTTGTAATTGTTTTTATATATTTATCTGGTTTAAAAATGGTCTCTCTATTTAACCTAAATTAACGCCAAAAATGTTTACTGGTCATCTCAAAAAGCAACCCCCAAAATGATGAGCAATTCTCTCAGTCCTTTTGATAACCTAAGAGTAACCATAGGAAAGCGAAATTATAGCATGCTATATTTGGCATAGACCGTTAGTTTTCGCTCTTATGCTGTTTGTGCTTCCGCATAAAACTGGAAAGAGCGTAAGGCTTTTTCTCTTTTATATTTCTTCTTTGGCAGTGGGCAGCGCGGTCAACGTCGCTGCTCGAAGCTCCTGTTGCAATCAACTCGCTCTCATTGCGCTTGTTGTTGTTGTTTTAAGTTCTTCCTCTTTGCCAGTTTCTTCCTCTTTGCACTCGTCTTCCTCTGCTTCTTCTTGTTATTAGCCTCAAGTGGTGGACGCCCCCCCTGTATCACCTCCCTACCATGGAACTGCTCAAAACTGGCCGGTCTCCAGAGTCTCCAGAGCATATTTGTTCCAATAAGAAAAGCCAATGCTCTGCTTCGGTTGGCAGTGGCCGAGGCAGAAGCGGAGGCAGCGGCAGCAGCAGAGACCGCGACAGCGACTGAGAAATATATCGGAATTGTCGGCCAGTTTCGCATCGCATTTTGTTGGGTTCGCAACAACAAAACATAATAAACCGCAGAGTCGCGAATCGGAATAACAAAAAATCCGACAAAAAAAACTAACAAATCGAACTCGAGTTTTGACTTAATTAAACAATAACAATCGGCCATAAAAACAAAGCCATTTAAAAAGCCATTAAATAAGGAAATGTGAAGTTAATTATGCAAATTTAATCCATAAATAACACAAGTTTAGTGCGTGTGAGCTTAAACACTATTGTTGACCACCCCTAACGGTTTTTTATTTAGTTTATGTTTTCCCTTTCTCTTCTATGTAATTTTTTGTTGGGGAAAACACCACCTTGTTTTGCGGTGAAATGTTGAAGAAAAACGTTTTCCGCCGCGTTCATTTGAGCCTTTTAAGCCGTTTAGGCAAAGGATCTGCCGGCAAGTCTGAAGGAATAGACGAAAAACAAACCCCTTTTTGGCTTAGCTTTCAGGGGGACTTAAAGTATGGGTTTCCTTCGGCTTTTTTTAGCATTCTGGGGGATGGTCAAGTGATTCATAAATAGGTGGAAAAGTTATGGGCACAGTGAGCACCAAATAGTAACGAATAAAACAGTGAGATGAGAAATTAAAGTAATGAAGTAGTAAGGGTTAAGAACTAACTATATAAAGAAATTAAATACAAGAAATAACTAAGCAATTTTTAAGGAAATCTCTGTGAAATAAATAAAGCTTTCTAATTATTAGTTTTATTTTTTTCAAAATTAAAAACTCTCCCCGTAAGCCCAGTTCCCACACAAAGTCTCCATTAAACACCTTTATATACCGTTCCTCAGCTTCCATGATCACCGTTTATTTAGCTTCGAATTCAAAAACTCTCCAGTCTCCAAACTGAAAACTTTCTTATTCTCCGCTTAAATCCCCATTCGCTCTTTCGCAGGACACACACGTGTTGTTGTCCCTTGGACTTTCTCTTAAACCCCAAAACATTCTCTGTGCGCAGTCTCTAGCTTCCGCTGCTCTCCAATCCTGTCGCTCTGCAAATCTCTCGGCTTCTCTCAGCCTCTCTGCGAGAGTCTCACCGTTATAAAAGCGCAGCTCGCAACGGCTGCTTAGTGCTTGTTCTTCCACACGTTTTTGACACTTGTGACATTTTTGACACACAAATCAATTGTTACGTGAATTTTCAGCGCTGCAGCAGCAGAGGCAGCAGCGACCAGCGACATCGGGTAACGGGCTCCGAAATAAATCTGAATAGATTTGTAGCAAAAAATACCAATAAAAATGCAAGCAATTTTTTTAAGCTCACGCGAAATAATAAATTTATTGTTAACCGGATGTGAGATTTTCGTGTAACAAGCCGGAATCGTTGCCTGCTTTCGTGCGCTGCCCGTGTGTGACATAATTCGGCGAGAACTTTAATTTTAAGGATTCCCCTCGACAGAACAGCAGAGCCTCGCTATCGTGACCTCAGAGTGCATAACACACACACACACACACACACCTTACCACGCCACGCCACACGGTAGCCAAGCAGAGCCCCCTTTTTGGGGGCCTTTCGTTCTGCTGCAAATCGATTTCTGTTTCCGGCATTTTTCACGTGGCTGCTGCTGTCCCCCCTCTCCACTGAGCGAAAAATATAGATGTTTTTGTTGGAAATTCAAGTAGAGAAGGAGGAATATGATGATTCATCGGAATACGTCTTTTTAGAGGTTGAGGTTCCATTATTTTTGGTTTTAGGTTTAAATTTAGGGTTAACTTTCATATTAGAAACTTTCACAAGTTATAATAGGAAATTTTTATTATTTTAACTGTTTTTTATATGAAAATAAATAGTTAAAATAAATTATATTTAAAGCTAGAACATATTACTGCTTAAAGATATTTGTATAACTTTTTAATTAAAATGAAAATCAAGATCATAGTCAGCTTGAAAATCTTTTTCTTCCAGAATTCATTTAATATTTGAAACTAAGTAAAATTTAAGTAATTTAAAAATTACTTGTGGTTATCTTAAATTTTTCCCAGTGCTTCTTTCGTATGTTTCGTGCAGTTTTGGCATTTTGCTGCCATTTCCCGCTGTCGTTGCCGCCTAACGATTTTTCCCGCAAACAACACGGCAAAACTGAACTGAAACGTGTCAGAGGCCATAGCCATAGCCCGAGTCAGAGCCATATCCCAGGCTAGAGCCAAAACGAGAGAACATTAACATTAAGGTGGCAGAATGTACGGCCGTAAATCGGCAATCGTAAACAGTTTTCGCCGCAGCTGAAAGTAACAGTCAGCCTGGTTTATCGGAATCGTTTTTGATTTCCTGCCTCTGGCCTGTATTCCGTATATTCGTATATTTTCGTACATTTCCCATTCCCCGTGTGTGTGAGCTCTGCTTCAGCCCATTTTCCCATTTACCATTTCCCTTTTCGGGGGTTTTCCTTTGTGCGCTGTGCTGTGCCTTGGTCTCGGTTTCGGTTTCAATTTCAGTTCAGTCAGTCAGCTGCTGCTTTTCACGTGGCACGTGTCGTATGAGTAATATTTATATATATATATATATCTCTTTTTTTGGACTTTACTTTCTCGCCTGCAGTCGCCTCTCTCTCACACACACACACACAACATAATAAATAAAAATATATATTAAAATGCTAATAACAATAATCAAAGACTGTTCAATTGATATCAACCTAACACGCTAATTAAACAAAAGTGCTTACAAAAAAATCCATCGCAATCGCAAAGTGTTCAAAATTCTAAATACAAAAATAAAAAAATTTATATAAATACAAAAACGAAAAAAATATAAAAAGCAAGAGACACTGAATAATTGGCCATCGATTCTAAATGTTCGACGGGATTGAATTTAACAAAGAAGCGTAGACGAAATACGAATGCAAATTAGATGCAAAATAAATGGGTAAAATGAGGTCAAGTAAATACGATGTAAGTATGCGAGCTTTTTGAATTATACTGTCTAAGGCTTAAGCGAGTTTATAATAAATAATAATATATTAATAATAAAATAGAAAATATTTTTTAATTATATTTAAAGTGGATGCTTCAAAAATTAGTAGTATTTATAACTACTGTGAAGGTTATTGTAGCTTTTGAATGAGAGTTTTTATTGTAAAGGGTTCCAAATTTAAAATAAATCCCAAATATTTAACAATTGTATTATCTAAGGTTTTTTTTTAATGGTTCTCAATTATCAAATAAAAAGGAATAACAGTTCAAGCAAATATTTATATATTATAAATGATTGATATATAAATAAATGTCCATATGGATTGCTTTATTCAGTTAGAAATATTAGTTTAAAGGGGTTCTTTTGCCACTTTAAAACGTCTACCCACCAACATATTTAACTTCTATAATTGTTTTCATATTTTCCAAAATAAGACTTAATTTATCGACTTATAAAAGACATTTTGGTAAAGTAAAAATAAGAAGTGTACTCAAAACTTCATAACATATTATTCCCTTACAATTTGAAAGTTTTAAATTAAATTGTTGCCTGGAAATTATAAGTAATGCCCAAAGAAACACAGGATTAATAATTGCTTTTCAATTTTCTTGACTTTTAAATTAAAGTTTGGTCAAGAAAATAAGGAAATATAATAAAGTTTATTAAATAAACATAAAAACACAAGAATATTTAATGCCTTACACTTTTCCTGAAATATTTGTGTTGCATACAAAAAAATTCTCTGAAATAAAACCATTACAACCTCCCTTTTAATTCCTTCCTCCTCCTCATCTGAAATTCCCCAGAATCTACTTTCACTTCCTCCCTCGAAATTGGCCATCAATCTTGGTCATTGGTCGTCCAGGTAACCCAAACCCAATTGAAGGTTATGCCATCTCCCACCACAGACTCCCCCAAACCAGGTGGGCATCGAACCAAATGAAAAAAATTTACATAATCACTTAACTCATGGCCCACATTTTAGGCGATTATCGGGCCAAGACAAGAAACAAAGCCCCAGCCAGAGACTCGATCGGCACATAAATTAAGTGCAAAAACGGAAAACGGACGAGCTGTCTGCCCTTAATCTTGAATTACAAATCGAGTGCAATTATCTGACGGCTGCAATGAGTCTTTGGTCAGCCAGTTGAAGGCCTGATTCTACCATTCTCGATTCCTGCTCCCATTGCCCCTGAAGGCCCCTCAGCAATTTGTTTTCACACTTTACGATTTGCATGGCGGCGGATCGGTGTTTTCGATAAGCGTCGACAAGAGGAGGTTTCTTGGTTGACTCTCCGCTTGGTTTTGGTTCGACTTTGGCTTAGTTTCTTGGCCAGAACCGGGCCACAGCACAGACTCTAGCTTCTGGATTGCATGTAGCTGCAGCTACTGTGTGTGCCTCTTTAAATTTCGCATTTAATTGATTTGTCAACACAAATGTCCATGGCGGCTTCCTGGGCCAGTAAGCCGCTTACTGGCCGCGAGACCTGGCCTAAACCGCACACGTTATGCCCGGCATAAATTGCCGACTTTAGTCTTAGTCAACTTGAAAATTGAAAAAAAAAAAAAGAAAAATAAAAATAAAAAACGAAAGTCGAGTGCTGCTGGCCGAGGGCCAAACGTGGCTCAAACGAGACTCGAAACAAGACTTCAAAGGAGCATCCGTCGCATCCGTCGCATCCGTCGGATCCGGGCGCATTGCTAACTGCAATCATCAATCAAAATGTATATAAAATCGGTGGAAGTTCCCCTCTTCCTTGGTCACTCAATAGTCTAGAAGTTGCCAACTCATCACTGCAAATGCTCCCTGATTCGGATCGGGTCTTAAAGAAGGGATTCCAGAGCTCCCTTCTGTGTGGGCAACGCTGGCAACGTGCTTGGAATCTCTTGATTCTCAATGGGATGCACTCTCTGGCGAGGGGGTTGTGGGGCTGGGAAAATGCGCAGGGAATGAGGATTGGCACACTGGAATGGGGTCTTCACAATATTTAGACCTTCTTTGAATATGATTAATGGGATTAAGGGATATTAGAGGATAATTATGCATTAAAAATGTGGAAAGTCTTTAAGGGTAGTTGAAGATATTTATTAGGAAGGATTGAAGTCTTATTTTAGATAGAGAATGAATTTTTTATTAAATTTAGTTAACTAATTTATTGATTAATTATTTCTTTTTATATTTCGTTTAGTCTTTACCATATTTTAAACTTTTTTGAATATGTTTTATGGTTTTAGGAGGCTTTACAATTATATTTTTTAAGAGGCATTAAAAGAGGGAAAGAAAATTAGGGTTGATTTCTTAATTTTTGAGGCAAGATTCAAGTATAATTTTAAGTATACTTTAATTGTTAGCCAACTTATTTATTTTTGTCAAATTCTTTAAATATTTCCTTTAGTTTTTAAATTATGTTGACCTTTTTTGAACATGTTTTATAGGATTAAAAGGCTGTATAGTACTTTTCTTTAAAAATATTACAAGTGAGAAATAAATGTAGTATAAAAACCATAGGCAATATATATTTTTTACTCAATATAAATATTAAAATTCATTATCTAATTTATTGTTTATTTAGGTTTGTATAGATTTTAACCTTCAGTAATCTTGTTTCATGGGGTTTAAGTACTTAAAGTAAACTTTACCTTAGATAACATTAAAAAAGAGAAAGTTTTAAATGGTATCCTGCTTAATTCTTGACCACAACTTTAGCATTATTTAGAATATAAACATATAGTATAAAATCAGGTATTCCCATTGATTTAAATAACTCATAAACAGCTAAATATTAACACACATTTCTTGCATTTCCCCACTGTAACACCATTGTCAGCTGACACTTGGCGACATTCTTGGTTTCTCCCTTTTTTTTTTTTTAGGTAGCGCCACAGCGGCTTTTTCTGAATCTGAATTATGTTGTCAGTTTCCTCCTGCGTTCTTTGTTTGTATTTTTTTACCCCAGCTCCCTTGTGGCTTTAGCTTTGGCTTTGTCTTTTGACTTTCTGCCTTTCTGGCTTTCTGCAAAATGCGAACACGCGCCCCAAAAGCACGTGGGCGGAAAATATCTGCCGCCGTTTTGCGTCTCTTATTTTATTCAGTTTTTTTATATATAGTTATATTTTTTTTTTGCTTTTTTTTCGGGGGGAGCTCCATCTGTGCCGGCGCTTATTAATTGTGTGCGAATGTTTGCACAATTTGTCAATATTATCGCACAAAACATGACCATTGGCAGGCGCGCCCCCGCGGCTCTGCAGCCGCTCTCGTGGGCCCCCTTTTAACATCTTGTTCAGCTACCAAAAAAAGAGTTTGCCTAAGTGATTTGTGATTTATGAATTCACTCGATTTTTGCCTGAATATGTAATGGGATGTGGCGTGTTTGAGGTTTGCCACCTAAATTTATATGCAGAGGGGGAAATTATGCGGGGATTTTATGGATTTAAAATTTAGTTTGATTTGTAATTCGATTTTAAAGGGAATTAAAATATAATCTGATTTTGAAGTAAAGCCTGAAATAAGTCTAGTTTTAGGCTACAATTTTTATTGGAAAATAAATAAACCTTATTTTAAATAATCTTGTATATGAAATATATATTTGAGACATCTTATATAATTGTTTTTTAAATATTTAATTTTTAACATAACCTCTATATGTCTCTTACTTTATTTAATATACAAGAAAAAACCTATAACTATGTGTTAAATTTTTTAAAATAAATTTTCTTTTAATTTAAAATATATATATTTTTTAAAAATAGCTTTAACTATGACTTAACATTTTTTTAAATACATTCTTTTATACTTTAAATTATATATTACTAGAAAATAACGTCAATTTTATATAATTTAAATTATATATTACTAGAAAATATCTTTAATTAAGGCTTTACTATATTTTCATTATATTTCCTTTATAGCTTATATTTTTTAGCCTCTAAAATATATATTCTTTACAATTTCCCTATTAACCACTTCCAAAATCAATCACAATTTCTTTGCCTGTATCCACATATATCTCTCTTACCCTCTCTATCTATATCTATATCTCGGTCTCTGCGGCCTGAGGGGCCTGACTATTTGCTAATTCCCCCCCGCTCGAACGTCTGGCAATATGCTTTACGACTTTATAATGCCCAGTTAATTGGGTCAACCAGGCCGAAAGGGGGAGGAGTCGGAGTCGCAGGCGACGCATGTTTCAAATGTTGTGATAAACGCGTTGTGGCATTGCCTCCTGACACCGCTCATACATATTAATGCCAAGCCAGAGTCTTGGCCAAGTTGGTAGCCAAGTGGGCTAAAAGGCCTGCGAAAAAAAAAACAGCTAAATGGAAATGGGAACGGGAGCATTGAGTGGGAGTCTTGGGAGCCTTGATTGGTGGCTCCTGTCGGGAGCTGTCACATCAGCAATTTAATTTGCTCAAGAAACAGGAAGTGAAATTAGGGAAAATAAGTTATTACTTAAAGACAAACCTCCCAAATAATAAATATTAAACTAAACTAATTGTGAACATAAAGCTATAAGCTGGTCTACAGATTTTCCCATTACCTAACACAATCTGACATTATTTTGAAGCGATTTGCGCTTAATTTTCAAATTAAGTGTCTCATGTTTAGGGGCGTCCCAGCTCGGTACTTCTCCGACTTAATAGAAAGCGAAAACTCGACAATTTTCCACAACTACCGCTGCTAAGCCGCGAAAGTAAATAATCCAATTATCGCACACATGCGCGCCCATAGCATAAATAAAATCATTTGATAAGACAAGAGCCATAGGAGACCATGAAGAGCGAAGACTGTAGAGACCGAAGACTGTAGAGACTGTAGACTGAAGACTGAAAAAGCCTGAAGAGTCCAAAGCCCGAAGAGACTGCAGCAAAAGACTTGTAGTTGGGGCGGGAAAATTGCATAAACATGTTTTTTGGTGGCCGCTCACCAGCGAGGAAGTAAGTCAGTCGTCAGATGGGAGTCGACTTTGCATTTGAAATACGCTGCATTAATATGCCGATAAATATTTTCCAGCCATCGTGCGACTCTCTTCGGAACTCCGACTCCCATATATGTGGCCATATAGCACTGGCCAACAACTCAATTAGATGGCATTGCCGGCGGGGAGAGCTGCTGCTGAAATTAAATGGCATAAAATATTTCCACGAATGATCATCAGCCGATCCTGATTACAATCGTGATCATCATGGGCAGACTTTGTGCAACTTTGTCGCCTTCAGAAGGGGAGTTCCCTGGGATTTGAGGGGGGTTTTTTGCGAGGGGTAGCTTAGGCTTAAAGTTCCTATACTTTAAAAATTTCAAAATTAATTGGTCATTAAAATAATACTAACTTTATATGAATATAAATCTATAAAAATTGTTAAAGAGGTATAATTAATAATATATATTATAACAATTTAAAAAATTTTTCTTAAGGTATGGGTAATATTTGAATAACATTAGGAAAATTTTCTATAAATAATATAAACTTTATACAATATTAAAATCTTGTAAGATTTAGTTTCATGCTTAATGTGAATTTCTTTAAAAAAATGTTTATATTTAATACAGAAAGTACTCGTTATATAAAATCTAATATTATTAAATGGAAATTTAATACCTATTAAGCATTTATAGATTTTGTTTCAGGCTTCATGGGATTTTTGCTTAAAAAAATGTTTAAATTTATCAAAGAAAATGTAAAATAAAAATATAAAATATAATATTATTAAATGGTAACATTTTTTATAAATATTTTTCTAAGTACCTTTAAGGTAAAGTCTTCTTGAAGTATTAACTCTAACTTTTTGGGTTTCTTTTTCTAGAGGAATTTCTTTAGATTTTCTTTATAAACTTTTCCCCTTTTTTTTCTACTAAAATTTCTTTAGATTTTCTTTAAAAACCTTTCACTGGGTAACACCAAGTCGAGTTCCCTGACTCTTGTGCTTCATCTAAACTGCTCCTCTCCCCCTTGATTCCATGTGCATTGTGTCAATGTCAGCAATGTCTCTCCTTCTCCAAGTCCAACTCCAAGTCCATCTTCCATTCCTCACCATCTTTCCATCTGCGTCTGCGTGGCGTGTCAACAATTTGACAGACATTCATCAGCGTTCGCCACTTTGGAGCTGTGCCTGTGTCGCATACTCAATCAGTCAGTTCCAGCTCCTACCCCAGCTCCAGCTCCAGCTCCAAGTCCTGCTCCATCTCCTCCTCCCACTCCTCCTCCCAGTTGGAGTCCCTCTCCGATTCCCAGTTGTCATTTGGTGCGGCTTTGGGCTTTGGGCTTTGTGCCGCGTGCGCATAATTGATTTTTTTCGCTGGTTGCAAGCAGCTGCCTGTGTTCAGGCCTGTGTTCTGCCGTCATATTAATGTCAAAAAGATTGCACTTGATCATGAGTTGCGTGTTTGCCAATTTGTACAGCACAAGAACGTGGGCTTCTGAAGCTGCTCTTCACCTCGAAAAAGAAGTAGAATTTAGCAGAAGAATCCGCCTGGGAAAGCTGCGAGTGAAAGGAGTGAGGAATGAATGGATGACTGCACTTGTCTCTCCCGTTCATTGTGGGCGTTCATTTCAACACCATGGGAAAATGTTTTGCACAACACACTCACTCTCTCTCTCTCTCTGGAATCTGTGTCTGGCTGGGAAATACCTTAATGATATCGCTAAATATAAACACCAGAATGGCAATATTTATCGATTAAATACCATAAAATTTCAGGTGCCAGCGGTCTGGTCTAGACAATCCACTAAAAATAAAACGTGCGTCAAGTATTTTATCGGTCGCGATCACATGTCCCCGTCGCGCTGCATTCCACTGGGCATTACTGACCTAAGCTACCCAAATAATTAATGGGTGTGAATCAGTTAACGTGACACGGGCAATATAATATTTAAGGGGTTAAGAGCAATAAATATTAATGAGTTGAATGGTGTGAGATTTTTAAGGGGGATTGTTAGGAAATAATAATAATAAAAATATATAATAATAATATATAAAACAAATCAATAGACATTTGAGGTTATGTTTTGTGTTATTTGAAAAAATTTTTAAGGCAATAACAAGACATTCATAGAAAAAGATATTATAAATACTGCAAATAATAATAAATAAGAGTGTGAGATTTTAAGGGGTTTGTTAGGAAAGGTTTTTAGGGGGAACAAGAAGAGATTTAGGATACATTAATAATAATAATATATAAAACAAATAAATTGATATTTGAGGTTATGTTTTGTGTTATTTGGAAAGATTATTAAGGCAATAACAAGACATTCATAGAAAAAGATATATAAATTTTAAGAAATAGAAAGATATTATAAATACTGCAAATAATAATAAATAAAACAAAGAAAATAAAATCAAAGATTAATAGGTGTATATTTAAGGGGCATTTGTATTAATTAAAATTGTATTAGGGTGTTAAAAACCAAATATAAGAGCTTCGGTGTGATCATATATGTTTTTTTAATACCCTTAAATTTTTTAAATATTTCATTACTGGAGTAAGCCTCTTCATGTTTAATAAATACCTCTAAAAACTTCTTGATAATAATTATAAATTATTGTAAAAAATGTTTCCATAGAATACTAACCCAAATTAACCCATAAAAACAAACCTTACACTAAATTTTCTTACCTTTCTCTACCTAACAACTTTATAAAACCCACTTATAAATTCACCTTTAATTGTGGCAACTTACCTACCCCATAATTTAGCCCTTTTGGTTTTTAATTAAAACCCTGTGTAAATGCTAGTTCCACAACCTTTCAACAACTTACACTGGATGGTATTGTTATTGTTTTTATCCCGAAGCTCAATTGCCATTTAATTACTTCATTTAACATCGACAACAGCACTCCCATTGAGGATTGCACATGTTGAATGCAATTACTGGCCAAGCATTCTAGACGCCAATAATTATTCGATATTCATAGTGCAGTCGGACAACAAGTTTGCCAGACACTAAAAGCGAATGGGTGGAAGGGGGTTGCAAAGGGGGTTGAGAAGGGGGTTTAAGAAGGGGATTCGAAGGGGGTTTGAGAGGGGTTTAAAAGGGGGTTTTGAAGGGTGTCTTGGAGGGATTTCCTATTGTCAAGAGGGACCAACCCCCACACATTGCCATGACATTGAATTGCATCTTTTCGAATCCAGCAAAGTGCCAACAGACGTTAAGATGTGATTGCTTCCTTCAGCATTTATCGTTCGAGTATATGTCTGGAGGGGGGGAGGGGGAATATATCCCCCCCTTATCGGAAGTGCTATAGCTCAAGTTGTTGTTTTCGCTGTGGCTCTTAGTGCTTTGGGTCTTTATTAGATGACAATTCGAGAGATGATGATGTTAATGATGCTGATGGGTCTTGAATTGAATGAAAATGGGATTTGTTTGGCTTTTTGAATGGATGATATGAGAGGGGAATTGCTTGTTAAGGGGTTTGTTAAGGGAGAAATGGTTTAAGTTAGGGAATAAGCTGTAAGAACCTATCTTGCTTTGTATTTAAGTTATATTTTAATTACTTAACCTGCTCTTAAAGCTCATTACAAGATCTTTTAAGGCCTTAAGTTATACTTATCGGGGGTCTAAAGCTTGTAAAGGGATTTGTTAAGGGAGAAAGTAAACTATTTTAAGAGTTAAGTTTAGAAATAAACTCTAGGATCATCTTGCTCTACATTTAAGTTAAAATATAATCAATTTAAATCCTTACTAAGTCTCTAAAGATATCTTTAAGAGCCTGAATCATAGTTCTCGTTACCCTAAAACGTTTAAAGAGGTGTTTTAAGGAAGAATGTAAACTGTTTTAAGGTTTAAATCAATCTTAAACCTTTCTTAATCTTTCTTAATATTTTACTCCTAATTTTCGAATGCTTTTAATTCCCTCTTTAAAACCCCCTTAAGATAACTCTCGACACCTTGAGTCATATTAATCCGAGACCCCATTCTACCACTTGTCAAACGGGTTTTAGCCCCGTTCGTTCCCAGCCATTAACCCGTTGATGTAATCTATCCGAGGTGCCACATATTATTCAATTCAATTGCACTCTTGCATAAATCTCCAGCCATCGCAAGTCCCCGGGTAATTCATCAAGTGCCGCTTGATAGTTGTCATTATGTCAAGTTCGTTGGTCAATTCACTAAACTAGAAACGTAATCAGAGTTCGAAAAGCATGATACTACCACTACCATTTACTATTGACCATTTGCCACAACTTAGTTGTTGGTGGTGGCTCATAAAAATGGCAATCACATCATACTGCGCATTTTCAATTTGCCTCGATCGTTGCCCGATACTATATATATACATATATAGTATTTGTTTGCTGAAAAAAGGGCTAAGCTTAATCCAATAGATCGGATAGATAACACGCAGTTTCCCCCGGAAATCTGTGTACAAATGACAGGTCTTAACTATTTATAGGTCTTTGGGTATGAGGTCTTCAAGTGGTGTGCTTAGATTTTCACATTTCCAGAACTCCTTGAATATCTGGGAATTCAATTGGAACTATTTTTCCTTTCGAGTGGCGGAACTTCCCGGGGTGGAAAGTTCAAAAGGTTGGGCTATTGGGTATGGTTTAGTGGGTTTTTAAAAGTTGATTTAGGGGTTTCAATAAAGAATTTTGATTTATTTTTCCAGTGAAAAAGTATGAACATAATATATTTCTTGAGGTTTAAGCTTAAGGTTTTTAGAAATGTATTCAAAAAGTGCTTTGAAAATAGTTTTCTCAACCTTATACTATATTTCCTCTTACCTATTGGTAATTTTTTAACTTCTAAAACATAAAACTCATAATTTAATATATATTTTCGACTTCCTTTTATGCCTTTTTTTAGCCTCTTTACCCCTGTAATCTCTCCATTCATCATAAATCTCTTTAATCTCAACTCTCCCCCCATTTATCCTCTAACCTTTGTGATTGATTAACCCAAAACCCGCTCAAAAAGCCCCCTTAAAACCTCACAAATTGCCATTAGAACTTCCTTCCTGTGTTGGTCTAAACTGGTTTAGGAGTATATCTATGTATCTTTCACTCTGGGCTCTGCCACACCCCTGACACAACCGAGTTAATTAAAAGCTTTCAGCGCAGACTTTTGACACTCGCCGCTAATGTCGCGCCTCTCAAAGTGCTGCTCCCGTTGACAGTGTCCTTGTGGACTTTTCCACAATTAATTCAAACAGGCAACACGGTTCTTTGCTGGAACAATTAAGAAATTCCTGCCGGCTGCTCAATAATTTTTATCACATACATTTTTTATCGCAAATATCACAACTTCATCAGCAATCATGCGGCAGCAACAGCAACTGCAACATGGGGCGGGCAGGCAGACAATTAGCCATAAAATTAGCTGCAAGTTGGCTCAAGGAATGCGCCATGTCGATGGCCAAGGCGCTCGGCGGTGGCAAATTGAAAACAATTTTAGATATTTGCATATAAATGCAACCTGAGACGGCAGCAGCAGCCGCGGTGGCAATACCAATAGCAATGGCAACATCAGCAGCAGCAGCTGCCATGTTGCTTGAACCACAGTGGTAAGCACACAAAAAATAAAGTTCAAGTGTTTCTATTGATAATAAATTGGGAAGGTAAATTATGAATTAAGATGCTAAATAAAGCTTATAAAAGAAATTTAATTAGGAAAATTCTGGCAAACATTTGTAGTTTGCTTAAGAATTCAGAAAAATTCAGAGAAAATTGCTTTTGAAAAGAGAATTTCACCTAAATATTGGAAATTTAAATACTTTATTCTATATAGAGGAATAATTGTATTATATACCTAAGAAATATATACAATTTTTTTTAATTATCTAAAAAAATAACTAAGAAATCAAAGAAATTTTAAAGAAATTGTGTCTTAACCAAAACCTCTTAAAATTCCTTAGAGTTCAACTACAACCTTAAATATTTGACCATAATTCCCACGAAAATATTATAAATACAATTATAAATTCCTTCCAATTTTAATGGCATTATAAAATCAGCCCATTCTCTATATATTCCTTTATATATTCAAACTTTCCACTTACCCCACGGTGCAAGGCCATAAAGTTTATCGGAATTGCATTTGCCATATAGTTATAAAGAAATGGCATATAAAAAAAAAGTGGTGTGGTCAGTACTAAGCAGATAAAGTTAGCCGACTTTCCGATAGGCAAAGGCCTTTATCAGCCCAAGAATATCAAAGAATATCAATATTTATATAGTCCGAACGGACTTGGCAACACTTGTAAGGCGAGAAGCCGCCCCATAAGATTGCCACACGTGGTCTGCGTTGTCAAATTATTGACTTAAACATATTATAAAAAATACAAAAAATAAAAGAAACGAACAAATGCTGTTAAGAAATATTTTCACAAAAGTTCAAACTACATTTCACGCCTAATTTCATTTGACAACAACAGCAGCCAAGTTGGGTGAATATTTTTAAACATTTTTTTTTTTCAGCTCTGCGTTGGCTGCTGTGTTAATTTGAGACATAATTGCAAGCCAGCCAGGATGAAAGAGGGGTTTAAGAAGAGAGGGGAGGGGAGGGGGAGAGGGGCAGGGGCAACTTCCAGAGGCGTAGAGAGCGGCGCAAAAGGGGGGACAGCTGCGGCGACTGGTTATGACAGCAATGACAGCTGCGGCAGCGTCGGCATTTGAATAATTTGCAATTAAACGCTCCACGCGGCTCGGCAATTAAGCGAGGAGTCAAGGGAAGGGGGACAGGGGTAAGGCAGAGGCACTGAGAGAAATTTTTAGAACCAAAAAAACATGGAAAAATAGAAAAGAAATAAGAGTTTAGAAGGGTTTTTAGAGGTCTAAGATCATTAGTTAGCCTTTTTACTTGGAGAAATTTGTTCTACAAACTTCTTGATATATTTATTTATTTTTATTTATATTTATTAATATTTTTTTTGTTATATACTGCTTTATATTTACCTTTAATTTCCCCCAGTGCCCTTGGGGGAGTGAGAAAAAAATGGCAAACATTTCCCCCTGTGGCTTCAAGCGCCACACGACGTATGCGTAATATTTGAATCTGTTTTTGTTTTCTGTTTTTTGTGGCCAAGCCTGGTCGCCTTTTTGAACGGGTTTATCTGGTAGATAGGTAGTCGCAGGACAGTCCCAGTCCCATTCCCAGTCCCAGAACATACGAATCCCAAAATTGTCCACGTCCATCAGCTGTCCGTCCGCAAGCCGCTGAAAGTTGATGGCCGGCAATGAAGACAGCGGACCGGTCAAAAGCAACACCCAACTGTGTTTCCAATTAAACGCCGCTTAGCCAAACAACGCGGCCAACAACCCAAACAACGCAAACAACCCAAACGTCAGGCGCAACTTTCAGTTTGCTTTACGGTTAGCCAGCATCCAGCAGCAGTTGCACTGAACTTGAATCTTTATGTGGCAGACAGATACAAAACTGAGATGCAGATCCAGATCAGCGATCGAGATTTGGATAACACAAAAAAAAATAAAGAAAAAAAGAGCAAGTGTGATGTGTGGTGTGACAGACTGACTAATTGATGGCCAGCTGATTGATTGATGGATTGATGGACTGACGATTGATTTATGGGCATTCATTGGGGGGGATTTTTTGGTTTGGATTCTAAGGAAAAGTGGGGAGTTTGTGCCAAATTAAATGGTGTTTAAAAGAGGTAAAGATGTAATTTATAGCTCAAGGAAATAGTATCCTATAATGTTTTGATTAAAATTAAAATAAAGTAGTTCCCTGAGAAATATAGATATATATAGATATATATTTATTTTATTTTTAATCTAAACATTACAAAGTGAAAATAGGCTTACAGAAAATCTTAAAAGTTTGAAAGTTTTAAAATAGACTCATTAATTTTATTTATTTATTTTGTCAAGTTTGTTGTTATTCCATTTTAATCCAATTTATCTATAAAAATTCCTCATTACCTGCTTATTCAAGCCCCACTAACGATTAGCCTTAATTACAAGGTTAAACTTTTAGCAAAATATTATAGAATTCAGTTGGCTAAAAGCCACACAGGCTAATGGCCATGCTAGTCTTGTTAGTCTCGCTCATATTGCTCTTCTGTGAGAGCTACAGTGAGTAAGATACTTTTAAAGATACTTTCTTTGTACTACAAAAAAATCCCTTAAACCCAGCCCTGCGCAGCAAGTTCACAAATGTGAGTGTCGAGTGCAGCCATGAGTTCTGCTCCAGCACCCGCGGCTGGCTCACGGCCCGCGGTGAGGTCTGCCTGGACATTCACCTGAATCGGACTTTAAGGAATGGTTTGCGTACCACCATCACCCTGCTCCAGCTGATGGAGACGGGCAGGGATAGCTACCAGAAGACCCTGTTCAGCTACGACATGGACACCTGCAAGACGCTGCGGGAACTGCTCCAGGCCAGCCTCATGAAGGTCTGGCTGAGGAACGTCTTCAAGTACGGCAATCTGGCGGATCGCTGTCCCATCCAGCCAGTGCGTAGCTCAACCACATTAATCAGTTACACGAAAGTCTGGGTCACAGTTTCCCCATCTCTCCCCTCCACTTAGGCGGACTACCAAGTGCGAAACTTTCAGCTGGAGAACCACAGCATTCCGGCTTACCTGCCGCCGGGCTCCTATCGGTTGCATGACACAAATTACTATGGAAGGCCCAAGGGCAAGCAGCGGCGTCTGGTGGCCACCTTTGTATTGGACATAAAGTTTTATTAAATGGAAATTGGGAAAATGGAAAAATGCCAATTCAAGGAGGTTAGCAAGTGGGTCACGTGGTGGCTCAACTTGCAAGGCTGCAGCTGGGCCAAACTTCTCAAGGAGGCGGCTCAATGAGGGGGAAAACGGAAAGTTATCTCAAGGTCTTTGGGTTTTCCGGGGGGTCTTTAACTAATTGAATAATAAATTCAGGTGAATTTATGTGGCTAGCGACTCCTGTCCCCCGCTGTCCTTGCTCATTTGCAGTGTCAAAAAGTCGCTCAAACTCAATGATTTACGTTTTTGGTGCTCCACATAATATGGCATAGCCATAATTGTGAATTGTGTGTGTGTTGTGGGTGTTCCGGTTTGTGGTTTCAATTATCGTAGATGGGGAAGTACTTGCTCTAGAAAATTTTATATTAATAAATAGGTGTTGCCTTCAAGGGACTTCCCCTCAACGAAGTTTAAGGTGTGAAAGTTTTACAAATAATTTCAGCTAGAGACAGGAATTAGTTAAGCTTAAACGGGGTTCATAAATTATAAGTTAAAATGCTAAATTAAATGTGAAAAATATTTTAACAAAATAAATTTAGCTCTGTCAATACCTTAAATCTTTAAGATTTACCAAGGCACCTATAATATATTCTATAAAATTAGCAAATACTTTTAAACTAATACTTTAAACACAATTTTTGACATGAAACAAATAAATTGAGTAGAAATATATATCTTTTAAAAAAACAACTGACGTTTGACAGTAATAAGATTTGTAAGAATGTTCCAGAAAATAAGTTTATTTATTATTTTAAGTAAACTAAAGTACTTAAATATTTTTAAATACTTGCAAACTTGTCAATAAATATAACTGGAGAAGTTGAAGGCAACTGACAGAAGACTATAATAAGATTTAAGTAATGTAAGTTTTAAAGAAAATTAAACTATAATGAGAAATTTAAGAAAAATAATTAGATAAATTCTATAATTTATTATATAATTAATATATTATAATTTATAAATTTTATAATAAGATTTAACAAACGTAAGTTCCAGAGGAACTAATGTAACTTATATACTTTAAGATTTATATTTTGTATAGGTTGGTAGTAATTTATTAACTTAAACCATATAACTTCCTTTTATTAAGTATTAAAATAATTAACTTTCCATTTATTAAGCTTTCAATGTAATTAATTCCTCAGCTTTAGTAATATCTTTTAAATTTTTAAACCTTTAATTAAATAATTCCCCTTTATTACTT
Organism: Drosophila seguyi; assembly: GCA_008042675.1. Lineage (NCBI taxonomy): Eukaryota > Metazoa > Arthropoda > Insecta > Diptera > Drosophilidae > Drosophila > Drosophila seguyi. Next base: position 70,175 of record VNJU01010690.1, read on the forward strand.
TTTATGACCTCTTTTTTGTTCCAGGTTACCACAGCTTACGGTCTATGCCAAGATTATTTACCTCCTGATGGTGAGTACAACCAACATTCCTTCTTTTTTTTTATTATTTAATCTAAAATAAAACCCGAGTTGAGCTCATCGAAATTAATCATACGCACTGTGGGCTCACTTAGTCAGTCGGAAGTCCTTCACTTTGTCTGGCCGTGACTCTCGTGGCGGAAGTTCAACACACTCCGTCTCCGTCCCAGACCCTGGATTCGGTCTGACAATGCAACTGTTTTTTTTTCAGTATTTTGATAATCGCATTTTAGATATTTGCACCGATGACAAATATTACGAATCGAGTGCCCTTGGTGGCGAGTGTATCGACGCGTGCGCAAATATTCGATAATAATGTCAAATGTTGTATCACGGTTATATCATTCACGAAGAGCAACAAACCTGGTCAGAGCCCCGCCCCAAAGATCCACACCCCAGTCACCGCCGAAACTATGCCAAATATTTTATCAGCCAAAAGGGAAATGCCCTGAAAATCATTGATTTGTCTGGCGCTATCTGGCAAATATTTGTGGTGCGGGAAAAAAAGGCAAAGAAAATAATAATAAACGGGAAACTACAATGGAAATGGCGGGTAAATAATTATAAAAATTCCAAACAAGCGAGCGCGCTAATTAAATTATACTGTTTTCTCTCCGATTCTTACACGTTTTTTTTACACTTTTAATTTATTTGGCAATCAATTTGAAGTATGGCCCGATGTCGGATGTTAATGTGCCGAAATAAATAACTGAAATATCTGGCATTCCAAGCGACAAGTTCCGCTTCCCACCTAGACGGACTTTCGCCTGTAACGAGTATTTGTGGTATTTACCTGTTTGTTCTAAATGAACAACAAAATATTATGCACATTTTTTTTTTTGTTTTTTTGTGCGAATAATTTTGGCATGAGTGGGCCCGAGGCTGTTGCGACGAGTTGATTGAATTGTTCACTGCCTCGAGTATATTTTATTGAGCTCATCCAAGTACGTACTCCTCATGCCCTAGGCATCCGAGAAATCTCTGCCTCCGAGTTTGACTCTGACTCTGAACCTCTTCATTTACTCGAATATGCAAATAGTGACCCGGCAAGATGTGTGATTATTTTTTGGCAATATTCGAATATTCAAAAAATTCCACTTGCACCCAATGAGGATGTGAAGATGAGGGCCAAAGAGAAGTGTTAAAAATTTTATGCTTGTTATTTGTTTTTACAAATATTTGCGGCTAGGTTTGGTGTTGCGAAAAATAGAGATTGATTTAAGGGTTACAGAGCAAATAAGTTGCTTGACTAAAATAAAATAATATAAATATAACTTAAAAATTTACTCAATTTAATTATGTTTTTAATTTAGAGAATTTAAGCTTCTTTTATTACATAAAGATACATTTTTATCTTGAAGTTGATTCCTTAACTACTGGAAATCAAGTTGATTTTAAGCTTAGTTTTGTGTTTTCTCGAAACATTTATTTATATATTCACCTCCGATTTGTATCTGTCGTTAGTTACTCCTTTTTCTATACTTCAGGGATTCTTTTTTCAAGTATATTATATTTATTGACTGTCAGATACATTAAAAACAATCAATAAGACTTACTTAAGCTAACATATCTCATCTGAATTATTCTTTAAAATCTTTTTTTCACTTTTCTAATTTATTTCTTTCCTAAATCTTTATTTATTTGTTAAGAAAACTTGAAGAAAACGTATTTACTTACTCAATTTAATTATTAAAAACCAGTTCCACAAAACTTTAGTAATTTATAAATACAACTCAGTACATAAATCAAGACTCCACCGTCTCCTCTGACTGACTGCACTTGTAACACTCCAAAGTATCCTTCATTCGAAGCCTCCTTTATAGCCCTTCGTAGGTATAGATGGATGGGTCTGGAAATTTAATATAACTAATGCAGGCAGAGTGCCTTTCCAGGGTTAATACATATATTTACAGACGACGCAAATCGGCAATGAACGTGTGCCGCCGAGCAAATAAATGAGCAATCAAGGGCCAAATTAGCGGCGCTTTTTATGGTGGCTTAGCGTCGATTTTGATTGGCGCCACGATGTTAAGGCAATTTAGTGGTATGAATAGGTGACTTGCACTAGCCGAAAGATATCTATATACTGGCCTGGAGTATCTCTGTGACGAAATCAAATCAAATCAAAACGCCACAACATGAAATTCGTAATGTAAAATGTATCTTTTTATTGGGTATTTCTGGGAAACTTTCAATAATCTTATCGGGGGAAGTCTTAAAAAGTTAGAAAAAAGGCGCAGAAGTTTCTCAATGAAATCCAGATAACATGGGATTTATCTGGCTGCCAAAGTTTCCATTGAGAGAAGGTTATTTTTTGTTGTTTAGAAACAAATACAGAACATTTCCTGTAGGCTTTTGGGATTTTTGTAATTTTGAGATGAGTTTTGGAAGGGAAATTCCCTTAAAAGAGCGAAAAAGCATTAAACAATATGTCTTTAACAACTTTTAATTAAAAGGTAATGGTTATTAAAAATAAATATAGATACATGTTCTTGTATTTAACTACTTTTCCCTCTAATTTTCCTCTACCAAGAAGTTGCCAAGAGAACACGGTTTTATGGCACAAATTAGTGATAACTTGCACCATTCTTTGCCTGTTTTGGTTGTGGTTTTATTAGTAAGTTTAAACGTTGTTTTGGTGTATTATTATTGGGCGCTGTTTTTTTCTTTCTTTCGTTTGCCTCTCGGTGCGTGTTGTTGCCGCTCCGCTTATCAGGAAAAATATTTCAAAACGTTAATTGAATTGTCAATAGATGGGGCAGGCAGAGTACAGCTTTTTTTTTTTTTTTTGGAGGTGGTGTCTGGGTAAGAGGTGCTCTGATAGCGCAGTTTTAGATATATAAGACTGTACATATACTTCTTGGTATTGCCTCTATAAATACCAAAAGAGCTAAGTGTATGTAAGTCGGTCTCTAATTGCATTTACCAGATAAGAGCTCCTCAACTCCTCTCTTGGATATATCCGAAAATGTATATATCCAAGCGACTGCGACGAACTTGTTATTGTTATTATTATTGTTTCTCTCGATATCGATTCTGTCCCATTCCGATGATTATCTTGATCGGCATTGTTTTGGTCAACAGCGGAAAGTTTTTGTCGCGTTTTTGAAACGTGCTCAAGCGATAGGAGGGTTTGTGCAAAAAAAAATAAAACACAAAAACGTGTTTTCCGCAATCACTTTGACTTTGGCATTGATAAATCGGGCTACCTCAAGAAATTTCAAGGAAGAGAAACATCGGGTTGAAATGATAGTTTTGGGGTGGCGGGGGAATCCCCGCGATTAAGAAGTACATTTCGTGGAGGTCAAAAGCGACATTTCTCGAACGAAATAGTTATTAATTTAGTTGGCTTAGTGTGGAACATATATTTATATTATATTTATTTTTAAGTACTCTACTTATATTTTATGTTTTTTATTCTTTCATAAAATAAATTGCTTTTGGGTACTGGGAATTTCCCTTGGTTTACAGCTAACTCTAAGGTCACACGGCCAAGTTCATGTTTTTTTGCATATATTAAGGCTTAAAGCCTGTTTATATACTGGCTCAGTGACCTCTATATTTATTTTATTTCTCATATGTCACATTTAAGTTGACTAACCAGAATGTTTCCTGATTTGCAATAATGTCAAGACCTGTAATAATAATAATTCTTAAGAATAAATAACTACAGAATGTTGTAATATAATTTTATATCATGAAACTCTATTTCTTTTGGTTAATTTCTTGAAAATTTCTATTTATAAAGAAGTGTTGAGACCTTTAACAATGTTAAATAAGAATAAATACCTACAGAATGTTGCAATATAATTTTATTTAATAAAACTTTACACATTCCAGTAGTTTCTCTAATATATTCTACTTATTATTTGGTCTTAACACCCTTATTAATAATACGGATTTTAAATTAATATCTAAAAAACTTTGCCATATAATTTTAAGTCATAGAACTACAATTTTTCTAGTATTTTCTAGGGATATCCTACTTATAATTTAATGTTGAGACCTTCTAATATTAATTCTTAAATATAAATACTCTCACAATGTTTTCATATCACCTTTTCTAGCAATCTCTTTGTATTTCTTATGAAATATTTCAACCAATTCTCTTATAATTTTAAATCCTAGACTCCAATACTTCAAGTATTTTCTAGGAATTTCCTACTTAAAATTTTATGCTGAAACCTGTAATAATAATTATTTATAATAAAAACTCTCAACATGTTTTCATATAATTTTTTTCTAGCAATCTCTTTATATATCTTATAAAATATTTCGACCAATTCTCCCCCTTAAAACTAGATGCCAAATTACAGATAAATCCCGAAAATCAAGCATCGAACTGCCAATCGTGTGGCTCCACGCGGCTGACCCGGCCAAAAGACAGCTCGTGTGGGTGAGAGATATGAAAAAGTGGACATGGGGCCTCAGCTATCTGGACATAATTTGATATGATATGAACATGATATGATCCCGCCAGCCAAGCCGTAAATTAAATTTTTTTTGACTTCTTGAAAGGCGGGACAATGCCAGTTTTGATTTTGATTTATGCGCCGCAGCAGCAACACTCGAATCGATTTGGTTCTTTTGGCCTTAAAAGGCTTTTGCTGTAAAATGCTTTTCCGACTTTCACGCCGCTATTTCCGGTTGCCAAAGTGAAGTTTCATCCTTGTCTTTGTGTGTCTTTTTTCTCAATCTCTTTTTTCACTCTTTTTTTTCTTTCTTTTTTTCCTCATGTTGACTCTGCTAATGCATGGACAAATACTGCACATTTTTCCTGGGATAAAACGTTCCGATGGATTCTGTTTGGGAGTGTAGATATCCTCCTCATATCTCATATTACTCCCCATTACTCCCTGATTTTCTATAAAAACAATTGCTGCTTTTTTTGGGCCTATCCTTTCGCTATCATATCTTTTTGAAATGTTATAAATACCGCCAGTAATTTGCCAATCGCCGTACACCTTTATATAAATTTAATTCCGTCGCACTTGGCCAGACGACATGTGCTTCGAGCACCACCTCTCTTATCGATAGTCAAGGCGGAATATCATCATTGGCAGCAAGTCTGGCAAGGGCCAAGATGCTTTAGGCCCCCAGACTAATACATATTACCATAAGTAACTTATAGTAAGTCTGGGCAATTAGGCTCCCGACCAATTAAAATAAATGGCAACTTAAGATGGCACCTTTTTTACTGCGCAGATGTTTCGCGCGGCCATTACTCTGAATAACAAATTGGTCTGGCGAATATTTGCCTTTATATTTTCTTTTTCTTTTTTTTTTTTTTTGTTGTGTTGTGGTTTTTATGTAAATATTATTGTCGCACGCGAAATTGATGGGGCACAGTGGGGCCAAGATAGTAATCGTAGGCGGAGAAAGGTGACCCCCCCTTAGGGCGCAAATAATATAATTTATACATTAATAAATGCTGCACAAACATTGGATTTATCAATTGGTGGGCGAGTGTCAGTCAGGAATGTTATCAAAAGGCACTGAGAGAAAGGGGGGGGTGAAAATATTATAGTATAATATATACTAAAATGCTTTCAATATCTCTATGTTTTATTAAGAAGCTTAAAAAATTAGTCTTAAATTATAATATCAATTTTGAGTTAGCAAATTCATATTTCTTATGATGTTTGATTTTCTTTTTATGATATTTAATTTTGTAGCCTAATTTTGTGCATATTTGTAGACTTTTTAAGAGATTTGGGCTCTCCAGTTTATATAAATTCCCATATCCATACATAAAATAATCCTATTTTCTTTAAAAAACCTTTTTTTCTAACAAAGTAAGTGATTGTGGCCTTACTACTTTTTTAATCTGTTTAAAAACTCCTTAAAAACTCTTTTAAAAGTACCTAAAAGTAGGCAATGATATGTTTTGTTTTGTAAATGAAAAGTACACATTTTTAAGGCCTACTTTTAGGCACCTTATAAAAGATTTTAAATCTCTAGAAATTATTTCCAAGTCTGGCTTTAATTTTTTTTTAATTTTTATAATTTTAATTTTAATTTTTAATTTTAATTTTTTTATTATTTATATGCTATTTTTTAGCTGTGCTTTCTATTAGCAAGTGTTTGGTGGATAACCACCCACCTACACCCACACCCACTGGCCTCCCCCTCCCACCCATCTCCCCTCCCCCCTCTCCACACCGATAGCAGGCAGACGAAGCTCAAAGCAATCTTATCGGCCTGCTCTTATTGATTAATATAAAGATACTGACAGGCCAATCTGGGGAAGGCTAAGGCGAAGACCCCACTTTACCTTACCTTCTTTAATTTTTTTTCCCACCTGCCCGAATGGCTGGATGGCGCTTGCCAGGTGACATATAGAGCAAACAGAGAGACACAATTATTTTTCCATATTATTGTTATTTGTTATAGTAAATATGGCAGATATGCCGGTCGGCCGTCCGAGCTCCTTTCGGAGCTCCTATCCTATCTGACACGCATTTCTCCGTCGATAAAGCAATGTCGGAGCATTGAGTGACGGCCCTGCACTGAGCGAAATTTTTTAGGGCTTGCCTTAGCCAGCAGCTATTTGCGCACTTAGATAAGCGCCGTTTTTGGCAGCCCATCGAAGGTGATAATCGATTGGCTTTCAGTTGTTGCTGCTGCCTTATTTTTTATTTGTTGTTTGCCGGTGGCAGTGTGTGGGAAGCTTTGTCTTTTTTGGGTTTTATGGGGCGGAATTATCGCAAAACGGAAATATAATGGCTTCTGTACAATAAAGAGGGGTTAACGGTAATTATTCATGACGGGTAAAGGTAAAGGAATTTGTATTTTGAAAGCGCTGTGTAAGTGGACAGGAATTTGTTGTCGGTTTCTTTATTTATTTTGGGGTATGTACTTCTAGGTAATCTTTTTTTAATCTTTTGTTTTTTTAAATTATTTTATTCAATATTTTATGTAAATTTAAGTTATTTATTTGGGGTTTTATATGTAATATTTAACATAAATTAAAGGTATATTATTTTAGAGAATTTTAAAATATATAAATCAAGGAACAGGAAGTATGGTTTGTCCTTTAAAAGGTATATTTCGTCTCTGACTTGTCTTTTGCCTTTTATCATATATTTATTATAATATAATACATAATTTAAATAAAGATTTTAGGAGAATACTCAATAAAAAATATTATTAAACTACTTATAAAATTATTCCTAGTAGAGAGATATGTTTTATAACCATTTTACTGGTTGATCAACATATAAATATAAAAATTATCTTAACAAAAGTAGAGAGTAAAGTCATTAAGCTTCATTAAGAAGGTAATGCTTGTTTTATTTCTGTAAAAATCAGATTTCTGGTAGAGTCACTCTTTGGAATGTAGAGTCACTCTTTGTAATGATTATAAATTAAGTATTTATTAACTTTTAAATATCTAATTAGGGATCATTATAAAAAGTAATTTATGCTTTTACTAGAACTCTCATTCTTACAGAAATAAAACAAGTCTTACCTACTTAACTTTCAAACATAAATAACCTTAAAATATTTATTTATAACCTAAAATAACCCTCTAAAATATTTGATACCTCATAACCCTTCATAAACCCTCTGAAACCCCACCCAAGCTTCCCCTCTTAATGCAAATCCTTCCCCTTTCTAGGTCACCCATAAATGGTAAATAATGCAATAATTTGTGATATGATGATGACTTTCCAGAACCTACCACCCACGATCACTTTCACCCCACTCCGCTCTCTGGGGCACACACACCCCTCCACCTGTCAGGGCAATAGCTTATGTCAACTGCAGCTGACCCACTTGGAGATCCCTCACTCCGAGTTACTTTCCTACACAAAAGCCCCGCAGGAACCACAAAAAAAATAAAGAAAAACTCTCCCTTTTTGGGGCCCGCTTTTATCAGAAACCAAACTTCCGTTCAGTGTAGCCCCGCCCCATGGAGTATCTTTATATAGAACAAGGGAGTTGAGCGCCAGGCGGTCTTTTGAGATTGCGATTGTGTTGACAATAGACAACGAGCTGTTTATGATGATGATTTCTGCCAGATATATGCCAGATCCAGGCGTTATACTTATATACAGTGACTCTACAATATTTGAGCTGCATAATTACCACATTTACTGGCTGCTCCTCTGTTGTTTATTTCCTGTAACACGAAAGACAAACATCGGTGGGGCTTATATAGACCATGTTCCGCTATTGCAAAACGCATTTGGTCTTATCAGAGATCAGAAAGAAACCCAAAGGCTCTCGGAATATTCCACCTACTCTGCCACTTTGGTCTGTTTGTCTATCTAAGAGATACACCAGACCGGAGGAAGTTCTTTTGTGGACTTAGTGACTCAAAAGCAATCGGTTTCTATAGAGTTTTCCATGCCAAGAAAGAAAAGAGTTTGTTTCCAAGGGCTCTAGACTTTTTTTTGGCAATTTTTTTAGTTCAAAATAATTAACATTCCAGCAAACAACAATAATTAAAATAAAGAAACTAATACAGAATTTACACAGACTTAAGTTCTAACAATAAAGTATTTTCTGGCTTTTCACAGGTAATTATTTATATCCGCTTAGAAACAGTCTGAAATGTAAACAAATTTATTAAATAGAAATACGTTTACTTTGATTTTGAAATACTTTTGCATTTCCCAAGCCACCAAAAAAATATTTCCCGATCATCGTTACTGTCGCAATGCCACGAGAATCAAATCAATTAGTGTGCTTGTCAAATATCTTGTTGTATTTTGGATTAACAACTGAAGCAACCATTTTCGGCGTTATCGATAAAACGATAAAAAAAGAGAGACAAGCGGAAGCCTTGCCACACGCCAAGCGATTGCTGACTCAACTGTACTTAAGAGCGCCTTGACCTTGTGGCTTTCGAGTTAATGACGTCGTTTAAGGACTATTCCAGATCCTTCCAACAAGCAGTATTATTTAAGTATTTAAGGAAATTGAGCCCCCGAACTTTTGACCATATGGCAACTGATTTTATTTTTCCATTCTATTTTCGTTTATTTCCACTCCAGAGGAAGGTATTAAAAACCCATCGGTTTGGGTTAATTCTTAATCCAGCTGCTGGTCAGGGCTATTTTAGTTTCAGTTCTCGTATGCTTCCCTTATCTGTCTTTGACTTAGGTCAGTCACAATGAGTAATATCTGGTAATAGTTCAGTACAGTTGCGTATCAATTAGCTAATATCTAGGGGACTGTGATTCCAAGGTTCAATTAAAATTCTTGAGCGATAATTGAGGTGAAGTACCAGCATTCCAGATTCTAAGGGCCATTACCCAACCCACTCGAAAGCACATTTTGCAGTGCCAAATTCCGTTATCGATGGTGCCAGGGGAACGACCTTACTCAGAGGTTTCAGGTCTTCAGTCTACGTTCTACCTTCTTTATGCAAGTTCCTGCTGCTGCCAGACTTTGGCCAAAAAATATTTTAGCCATGACTAGGCCAGGGCGTGGAATGCCAACTGCTATCTGCTATCAGCTATCTCTGTGCCGCTTCCGCGTCAGTCGTTTGATCAAAGACTGTTCAGACAGCAAACCCTTTCGGCTTTATCTTACCCTGACATAGGGTATTATGTGAGCTGGAAGTGGTAATAAATTAGAGATTGGACTTAGAAGTAGCGAAAATAGATTTTTACAGAAAGTTATAAAGCAAATCAAATCTTAAGTCAGAAGAAAGGTTTTTTAAGTGGCCAAAATTAGGCTTTGGTTTTTACAAACTAAGATTTATATATTAGCTACTTTTATAATTTTCCCTATTTTAAAATATTTTTAAATATAACAGAAAGTATATTACATCTTTAAGGGATTTTCCCTTTAAGTATTACACATCCCAAAAATATAGCATTAATTTTTTAAGCAAAAGAGACTTGTTAAGTTCCTAAAATTAGGCTTTAGGCTATCATTTCTAGTTCCCATTTAACTATATCTAATTCCCCACACCATAAAGGGTATTTCCCATTCGGTTAACCTTGGTTAGCCCCTCCTCCTTTCTGGTACTTTTTACACACTTTTTGCGTTGTAAACCGAAACCGCTGCGATCTGAGGGCCCGACACTCGAGTGCCCCGGTTACTGATGTTATGTCTGATTCGGAGCTGATAAAATGCCAAAGCGCTTTATTGTATTTGACTTGATTTGTTTGGCATTGTCTTGGTCTATCTAATTGCTGTCTAGGCGGTGCGAGAACAGAATTCTAGGAATTATTCGATGGCCAAATACTAGAGGCGACAAGTGTGTAGGATTACTGGCCGCCACTGGGGGACTTCTATGGCGACTTCTATGGCGACTTTTCTCTGGCGACTCTGGCGATTCAGTTTCAATTGAGATACAATTTCAATGACTCTAGTTACCAATTATGTTGTAATGCAATTTAAGGATTTTAAAAGCTAGAGAAAAATTGAGTTTTATATAAAATCAAGAGCTCCATCATTAGTTTTCAAATAAAGAACATTTCCCTTTTCCCAATGCTTGTGCGTAAATTTTTGTGTTGTATGCCCCTGCTGTGGGGCACTATAGCCACTGGCTTGGTTTTTGGCACCGTTGACTCGGTTATTGGCGGCCTGGGCTGGAATATGGTGTTCCAGGATGAATATCCTGGCTGGCTTATGGTCTTCTACCGCAAAATTTACACCAAATACTGTGTGATCATAGGCTCAACCGGTTTGTACCTGCTGGCCACGAATCACTTCCTGTTGACCTACGGGGCCTTTACAGTAAGTCTAAGCCAAGTTGGTTACTAAATCAAAAAGATAATGATATAAATTTATAGGAAAATCAACTGCTAGTTGGCCTTTGGTTGCTGATCAATAGTAGTAAAAATTTGAAAGCAACTCCTGGAGGAGATGAGGCCACAGTTACCTATTACCGTGTCCAGGAGCATGTCTGACTTTTTCCTATAGACTATGTATATTTTTACAGATATCTATGTAGCTAACTATCTAACTATCTTTCTATCTTAATCTTAATTGTATCTAAATTGAATTATGTTTTTAAGTGTCCTATAAACTGAATGAATATATTTTAAAAACGTAAATCCCCATTGATTCTTAATCCCTGATCACATCTCAAAGTTGAACTGTATCTTCCTCCTTCCTGTAAAGCCAAACAGGATTAAGAGATAATGAAACTGCACTTTCCGAAAAAGCCGTCAAAAGCCCCGCTTCAGACTCATTAAAAATCCATTAAACTTGATAAAAAACCCAGCAGAGAGAGATGGAGAGAGTTGGGGGCTCACCCAGGGAAAGAGACAGAAAGCGGAATAAGCATTTCTTAATAAGCTTTACACAAAATCTGGAGCACTTGGTGACAGTCGTACCCAAAAAAGGGTGAAGCTGAAAAAAAATAAATACAAAATAAAAAAATAAAATAAAAGTCGAAAGTGGAGGGCTGCCGGCCACTTAAAAGCTCATTTTGTGAGTGCATTTCGGTGTTGCATATGCAAATAAATCATTCCATTTCGTGCAGCTCATGAGATATGCAAAAAAAACAAAAAAAAACAAGCAACGAAATAAGAAAATAAATAAATATATATTGATGTTTAAATGAGCTTCTCTTAAATCGTTTAAGCGCTGATCACGAGCAGTTTAAGGTTAAGCATTCATTATAAATTATATTAAACGAGTTAAGGAAACGGTATAAGTTTTAAATTTAAACTACAGTTAGTTGGGAATTTGAGGAATTTGAATAAATTAATATATGTAAGTTTAGTGGTATTTTATGACTCTTTAAATTCCTCAGTTCAAGTTAGCATGTGATTTTAAATTATCTTTGCCAAAGGAATGCTATTATTTATCGCTTAAAAATTCATAAATAAATAAATAAATGATCAATCATGAATGCTTTTCGAATTCCTAAGAGTGCAAATGTTTAATAATTTCGATTAGTTCATTTTTTGTGAGCTTAAATTGTGTCATGAATTAATTTAAGCAAACTTGAAAGAAGAATAGTAAAAGATTTCTATAAAAGAAACATAATTTTCTTGTTATATTTAATTATTTTGAGTGATAAATTTAACTATAAATATAAAATATATATTTATACATTAATTTATGCAAACTTGAAAGAAGAATAGTAATAATAATAGATTTACCTGAAAGAAACGTAATTTTCTTTTTATATTTAATTCTTTTGAGTGATTAATTTAATTATAAATATAAAAGATATATTTACCTTATAAATATTTAATGAAAGACCCTTAATTTAATATTTATCTTGATTCTTTTGAGTGATTAATTTATCAATCAATATATAAATAAGTAAATAAGATACATTTTACCCTTTAAAATTATTACTTATATTTAATGACTCACAGCTATTAATGACTGTGAAAGCCAGTGCAAGCAGGGCTTTAGGGAACCATAAAACGTATTTACCAGATACAGATACAAATACCAGATACAGTTGCAGTTGCAGTTGCTGCCTCAGAGTTGAATGACACATTTATCAGGCAATCGATAAGCGGTGCCACCGATCATCGATCCGCTCTACAAAGTTGTCCGCGGGATATAGTTATCAACGGGCATAGTAACTCTCGCCGATACAACTTTGTGTTGAACCTCAAAAAAAAAAAAAACACCAACAACAACAACAACAACAACAAAAAAGTGGCATTAAATTCACTTTCAGACTGCCTGCCGTGCTTTTTATGCCGAGTCTCGGCGTCTCCTCTAGCTGGAGCGCAGAATTTATGCGTTGCCATTAAAGAAATGTCCATAAAACGCTGCTCACTGCCGCCTGATGGCTGCTCCGCTTAATTAAAATGCCACGTAACATGCCTTTAACCCCAAAGGATTGCGTCCAGAGTTTTGGGTTGCAAATTGCAGCAGCAGCAGTGGGCACCTAGCCTATATTTATGGCCAAATCGGCATCCTTTTCCAGGCAGCGCCTAATGAGATTTTCAACAAAACTAAAAATCATAATTTCCACGCTCAACGAAGCGCAACAAATTGCCCCGGCAAAAAAAAAGGGGCGTGGCATTTGCCACAGTTTTTGCCGCAGTTTCCAGGCACACCCACAGCCAGCTTTAAGTGGAGTGGAAACACTCTAGAAAGAGAGAGGGAGAGACTTGGGGAGTTTTCCCAGGAAAATTATTTTCATTTTATTTTTTCTTTTAATATTTTAATATATTTTCCCCCCCATTTGACCTTGACCGCGTCTTCCAGTGTTGATTAACCATCACTATCTGATGTCAAGAGATTTTCCCTTTACCTTTCGCTGACAAGTAAATCGTTCACTCTCACTTTTCACTTCAGTTTTTTGTGGCAAGTTTGATACGTAGATTAACAGGCCTTAGACAGTGTCCATAAATTTATGGCAGAAAAGTGACGCCTGAAAATCGCACAACAAGTGATATTTCTTCCTAGGAATTCCCGTGTTCATCCTCTAAATATAGTATATAGAATTTGATTTATCATCATGGAATAGCAAGTAACTGATCGTATGCAATTGGAATTTCATTATATTCTATATCAGAAGTATAAATCTTATCGCCAGAAAAAAACACAATGAAAGAAGTCAGTCCCCCAGTTTGATTTTGGGTTTTGTACTTTTGCTAATAATAACCTGAAGGAATCTATTTTATGACGGGAAACGAGTGCGCCCGATTAGGAAATCAATCCTCGATTATAATAATTTGGATTTTAGCGAACGGTTTATCTGTGCAGATTTTGCTCAAATATCAATTATACGCCACGTTGTACGTGCTTGGAATTGGGGTCTTACGCCAGCGAGGCGTAAGTAATGCAATGGAATTCAATATCCATTAAAATCGAATATTTTCTGCATATTAAACTGGCCACAATGAGATACTGTATCTGTATCTGGCTGCGGCATATCAGTTTCACCCCACACAGGACACAGCCTGCACCCCAGGATCCAGGATCTTGTAGTAAAAGCTTGTGTCTTGAACCCTTTCGTCGGTCTCGTCCTCGTCGCATAAGGCAACATAATTCGCTTCCGTTTGCCAATCCAAAAACAACAAAAAAGTAAAAAAAGAGCAAGACAGTAAGGCATAAGGATAAAGGCACTGGGAAAAATATTTTCAATAATATTTAAAGCTTGGAAAAATAGGTAAAATGTGTAAAATATAATAAAGAATCATCTTCCAAGTTGTAAAAATATTTCAATTGGTTATATTAATATTTTAAGAGTCATTTTAGGTAACTTTCAATCTTTAAAAAACTTGCAAATGATCAATAAATATTTATTATTTATATTTAAAGCTCACATATATCCTAGTTATTTTTTTCAGTACCTTAAGGAGTAGCCGCAAGGGTTGCCATCCCTTCGACAGCTTCCTTTCTGCGGTTACCTCCTCTCCCTCCCTTCCTGCCATTTGTGTGCCAGTTGCCAGTTTCGCGTCCTCCTTCCGCTTCCGTCTTACATGCGACGCGACCCGCAGCGACCCCATAAATCCGCTCACTGTTTGTCTTAGATCTTCCCACTACCCCGCCCTCCCCCTATTCCTGCTTGATTTTCCTTTAGTCGCCAGTTATCCTACACATATTTATTTTCCTTTTAAATATGCTTCGTTTTCTTTTTTATTGCATTCGCCAGTGGCAGTTCAATGAACGCATTTGCCGGCGCCATTTGCCAAGTCATCCCCGCATATAAATCGCATATATAGCATATAGAGTAGCTTATGGTATATATATGTACTTGGCATGTCAGCACCCCACCTTGGCACGTTGTTTTTCTTAAATTTCAAATATCGCCAACATATTACATTCTCATACTCGTCGTGCCACGGGGGAGGCACGCAAACATTTTGGCGCACATTTCCGCAGGAAAAGCGGCAGCCGAAATGCCAAAGGGCCGGCCGACCAGGTGGCCCAGGTGGGTGGTGGGAGGTGGAGTTGGGGTGACCTTTTGCAGCATGTTCATGCCGCTTGACATGCAACTTGGGGCGCAGGCTAGGGGAGGGCCATGGCTAGACTTATTAGGTAAAAATTGGGGAAAGAGGAGGCTTGACTGCCCTTTTTTTAAGGTAGTTACAGTGTCTAAAATTGTGCAAAAAATATATTTAAATATATAGATTTTAAAACAGATTTTAAGACAATATTTAAAGGGGAGATATTAAGGCAAAGAGAATGGTTTTTGTTTGGGTAAAACTTTAAAGTTTTTAAAGCAAGTTTAAGGGCAACATTTGAAGGGAGATATTAAGGTAATGGATTTTATTTAAGTGAAATAAATATTTATACAGCTTTTCAATCATTTAAGTTAGTTCTTTTTTATGTAAGCAAAATCTTTATATAATATACAAATAATAAATATTAAAGAATCCTTAAAAAAATCCCTTTTAAGTCCACTGTGCACCCTTTCTCCCCCCCGACTAATCCATTATGTTATTACATTTACTACAATAACCAAATTACAGGTCTGTGCCGGCGCACTTCCGTTCTATTGATTACATTTGCATTTTGATTAACAAATGATTTGACCCCCTGCACCTGCACCACCCCCCGCAGATAACAACTCACCTCCATGGGGCACACACACACATGGCAAGTGTTTAGATTTGCTTTAATCACTTTTATTACTTGTCAAACACGAATCGGCCTCAGGCCACGTTTTCCTCACTCTCTGAATATTTTGTTGGCTTTTGCGGTTTTTTGTTTACATGTTTGGTAACAAACGGCAAAATGCGAGTGTAAATTTCAGTGGTCTTTTGGCCTTTGCGGTTGGGAAAGCACACACAAAAAAAACAAATTCGATACGGCTGGACGACACGTGCCCCAAGGAAACCGCAAGATCCTGTCCAGATATTACAGTTGTCAGTCTAATCTGGAGGGGAATCAATTAGAGGTCATTATTAGACTGGCCCAAAGCTGAATCGAAAATAACAAGTGGGTAAAAGGGGTTACTTTCCGACGATAAGGTGGAGCTGTCCCCGGGTCTAGTAATATACGATTTGATAGCAAAGTCCGGATGCCACTAAAAAGAGACGATCTTGATATAGCCCGGGTGTCATGGAATCTTTGTGCCGCAAAAAGGAATTTCGCCTCGATTTATTTACGATTTATTTTGATTTCGCTATTTCGAGGGCAATCTTTATGAGGTTTTCACGGAGTGGAAAAGGATCGTAAATCAACGACAGCTGTGGCGCTCTAAGGCCAGATTCGCACGTCATCCTGGCAAGGGAGGGTGGGGAATACATATATATACCATATATATATGATATATTTGTTTCTTGGGCGACTGATTCCCGACCCAGTTGTTCCCAATTGACTGATAAGCTTCAGGTACTTTCTAATATTTGCCCGGTCATCTTTTAAAAAGGGAATCACTGAGTTGCTATATTTTTGTAGAGGAGAAAATGAGTTTGTTTTGTTTTGTTTTATTTTTTTTATTAATTTTCAAGGGTTTTTCTTAGATAATTAAGTCTAGAAAAGATATAGTTTGTATGCTTGTTAATATTTAAAATTATATAAATAAGCTCTTGGGTTTTTAGAGTCTAATAAGAATTATATTTCGCATATAAACCGACTTTTAAAGGGCTTTCTTTGGGCTTTTAGTAACAAATTTAATTAGAATAAATTTCATTATTAAATTAGTTTAAATATTTTTGAATATTTCCATATTTTCTCTACAAATAATACCCCCAATCCCAAAATAACAATGTAATAATAATGTTGATTACCCATAAAATAATAATTGCTTACTTGAAGGTCTTCCGCCCCATCAATCTTTCTCTCTCTCCGTCCTGACCTTCCAGGAAACTTTCACCTGTCCAACTATTTCCTCATAACTTTTGGCCACCAGCTTCGTGTGACTCATGGCTTAAACATTTTCGTATTTCCTTCTGGCCAAATGGAGGCTCGCCAAAGTAGCTAAATGGCCAGTCGCTTAATCGTAATCAGTCATTGTTGTTGATTGGGTGATACACCCCACCAAAGCTGCTGCCACTGCCACCATCACCACCACCCACCGAGGGCACACCACCCGCGTTGATTGACAGCAAATCGTGGCGCCTAGAGCGGAGGAGAGGGAGTGGCAAAGCTGGTCAGCAGTTGGCCACAAAGTTCAAGTGGGGGCCAGCAGAGTTGAGAATTCAAAGCGATAATCAACTGTAAATGTTTAAGTATTTATGGCTTAAAGTATGGACAATTTGTCATGATCAGCAAAGAAGTATTTCCGGTGGAATTTAGAGATTAATTCCGGTTATGGGAAAGAGAGTTGAAATAGGGTTTAAGGAATATTTAATAAGAAAATAAATTGAGATAATTTAAGGGTTTATAAAAAATATATTAAATTCACCAGCACTTATTACAAATATAATTTATAAAAAGAATATTTTTTTTAAGCATCTTAGTTCTCTGATATTTTAAAGTTTCTCTAAGACTTCCCTCACTTTTACTTTTCTAATTAAAAAAAAATCACTTCTCAATCAATCCCTTCTCTCTCTTCAAAACAAAGGCATTAACCAGTTACCAAGCTCAACAATTTCTTGGCCAAAAATGCCAAATTAAATTGTTAAGTTTATTAACCAACTTGGGCTGGGGCTAACACGCCGAAGTCAAAAAGGCCAAACGGTAAATGGCCAAAATAGCAAAAAAAAAAAAACACAAAAAAAAATATGCAGAAAAAAATCAACGCTTTTGGGCCTTGGCTCGGAAGCCATTAGGCAGACAATGAGCTGCGTCTTTTTTTTAAATGCCTGTCTTTGGCAGGTTCTTGGCCGGCTAGCAGCCAACGGGGCATGCAATTAAAGCCAAGTTAAGAGTAGTTGGCCACCCACGCTGGCCAATTAGTTTGATGAGCGTTTTCGGCTGCTGTTGACGGCGAAATGGGCAGCGCAAAAAAATTAATTAGCTTTTTTTTTTTGCGGTAACCGCAGCTAAAAAGTTGCCAAAATAAAGATTGATTTGAGTTTTGGGATTTGTTTGGTTACTTGTTTGGTTTTTTGTTTGGTGTTTTGTTTGGTTTTTTGTTTTTTGTTTGATTTTTTGTTGGATTTTTTGTTTAATTTTTTGTTTATTTTTTGGTAATAAGCTGACCTCGGCAGGGTCACAGTTAACCTAGTTAATAGGTGGCGAGGTTTACTATGTGTTTTTAGCTGTAAGATCTTTGGTTTTTAGCTTTGAAAATAACCTTAAGTTTTATAATTAAAACAAAAGGAAAAGAACAATGTGGTGTTTGGTGTGAAAAAGGCAGCTAAAATCCTTTTACAAAGAACAATGTTTAGAAAGTTACCCTTTAGAACCTTAAAAAATTAAAATTAAACCCTAAATAACCCAGTTACTTGACAAATCAAATAAAGCTAAAGTAATGCCTTATAATAACACCTCTTATAAACCAATTTCTCTCTTTGCAAATCACGTTTCAAGTCCTCCAATCAAAGATTATACAAACCATTAACCAAATACCACTTGGGATTAGATAACTTTACTTTAAATATTCCCCAGCTATTATCTTCAACTGAATTTTCCAAGAAATTTTCCCCATAAACATGCATGAATTTCAGCTTTTGAAGAGGTTCAAATATCAAAAAAAAAAAAAAGCACCTATGAAGCAATCTCGATGACAGCCGCCGGCCAAGAACTTTTATATATATTTCGCTAATGAACAGCCCTCGGCTATCACTTGACAACTTAACATACTTCGACTTCGAGTTGTTTGTAACCGAATCTAATCGGTGGCAATCTTTGCGGCACATTCCTTGTGACGTCACAGCGATAGTAGGACGGGCAATCGCATTGGCCCGTGACTTTGGTTATTATTATTTTTTTTTTTTTTTTTGAGATTCGTTTACGAGAAACTTTACTTGATTTTTGCAGGCAGGCAGCTGGCAGTTGGCAACAGCTTTTGATAAGTTTTCTTGGGCAAAAAGTGAAGAGTAATTGTTTATAAACTTATGAAAAGAATACTTATTTAAAGAATATCGAACTGTGAGTCACAAACGAGAGTGATGAAATCGTAGCAGGAAAAAATTCTGAATGGAACCTTTGGACCCTTGCTGATATCGCTTGATTGAAGGGGGTCCGAAAAAAGTGACAATAAACCCGAAAGTAATCCCACTTAAGATCTCTGTTATTTTCACTTCACATGCGAAACGTGTAATTATCATTTCGAGTGCCGAATGGAATGACATTTTGGTTTTTCAAAAATCCACTGAGAGGAGGGAGAGAGCTCCTGAGAAGTAATCCCCATTAGCCAGATGGTAACTACTCCGGCAAGTACTTGACACTATGGTTAATTAGGGGTAACTATGGTCAAGTATGTATCTTTAATTGAGTGGCTTATATGTCTGAATTAATACCCTTTCCCCCACTTTCCTCTCTAAATAATGCCTAATCTCCCTCATTAATATCGCTCTACGTTTCCCTTTTCACACCCAATCCCTAGGGTATTCCCCCTACCTAATATAACCCTACTTAAGTGGTTCTAGAATTGCTTCAATCCAATCCAATTGAAGCCAAAGCCAAAGCCAATCCCTCCATCGGTGTCTGTGCCAAAGTGCGTCCAGCAATCAAGCCGAGTGCCTGTCCATGGCAGGCGTCGAAAATCAGGCATCAACGGACATCAGGCATCGCCAGCGGACATCCCACATCGATACTGACAATGGCCCATTATCGGGGATTACAAGGACAGGGCAGGAAGGGCCACAAAAGAGCCAGAGAGGAGCTCATGACTGCTCACGGTGCACAAATCGCCATTGTTTCGCGCGAACAAAAGGGGGATTGCCCAAGGAGCAGTAGCGCCCCAGTTGCCACCACCTCCATCTTCTCCTTCTCCACCCTGGTTGTGTCCTCTCAGCCATGTCCATGTCCATGTCCATGTCCATGAATCGATTGTCTCTCAGTGGACCGAGCCGCGCCCCTTCTTCCTGTCCTAAAGCCATTGTCAATCAATGTTCAATCAACTGCTGCATTTTTTTTGGCAACTTCCGCTGGGAGAAGTAGAGTAAGGGCCCACCCACATGACTGACACACTTCTAAAGCACTGAGAGAAAAAGTAGATAAAGTTTTAGAGAAATTAAAAAAGGTTTCTAGAGGTGCTGCCAGAAAATAAAGAGAATTTTTAGGTTTAGCTTGGAAATATTGTTTATTTCTGTGAAAAACTTGTACAAATTATGCATCAAATTAAGCGAGTTATCCTTTTCTTTGAGTGTCCTGCCACTGGTCGCAACGGATGTCGCATGCGGGTCCTCATTGTGACCCTAATCGCTTTAAATTGCGATACACTTAGGGGTGTTTCCGATGGGTGTTAACCGTCTTTATGGCCAGCCGGAACTATTGCCATTTCCCGTGATTGCAAGGACAACGGATTAATGATTGGATTGAGTATGTTAGCTCGGCTAGGAAACAGATCGTGGCAAGGGCGTGGCCACCGCCCAAGACCATGGCTGCCATCACTATATCCTCGAGTCTCAAAGGTTCGATGGTCTGACTTTGTGTGGGGAGAAAGTGCAGGAAGCCCGCCTTCACCGCCAGCTCATGGACATCTTCCACCAGTTTGCTCTGCAATCCGCTCTCGAAAAGTCGCTGGATGTGCTCATTGTAGAGCCGCTCCAGCACCCAGTTCTGGCGTATCACCTGAACGGCCCAGGTGTAGCCCACCGGTTGGGCCAGCTTCTTCATGCGACGCCTACGCAGAAATTTCTGCTGATATAGATAGAAATCCATGCGGTCCTCCGAGTCCACATAGGCATAGTTGGAATCCAGGGAATCTCTGTGCTGCTTGTGCAGGTCCTCATCCACCAGCAGAAACCTTTCCCTGAGCTCCTCCGAACTCCCATAGATGGAATTGGGTCGAAGGTTGTGCTGCTGCAGCAATATACTAACATTTTCCGCCTTTAAGTCGGCCAGATTCTCGATGGGCCTCTGATACAGCTTCGTGGTGAGCATTGTGGAGAGCAAAGCCACATATAGATTGGACAGGACAAACCCTATGGCGAAGAGCAGGAGCAGGAGCATCAGTTTGGAGCCAGCCGAGCACTGCGGCAGTGAGAGTTCCCGGGTCAGCAGAGTCTGCACCGCCAGCAGGAGGTACTGACCCACATCCCACTGGCCATAGTGCCAGCGATGGAGCAAGGAACCCATTAGGCACATGTAGATTACCATAAGAGCAATGCCAATCCAAACATACAAGTCAAAGGGTCTGAAAAAGTAATAGAACTTGTCGATGGGATTGCCAAAGGGAGCCATTATGGCCACCGGATTGAGGCGAACCGGCTGACTGGTGGGATACATGTACGTCCTTATAAAGATACTGCCGCAGGCATCCGTCTCGTTGTCTTGCACCAGGTTGAGGCATTCGTTTGTGGAGTATCTCCTGAGACCGGGATAGGGTACCGCCTGAAAGGTGGCATTGAGTTGCTGGGCAAACACCTTGAACATGGCTATAATGCTGCCTTTATAGCGATCTCTCGAGTTGGGTGGCTCCTCATCGTCCACAAAGCAATGCGGTGGATCGTTGGTCACCAGCACTCGGAGGGGATAGCCCTGTAAGTTGCGTTTATCTCGGGAATTTATATATTTTTCTAGATTAGTGGGTGTAATTTTTAAGTAGGGATAGGGTCTCAGTGACCAAAGTTGCTCTTTTTGAGAGGTGTAAAATAATATATTTGAAAATCCTGCATCCCAGTAGGACTTTCCAATTTCCACAAAACTTTTCTCTTCATTTTTATCTGTATCTATAAGCAATATATCGTTATATTGCCTGTCTGTTAAGTATGATTTCAGCACCTCCACAGTTATCAAATTATAATCCAAATCGGCTTCTATATTCATTATAACCAGCACAGGTTCATCGTGTTTTGTCTTAAACTCTTCACTTATGTTGTTGAAAATTAATAATTTGGGATGATTGGTCATCAAGTCAAATTCTTTGAAGGTATCTTCGGTAAAACCATAATAAATTTGAGTTTTTATATTTAATTTTAAGGTTAATTCTTTGATTATTGCGTCTGGGTTGGTTGAAATAAGTTTAAGCAGGGAGATTATTATTAGTAGAATTTTTAGTAGCAACATCTTAAAAGGTTGGTAAGCTAATGAAGCAACTTTCTGGGTTAAGTGACCAAGAAAACTCGGCAAGTTAATTGAATTAGCCAAGCTAATTAGTTTTAGCTAATTATCAATTAATTAAAGCCTTTGTAAAGGCGTTGAAATATGTAATTAAAAGTGATTTAATGATTGAGGTTTTGTTTGCGTAAAGAAAACATAATTCTTAATTAAATTAGGTGTTTATTCTAAGAGAAAAAGTTATGAAAATTAAGTAAAACTTTATTTATTACAAGAAAAGGCTAAAAATTTACCAAAAATAAAAAGAAAAAACAACACTTATCATTTTTTTTTTTATTAAAATAATTATTAGGATACAATTTAGGAATTAATTTAAATTACTCTAAGTGTCTACTTATATCTTATAAATTTTATTATTAATTTAATAGTTTATAAATAACAAAAGCAAAAGGATTTCCTTGAAGAACCCATAGAAAATTCTTGTATATTAAAGCCTTAAATCAATAGATATTTTATTAAAATACATAATTTCAAACCTGACTTCTTCCTTATATCCGTCTTAATTAAATTTCTTAATATATTTTTATAGCAAATTTATATTTAATCTTAATAAAATCTTCAACTACTTCTCTTAAAACCCCAAAAATCCAGCAGTTAACAGTGCAACAACATACCCCAGCTTAACATTTATTGCTCTAACAGTTCGAACAACAGGTTCGAGTCTTAACAGCTGCTAACTTAACATTGCATGTTGCATTTGCCAGCAATTATCGCATGCAATAAGTGCTAAGCACTGCAGCAGCAATGCACAATGGGACAAACCACCACTTTTTCTGGCCAAAATACATATTTTACAAACCGTTAAAATATTTTTTTATTAACTGAAATGTATTCAAATAACAGTAATCTGCAATGATGCCGCAAAAAGTGTCCGTTAACCCCATAGTGCAATGGCCGCTCTCAAACGCACACAACCTTACACTTCAACACACACACACGGCTACTTTCACGCTAAGAGACACAACAAATGCGCAAGTTTTTCAAACTCTTGAGCCTCCGCTGTTAGGTTGCTGTTGCGTGCTGCTGCCTCTGCCACTGCTGCTGCTGCTGCTGTTGCTGCTGCTGCTGTTGCTGCTATTGAAAGGAAGAAAAAACACAAAACCGAAAAATGTCGCACGTTTCGATTCGGTTTAGTCTCGATAATTCAATCGCCCTGCAAAGACGTGCAACGCTAAGGCAACGCCCGATTTAAAGCTTACGTACAGCACCTTACGTTACATGACATTACGCTACGTCAATTAGTAAAACGTGCCCCCTTTTTATGGCTAATTAAAATTGGAAATATTTTATTATTTACCGGAAGTCAGGAAGTGGTTCGTCGCGTGTGTGTTCTGTGTGTGTGTGTATGAGCCAGGATTTCGATTTCATTTCGTCCTGAACGCCAACAAATACTCCAGATTATTTTATATAAAATAAAATAATAATAATAATATTTGTGAAAGGGAAATGTGCTTTATCGGAATTATCGAAATTATCGGTCAAGCGAGGCGATTAGCGATTACACGGGGATAACCACTCGACGCTCCCGCTACCAATGTCAGCCGATAGCCGCGCCGCCAACTGAATTTTAGTTTACTGCTCTGAGCCGGCAGTAAATGGGTTAAAATTATGTACATTAATCGCCGAATGAATGTCGAATCAGTTAGAGAGACTGCTGTTTTTTATTGTGAGTATATATATGCCATATTTAGTGATATTATGATCGATGGAGGCCTGGCCGAAAGTGAAGGTGAAGGGTGTTGTTAATCGATTACGGTTACAGTTTTTATGGCGAGCGTAATCGAATTTATTGCGGGTTTTAATTATACAACAATAATACAGAAAACAATAAATAAAATAGAAATTATATAATCATTAAAGGGATATTTCTTGAAGTTTTTAAATAATTTTCAAGGATATTTATGTTTTTTTTTTTGTGAACTCTGATATATGTTCTTGACTTGCGAAAATTTTAGATATAAAAGCATTTCTTAAGCATCCAATGAACCTTTTTTTCATTGAATTGCGGCCTTTATTATTTAATTTCTTTATTTAGGAAAGTGTTTTAAAATAGTTTATAAATAGTTTTGGATATATATTAAGACTATGATGTATACTATAAATCTAGAAAATAAAAGTCCTTGAAGCATCTTTAAAACTGCCAAGATACCTTTACGTTTTATTAATTTTAGGCTTTTATAATTTAATTTCATTATTTTCAAAAAGTGTCTTTGAATATTTTGGATTATTTTTAACAAAGAATATACTGTAAATTAAAAGATAATTTTTTTTTCACAAAAAAAAAATGTTTAAATGAAATAATTCCACTAAAACTGAGGTTAAAGCTGTTAATTTCTTGAATAGATGTTTTCTTTTAGACATTATTTATTATTATCACACTTTAAAAGACTTTTACTAACATTCAAAAAGCCAAATAATATTTTAAAAATTTTGTACACACTGAAAATCTGTAGCTTTTATATTCTTTTATATTCCTAGTATATATTCTTCAAATTCCCCTCTCAATATGTAGGGTACAAAACCTTGTCTTATCTTCCAACGGCTTCTTCTCTTAACTAACCAACTTTTCGAGACTTGAATTGATTGAGGCGCCGGTTGGCGATATGCTGGGAAGACCCTTAACTTTACAGCGCCACCGGGCACCGGGCCCTCGTGTCTGGCCACTCGAATGGCAATACCCTCGAATCTATAAAGCACTAAAAAAAACTCTCATCAAGGCCCCTCGAAGCCAAGCACAGCCTCAAACTGTTTGGGGCCACAAATTAACCAAGTTACAAAGGCCAAAAGCACTTCCTCAATACTAGACGAAAAATGAAAAAAAAAAAAACGAAATAGAAAACTCAAGAGAAAACCCGCCACCCCCTCTGGCCAGTCCACTGAACGAAATAACTCCCCAGTTGGTAGCTTCGAAATCTTATCAAAGGCGCTCGCTTTGTAAATGCTATCGAGCTATCGGGGAGGTGCCTCAAATTTATGCCCGGGGTAACCTCGTTTCGATCCCCAGTAAGCAAAGTGCAGGCCACATTTTCCCAAGCACGAAAGCACTGAGAGAAAATATGGGTGATATAAGAATTTTCACAGTTAAAAATGTGAGAAACTAATAAATATTTTTGAAAGAAAATTGATTGTCGAAAGAATGATTTCAAAATATTATATTTATTTAAAATCCTTCCAAATTTTCCTAATATTTTTTCAAGTGCTTCTCGTGGTGGGTGGCAGCTGGGCGTGGTGGGGCAAAGGGAGGTTCAGGCCTCCAGTCAAGTCAAGTGGTAAAAAAAGCCAAGGGTTGGCGGCAAGCAAACGCATTATTTTGTAATTATCGACAGAGTTCTAATAAATAAAGCGTAGCAAGGCCCACACACAAAAGAGTTTTTCGTTATATATTTCTCTTTTTTCTGGGTTGATGAAATTATGAATGGAGATAAGGTGTGGCATGTGCGAGGGAAAGAGAGACGAGGCGATACGCGGTGGTAACTCTCCATTCATTCAAATGTTATTTATAAAATATGAAAGCAAATAAATAAAATAATAAAATTTGTTGCATAAATAACACTTGAGCTTTGCCAAATATTTACACTAAAAATAGCTGGAGATAAAGAAGAACTAGAGACTTTTACAATTTCCTGGGAATTAGTTAGACACAAAGTCTAGCCCCATAAAAACTAGAAATAAATCTTGTAAAAAATTATAGAGCCTTAAGAAAATATAATAAAAATTCCATGGTCAAAGTCTACTCTCCTTATTCATCATTAAATAAATAGAGAGAAAAGTGCCAGAGATAAAATGCCATTGAAAGTTTTGTACAACTTCCCAGAGATACCTTAAATCGTATAAAATAAATCTAGTAAATTTTGCACTAATAATGCGACATTGCCTGGTCAAAGTCGCCGGTAAATTACAGATGTAAGCGCACCTGGCAGGTAAATCTGGGTCTCCATTTGATTTACAACCTGACCTGGCACAATAACACCCATAAGACCCAGCAGTAATTTCTCTTCGGGGAAGGGGGAAAGGGGAAAACACAAGCGCCGCCGCTGGCCGAAAACAATAAATTCATTAAATCAAAGGCGCGATTATTAATGAATGTAATAAAATATCAAAAGAGAGACAACTAATCAAACATGATAAATTACCCGAAGAAGGAGGGTATTGGTGGGGTTAGGTAAAGGCTACCGGCATACCCTGCACACTCCACCCCCTCACCGAAGAGATGACATGAAATACTTTACTTTTGTGCTTTGTTTGCACGGTATCAAAGTATTTGTCGTGACAAGGTGTAAACATTGGTATGCAATTTAGGTTCGATATTGTTTGGTTTTCTTTTTTTTTTTTCTCTTTTTTTGCCTTTTGGTATCTGATAGATACAATTATTGATGGGCCGCTGAAAGATAGCAAGGCGATAAGAGCGCACACACAGAGAATAAATACCATATAGAACGTATAATAATAATTTGTAATATCCCTTTTTTCAGGTGGTGATTTCAGGTGCATTATGTACAGTAGAAGATTTCGTAATAATGTCACAGTGTGCACACAACAAAGCCATACACCTAGCTGCGGAAGGAACAGTCTCAGTGACAGACACTTCACAGATCCGTAAGTAATTTCCAATAAATTTACTACTTAACCCTTTAAGACCTCGGGCTCAGTTCAAGTGCTTCAGAGTCTCGCATCTCCTGTGAGTATTTTTTTTTCTTTGTTTATTGACACGTCTGCAGGAAATGCCATCTAATTTACAATTTCCAAAACTCTCTACCTTTCACAAAACTAAATATCCCCCCAAAGATACGAAAATATTTCAACAATTTACAGTAGTTTGTTGTTTTTTTTGTTTGTTTGCTTTCATTTCCATGACAATTGATGGGTTAAGGAGGGGACCAAAAAAAAAGAGAGTAACAGAAAGTGCCACAATTGTTGAATATTATTATTAATAATAATAATGTTGCCAACTGTCAGCTAAGAAAGTGACGAAAGCGGCTTGAGATGAGGTAACAGCAAAGGATGGAATTTTAAATGAAGCTGGAAAAGGTTTCTTTGGGGTTTCATTGAATTTTTTCTTTTATTTTTTAAAGGTTTTATAATTTATTTTAGGGGATTAGAGGTAAGGGTTTGGATTGTGATTTGAATAGGTAAATTATTTATTTTCTAGTAAAGAATTAACAGAACCTTTTACTATTCAGAGTTCGCTCTTTAAATATTTAACACTCATTGTTGGGATTTGAGTTTAAATTATGATTAAACTCTTAATTTATCTAGTCTTATAAAAAATCAATAAATTAAAATAACAACATAATCAGCAACTTAATATATTAAATAATAGATATTCAATATAAAAAAAAACCTAAGCATCTGTGAGTTAGCTCTCCTCGTGCAACATTTGTGGGTCAGCGGCCATAAAATGCGTAATTTATTGCAAAAAGAAGAGAGAAACAAAAGGAAAATTTGCTACGCTTTGGGTCAACTTTCACTAAGCGAAAAAAGAAAGAAAAAAACAGAAAAACAACCTTTGGCCAATTAGAGCCGCTGCAGCTGCTGCTGGCCTGAAACCCAGAAAAAAAGAGATACAAGGACCAGCACGAGCTACGCAGGCTTCTTCCCCTCCACCTCCTCCTCTCTATCCTTGCACAGCAGGATAATAGGAAAATAACAGCAGAGACAATGGCGGTTCAGGAGAAGCGAGAAAAATGCTGGAAAATGCAGTAACAACAGGTGCAAAAAAAACACAAACCTTTCCAGCTGGTCCTGCAGGATTCCGAAACAACAAGCACTTAAGGCTAATGTGCGAAAAGTTCCCTTTTCTGTCAATTTGCACGCCTCTTGGTCAGGGTTACCCTAGGACCCAGGACCTAAACTCCATTCATTTGCATGACTAAGCTCAGGTAGTAGGGGATTAGCCTTAGAGTCCTTAGAGTCCTTAGTCCTTAGAGTCCTCACCAAATGCGGGTTTATCCCACTTGTTTGGCTGGGAATTTCCCCTCTGGTCAACCGAATGAATCCCCGATTAGCTGGAAAAATATAAAATACTACAAGGCTACAGGGGTTGGGCTGGCTGCTAATGAATCCTGACATCTCAATCAATTTCTCTCAATATTTTCAAGGGAGGTGGAACTTTCACCACCCCAACGAGACCACAAACATTTTCTCCCTTTTTTTTTCCATTTTCCCAAAACAGAAGCGGGCCACACGTCAATAAATCACACGATTTAATTTCAGACCAACAGAAGGCGAAAATTGTTGAGGTGGCCACGCACGGGATATATCTGGCGTATATCTAGGACTGCAACTGCATCCAAAAGGGGAACCCCCTGGGCCATAAAACATTTTATAGCTCATCATGTGCGGTCATAAATTTAAGAACGCAATCAGTTCTGCTCTCAGTTCCCCTTGTATTGTATATATAGTTATTCCGTGAGATCGGGGCGTTGCCCAATCAACACCCAAAGCCATACCCCTGGGATGCATGTAACAAGTAACGCAACCGTTAATTTCTTGATCAAATGATGAATACCAAGTCCCTAAAGTCCATTGTTTCTTAACCTTTTGGGAGTCGCCTGGGTAGTAGTGTATCTATATATCTGTATATCTCTATGTTATATATGCTATATACTATCTCTTGTTTGCCTTGTAGTTCATTAAAAATGTTTAGCATTGTTCAGCATCGTTGAAGGCTGCAGCGCCAGCAGCAAGATCAATCAGAAGATCTTCAGGTGCTCAGCCAGATTCATGAGGCGGCAAGAAGTATCTTTGAAGTTGAAGTGGTGGTAGCGCCGCTGTTTAAGTTTAAACATTTGATTTACTTGCTTTGAAAAGTGGGAATGTTATGAGTTTAAAATATAAGATATAAAACTGCTTTAAGAAGTATGCATTTTCTGAGTTTAAATTATATAATATAAAATGGTTCGATTTTATTTTTGTATTAATTTATTTACTCGAATTTAAATACAACTCTTTGAAAATGTAAATAGCAAAAATACTTGTTAAATAACTGCTGGTTTTTAGCCTTTATAGAACTTTGCTTAAATAATTTTTCTAAGATTTAACTCTATATATTTCTTAATTAAAATTATAATACCTTCAAACCTCTACTTTTCCCTGAGCTCATTTATTTATTATCTAAATTCCAATCCTCTTCCCAGCCTTACCATTCACCTTCTTCCCTGTTTGACTTACCTTCACCTTCAGTTCCAGGTCTTAAACAAATTTGTTAATCCTTTTTTATACCCTTGCAGGGTATTATAATTTTAGTCAGAAGTTTGCAACGCAGTGAAGGAGACATTTCCGACCCTATAAAGTATATATATTCTTGATCAGCATCAACAGCCGAGTTGATCTAGCCATGTCCGTCTGTCCGTCTGTCCGTCTGTCCGTCTGTCCGTCTGTCCGTCTGTCCGTCTGTCCGTCCGTTTCTACGCAAACTAGTCCCTCAGTTTTGAAGCTATCTGAATGAAACTTTGAAGATAGTCTTCTATATGCTCTCACTACTATATAAGTCGGAACCGGCCGGATCGGACGACTGTATCATATAGCTGCCATAGGAACGATCGGTAAATTTTAATCAAAAAAATTATAACTTAGCCAATTTTTAAGATATTTGCATAAAATTTTAGATCTGATCATTTGGTATTATTTT
>VNJU01010702.1:0-98531 GCA_008042675.1 Drosophila seguyi
CAGTGGCGTGCCGCTTTATTGATCCAACCCCCTCGATTCAGTAGTTGGTTTTCCTTTTGTTTGCTTCAAACCTGAAACTGAAATGGAAACCGAAGCTGAAACTAGTTTGCAACATTTACGCATCGCAATTGTCGCTGTCTGGTGACCAAAAAGTGTGCCATGGCAGCAGCATTTGGACTATATCTCCGTTCGCCCCTCGCCTGCTCCCCGAAACATTAATGCAACGCATTTTGTTGGCTGACTGCAGCATGCAGCGCTGTTGCATCAGCAATTATTCGCCGCTGTCTGCCGCTTTATCACTCGCCCCGCACGAGACTTCTGCGACTTATAGATGCGACCATATAGGCAGTTCGAAATCGGATCGTAAAAGGAAACTATGTGAGGTCGTCTGCTCCGGCCTTATCGCCCGCCAGCCGAAAGCTGAGCATTCGAAACGAGTGCATCCATTTAGGGATTCCTGCGGCGCATAACGCAATGTGTTTATGTAACTCGCGGCTAATTAAATCCACTGTGGAGAAATTGATATTGCGGCGCGACGATTTGAGGTCAGGCAAGCTGGGGGGAGCTGCGCATTTCTGCTGAACTTGAAGGAATTTCGATAAGAAATTGCAGTTTGCCTGCGATTTCTGCGTATTTCCTGCGGAATTCCATGAAATATGCTTTAATATTCTTCTAAAAATAGTTTCTATTTTAATTATGAGTACATATTCTTGTGACAATTAGTCTTAGTTTGCTATATCTTTAAAAAATGTTAAGGATAATCTTTTTTAAATCACCAAAATATATACATATCTAAATAAAATATTAATTAAATGTTTTCTCAAAGAATAAATATAATTAATCATAATTTTAATTTTTACGCAGTAAATAAATTATTTTCTTCATTCAAAAACTATTAAGGAGTAAGCAGACTCCTTTGATCCTTGCTCTTACTCAAAGCCAAGAGTGTCTCCCAATTTCCACTCAAAACAATTGCGCAGAGCGTTCACTCATTTGAAATTTACTCGTTTACCCCTCGGACTTACACTCGAGTTGCGTCGCAATTTTGCACTCGACTCGTTTGGAAAAGCTTTCGGACACAACTCTCGTACGGAGGCTGCAGAGGCTGCAAACCACTTTGGGCGGAATTGTTATTAAGGATAGCCGCTCCGCCATCAGGCACTCAGTTGGCGGCGAACCTCTCAACCAAACGGATGTCAGCGCGAAAGACGTGTGCGAAAGTGAAAGGACTGCCTCCTGTTTAAGGGGATAACATTTGCATATACATATCTGTATATATATATAGACGGGGAAGCCCCAGACACAGACTCGGCGAAAAAGCGTGCGTTAAATGTAAGCCAGGCGGCCAAAGTGTGCCAAGTGTGTGTGATTGTGGTGTGCCACAGAGCCGCAAAAGAATAAACAAATAAAGCGAAAATATTAAAGGCTAATTGGACGGAGACGAAGGCGGAGACTCTCTCTGACTGAGTTGCCAAGATTTCATTGTTATCTCTGACAAAAAACGCCAGCAGCAGGACTCGCAAAATCCTGCGGAGGGCCTGGCCCACAAGGATACGGCCAGGAAGTCACCGTTTCTCGGCCAGACTTATCCGCAGAGTCAATCGGTGACAGTTGATGGGGTTGACTTCCCCCCAAACAAGAGCAGCACTTGCCATTTCAACCATTTATCATTTAGTTGAACATTAAATGTTTTTCCGCCATTTTCCGACCCCTCGTCGTCTGACCCCGAAAAACGGAATATCATGTTTACAATTTATATATATATGTATATAAATATAAGCAGTATTTTGTGTGGTCCGCTCATAATGAACTTGAAATTGTGCTGCTCGAGGGCAGTTATTGTTTGCGGAAATTATGCAATCAATTTGTGCAAGTTGGTCGAGCTGCTTGAATATGTCAACCAGAAATTGAACCTATTTATTAGTGGTAATCAAGGATCTTGGCTAACTCAATTATTTTTACTTTAGCAGCTACTTGAAAAGTTAAACTTTGTGAAGTTATCTCGTGGAAAAGCCCGCAAAATGGGTCGCATTTGGTGTTTAATCGTCGTTGCCAGCTTGCTGCAAACTCAGAGCCACAGTTTAAGGGCTCTGACCATCAATGGTATGCAAATTATAATGGTTATTAATTTGACTAATTTAAAATTCTATTGAGTTTGATAATGTTTGGAAATTTGTTAACAAATATTGAACAATGGTTGAGTGCTGACCAATCAAATATATATTATACCTTAAAATAGGTGCATATGATGCATTGTTATAGCATATTTAGGAGAGGTTATATATTTATATTAACAATAATATTTGCTCGGGAAACATGTTACAAATTCAACCAATGACTGGTAAAAAAGCTTTCATTGAATATTTAATATTTGAATGTATATTTTTATGTAGAGCGTTAAAGATTTGAGTTTATATATTCAAAAGTTTTGTAAAACGTGTAAACTTTGTAAGCATCAGGTGTACCTTTAAATTAAATTAAGATTGAAGTTAACGTACCCCTGGAAGTATTTTTTTAAAAAGTATTATTTCCTTTAATAAAACAAGTACTTTTGCTACCCAAAATTGCCTTCCAGATTTTCCCGGCAGCATGATTTTCAAGAGCTTTTCACTTTCTTAAGTACTTCTTGTTAACTCTCTAGTGCTGCTATCATGTCCTTTTATCAGCCCAAATACCCCGACTTGCGAAAGTAAACTCAAAACGCGGCAAAATTCTCGGTTAAACTGGTGGAAGTTGCAGGCAAAACTTTTAACTATTATCAGGTCGGAAAGTTTCCGACACCTTTTAACTTAAATTAAACATGCCGAAATCCCAATCATCTGGATTTACAAAAATCCCGTTTCTCATCCCCATCCCCGTTCGCCCCTCGCCCATTTTCCGCTTTTCCGACCTTATACGCTTGCAGCTAGCATACACAGAGCCTGGCAGCGATGCAACAGAATATTTTCACCAGTGCCGCTTAACATTTGCATACAAATTGGCAAGGGAGGAAAGAGTCAGCGAGCGCGATGCCGTGAGGAACACACGGAAACATCAACTGCCAAAGGCCAAAGTTTTTTAATCAACTGAAAAGCCGTTTAAACTTAGTTAAAAAAATAAATTATGCTGCAAAATGCTGCATGACAGCATAACTTTTATGTTGTTATTTATGTACAGTTTTGTCATATTTTTATTTTTTTGTGGGGAGAGGGGGAAGAGGAATGACTGCATAAATGCAATCAATGAAAGTTTTCCGACCGCCGTCATGTGTCATGGATACAAAAAGTGCGCCTGTAATTTGATTTTTAATTGGGGGCAACGGTGACATCAAATTTTAATACGTTCAGATCAGCGAAAATTCGCAATTTGTCCGCGGGGCGCAATTTTCCCGAAAATAATGTCACATATTAGCAAAAACGGAGAGCAACGGGGAATAACATAAAATTGAATCGACAATCATGGGGACCCTACCCATGTTCGTACACATTTTATTTTCGCCTGTTTGGGTCACACATGTGGCCAATTTTTTATTGTTCACTGAATGCGAGTATTTATATGTGCGCCTCCTTTGTTTTGCTTTTTTTTTTAACAAATATTGGCTCACATCAAAGTTTTGTTTTGCGCAAGTTTCCCTTACACACACACACACTGGTAGCGTTTTTTTTTTCATGCCACATTTCATTCTCGTCCATAAAAAGTTTAGAAAAGTAATCATATAAAATGTTATTGATATGGCGGCAAACACTGGGCCCGACAAGCATAAAAATTGATTAAAAGTTACAGGGAATTGGCATTGGTATAGGGCTTTTCCTAGCCAAGATTTGCATAATCAACAGCAGCAATTCGGTATGGCCACAAGGCATGTTCCAATCACTTTCAACAAAATGCTCGAATTTCTATTTTATAGAGACCATAAAAATGGCTCAGAAATTGCCCAAAGAAATGACGCTGACTACAGAAAGTTTCCATTCAAAATAAAACCTAAGGAAACGGAAAATTCTAATTGCCAAGGCCACTCTGAGAAGTATGCAATGGTATTTCGCAACTAGCTTTTCCGGCAGTTGAGCCCGAATAAAGGCATTTTATAGCAACAAGTCCGTGGCGGATTCAAAGAGCAACTAATCCTATTACCAGTCATAGCTGTTGTATACACACATGTATCCATATACTATAGCCTGCCACACGAGCGTTCGCGCGGTATAAAAAATGACACATTTTCGCTGCCCCCTTGGAGTGGCATTGAAAAGCCATTGCAGCAGCGTCCTTTTTGTTTTGTATGGTGTATTTTCCCTGCTCAGCACGTGCTCAAGTGCGTGTAAATAAATGTGTTTGGTTGTGTATACACACACACACACATCTGCGCGGGCGTAGAGGCAAAGGCATTCATAAACACGCGTATATTTCTGAGTGCCCCTATTTCCTTTTTTCGTGTGTTTGCTTGGCTTTTGTTTTTGATACGGGTCGCCGGGGGATTTCAAAGCCAGGCAAACATACAAATGTGGTGGTAAAAATACAGTTAAAATATTATTCAAGTTAAATGTATTTATTTACGTACTTTTATTTGTTTAAATGCATTTTTAATGGCGTCAGAATTTAATAAAAGCAATACTTTGTTAGGACTTTTTGGAGAATAACATTTCTGGTTAAACAATCATCTTAATTTAAACTATTATATAAAACATTTAAAACAAAAATTCTTAAGTGTTTGCATTTTGCTTATTATTTTATTTTATTTATTATTTTGTTATTTTAATTAAAGTCTATTCTTTTAAATCTCAAACTAAAAACATTAACCATTAGGTTACAAAATTCCCTAAAATTCAAATCAGTTTTTAAATAGTTAAATAAAAACGTATATTAAGTTATATTCAATTCTAAAGCTAATGTTAATTAAATTAACTGGTTTTCTTTCCAATTCTCTCTTGCAGAGGCCACCTGCTCAACGGACCAGTTTCGATGCGGCAATGGCAACTGTATACCAAATAAATGGCGGTGCGATCAGGAGCACGATTGTGCCGATGGCTCAGACGAAACCCCCGAATTGTGCAGTAAGTAGAGCCCCCTGAAAAGCCCCACGAAATCTATGGGGACACTCCTACACCCACGGAGTGAGACTGAGCTAACCGTTTCGATTCTGTGTGTGCTGTTTAGTGAATGCCTGTCCCAACAATGAGTTCAAATGCCGCACCGTCGAGCAGTGCATTCCGCGGAGCTGGCTCTGCGACGGCAGCAACGATTGCCGCGACAAGTCCGATGAGGCGCACTGCAGTAAGCCAAAAACTACTAAAGCCACCCACTACCATCTCTTGTTACCACCCTCTCGCCGCCCTTGTGTAATCGCTTTCACTAACCAACTTGCCGCATAACTCATACGCACCCTTAATGGAGTGGCGCTTGCATAATTTTCGCAACAATTTCTACCCCTCGCGATGCTCAGAAGTTTAATCAAGTCATTGAGAGCGAGAGTCACAAGCACCAGTGTGTGTGTGTGTGTGTGTGTGTGTGAAGTATGTGTGTTCATTTATGTGTGTGCGGGGGTATTGTGTACTCATTCATGGCGGCCCTTGACAACAAGTATACGACGCGTTGTCGCTGAAAATGGAGCTGACGCTGGCGGTGACGATGGTGCCTGGCAACATCGCATGAAATTCGCTTAATCCTCGCCCACAGACACAATATCCTCGACATTGTCGCGGGTAAACTACAGGCGACCTTCCATAAGAAGAAACAGGAAACATAAACGAATTAATGGATGCGAAAGGATAACTTTTAAAAAGGATTTTTTACATGAAAGCATTAAAGACTTGTAGTTCGAAATTTGTGTTCGTATATCCTTTAAATCTGGCTATAGAAAATATCTTAAAATAAAACAAATTGTCAAAAATGATTATAATATAACTTTAAATTATTAAAATTAATTTAATATATATTTTTTAAAT
The DNA here is from genome assembly GCA_008042675.1 of Drosophila seguyi. NCBI lineage: Eukaryota > Metazoa > Arthropoda > Insecta > Diptera > Drosophilidae > Drosophila > Drosophila seguyi. The sequence goes on from VNJU01010702.1 coordinate 5,919, forward strand.
TTCACTTTCTTTTTTATATTTTTTTTTGGAATTCATAAAAGTCCCACTGTATTTAAGGGCGTCGCTGCATAAAATCAGTTGATGTTTTTGCGATATCTAACCCCTAGACGAGTCCCCCAGGGTGATGGAATATTTAGAAATATTTTCCTTTTAGCCAGGGACAGGGAATGGGTATTCTCCTCTAATAAATGAATTGATTGTTATGTCTTCGTGGGTAATACATGGCGTATGCGTAATGCATTTAAAGCAATGGCAGCTCAACAGAATGTTTTCTCTTTCCTCTCGCCCATTTTTTTTCGATGTGTGTTTTTTTACAAATGCTGCTCATCAATTTCGATAGGAGCCCGCACCTGTTCACCGGATGAATATGTCTGCAAAAGTGGAGAGGGACAGTGTGTTCCTCTGGCCTGGATGTGCGACCAGAGCAAGGACTGCAGCGATGGCTCCGATGAGCACAACTGCAGTAAGAATAATCTGTGAATTGATTTCATATTTTTTGACAAATTTCTTTCTTTTTTTAAAATTCAGTTGATTTTATTTTTGGTTAAAATAAATACGATTCTCAAATGTATGCAGCTTAAAGAACTCTGGGTAGTTCTGCAAGATGTTAATTAAACTCTTGAACATATTTAACGCAAATATTTGCTTTACTTTTACTGCTATGAAAATAAATAGCACTTACCTTTCGTTTATGTTTGACCTTATCTTTTCGCCCCCTTTGTAAATGTATTTGTTTATTTAGTTCGATTCTACTTTTTTTGAGAGAAAAATTGCTTCTCTTTCCCTTGAGCTTGCTTTGCTTATACAAATAGTTTATAATTTCCATTCATCTGTAGCTGCATTCCGAGCAAACTTCGTTCAGAGCTTTCCCCCATTTAACCATCCTCTCATCCCCAAGTAAACCTCATTGCTAACTTATTTCAACTATTGAGGCAACCGCACTTCATTTGGCTTTTGGTATTTAGTTGCCATTCAAGTGAGCTCTCTGCTGGCTGTGGCCAAGACCCCCAGTGACCCCGAAGCCCAAGTGCGGATAATCATTGCTTTAATGCATTTAAAGTTTAATTATTGGAAAAGGGAAAATAGCTTTGCATATTGAATTTATGACTTAAAAGCATTTACATTACATCTATAATAGAAAAAAAAATTCGACTATTTTGTGATGCCTGCAATCAATCTCTTCAAGCCTTAATCCTCAAAAGCAAACTTCATTTTCTACTTCCTCATCTTCAAACTCCCCAAGAAACTCGATTCCAAACTAATCATCGACTTCATTGCGCTTCGTCACTTTAAATTCCCCAAGAAACTCCAAACTCATCGACTTCATTTCCCTTTTGTCCTTTTTTGTTCGACCCTCATTTGTTTGCAACTTCCCTTCCGTGGCGAGTGTATTCCTAAGTATCCTTGATAAATTCCCAGACCAGACCTGTCGCTCCGATGAGTTCACCTGCGGCAACGGACGTTGCATCCAGAAGCGATGGAAGTGCGATCACGACGATGACTGCGGCGATGGATCCGATGAGAAGGAGTGCCCGGTGGTGCCCTGCGACCACGTGGCGGAGCACACCTGCACCAATGGCGCCTGCATTGCCAAGCGGTGGGTCTGCGACGGCGATCCGGACTGCTCCGATGGCTCCGACGAGCGGGTGAGTGAATAATACACGCCATAAATTCCCATTTCCGGCGGGGTAGAACAAAAAAAATAAAAGAAATTCCCTCCCATTTTTCGACGTTCGTTTTTCGGTGTTCGGTTAAGCCACATAAATTATGGCCAAGTTGGGCATAACTCAGCGCCTGCCAGCTTTGGCAGCTTTTGTTGTCAACGCAGGGCACGCGTAAAATTGCATTTTTGCATGCTTAGAGGGGCTGCATAATTTCCGGGACATAGTTCTGCCTGAAAGCGAAAAGTTTCCCGAAACTGTGAGGGCAGCAAACTTTATCCGGTGCCGAGGACTAGGTTTTGTTTTTCTCTTTAGAGGTTCAAGAAAAAAATGCTTTGCTAAACCGCGTTTTAAAGTAAATAGTTATTTAAAATTCTGAAAATATTTACTTTTATACTTTTATATTCTATAAGCAACTTTGCTTTTAGTTTGCTTCAAGTTTAACTTTTTTAAATGTGTTTTTTTTTTTTTGTTTTTGTTACCTTTCCCTTTTTAGGCCTGTGCGAATGTGACCAAAACGACCACGCCCTGCTTGCCACATGAGTACCAGTGCAAGGACCGCATCACCTGCTTGCATCACAGCTGGCTCTGCGACGGCGACCGAGACTGTCCGGATGGCGACGATGAGCACACGGCCAACTGCAAGAACGTCACCTGCCGGCCGGACCAGTTCCAGTGCGGAGATCGCAGCTGTATACCCGGACATCTCACCTGCAACGGGGACAAAGACTGCGCCGACGGCAGCGACGAGCGGGACTGCGGGCTCAGCTTGAGCTTGGGATCCGAGCAGGGAGCCTGCAACTCCACCAGTGAGTTCGATTGCGGCGGTGGCCAGTGCATCCCTCTCTCTAAAGTCTGCGACAAGCGGAAGGATTGTGCCGATGGCGAGGATGAGCCGGCAGGCAAGTGCGGCGTCAACGAGTGCGCCTCGAAGAACGGCGGTTGCATGCACCACTGCGTAGACCTGATGGTGGGACACCGATGCGAGTGCCACGAGGGGTATACGCTCTCCTCGGACAAGCGGAACTGCCAGGACATCAACGAGTGTGAAGTCCCCGGAAAGTGCTCGCAGATATGCGTCAACGAAATAGGTGGCTTCAAGTGCGAGTGCGAGGCGGGCTACATGAGGGATCCGCGCAACCACACCAGGTGCAAGGCCAGCGAGGGTCATGCCTCTCTCCTATTGGCCAGGCGCCACGACATCCGAAAGATAGCCCTCGACCATATGGAAATGACCTCCATTGTGAACAGTACCAAGGCGGCCACTGCCCTGGATTTCGTTTTCCGCACGGGGATGATCTTCTGGAGCGATGTGACCACACAGAGCATATACAAGGCGCCCATCGACGAGGGCAGCGAGAAGACCGTGGTGCTGAAGCAGTCCTCGGTCACCTCGGATGGTCTGGCGGTGGATTGGATCTACAACCACGTCTACTACACGGACACCCACAAGTGCACCATCGAACTGACCAACTTCGAGGGCAGCATGGGCAAGGTGCTCGTGGAGGACTCGCTGGACATTCCGCGCTCTATCGCCCTGGACCCCATCGAGGGCTGGATGTACTGGTCGGACTGGGGCGCCTCGCCGCGCATCGAGAGGGCTGGCATGGATGGCTCCCACCGCACCACAATCATCAGCTACGATGTCAAGTGGCCCAATGGCATCACCTTGGACTTGGTGAGGAAGCGCCTGTACTGGGTGGACGGCAAGCTGAACATTATTTCGTCGGCCAACTATGACGGCTCCCAGCGACGCCAAGTGCTCTACTCTGGCGAGTACCTGCGACATCCCTTCTCCATCACCACCTTCGAGGACTACGTCTACTGGACCGACTGGGACAAGCAAGCGGTCTTTAGGGCTAACAAGTTCACCGGAGAGGATGTGGAGCCTGTCACAGCCGTGCATATGGTGAGTTTTCTATTAATTTTAATTTAATTTATAGTATTTTAGTTACAGAATTGAGGTTCTACATTTTGTAGTCTTCCTTATTTCGTTCCTTGTACACAATTCCCAACATTTTCTCCTTTTAGCTCCAGCATCCCATGGTGGTGCACGTTTACCACCCATACCGCCAGCCGGATGGCGCTAACCACTGTCAGTCGGTCAATGGCCACTGCTCCCACCTCTGCCTGCCAGCGCCCAGAATTAACGAGCGGAGTCCTCGCATATCCTGTGCCTGCCCCACGGGTCTGAAGCTGATGGCCGATGGCCTCATGTGCGTCGAGGATCGTAAGTATTCGAGTGCTTTTGCTACATGCTTTTGATTTAACCAGCTTGGCATGAATTTTGATTTAATGCTTACACTAACATAATGCCACGCATTTCCCCAAATCCTTAAATCCCAAAAAAAAACAAAACAAAAATCCGGCATGACTTGCAACTTGCATGCAGCTCTTTATGTGGCTCCCAGCACGAAACCCCCGCGAGCCCGCAAAACGAAACCGATACCGAAATTTCCTGTGCGGAAACTGCCCACCGGCGTCCAGGTGGGACATGGTGACCATCGGATAGGAGAGAAAGCTGATCTCGGGCAGACCACTCGGCTGCCCCTCATGGCTGCCGCGGCGGCGCCTTTCGGTAGGCCTGAAAATTCTGTTCTGCGTGTTCTGTCCTTTGGCTTCCTGTGAGGGGTGTCCTCATATTGTGTCGTCCTCATATCTATATATATTAATATATGTATGTTGTCTGGAAAGTCGTTTTACTCTTAATTGTTGTGTCGGTGAATGTTCTGGATTTGTGTCATTGTTTCTCTTGCATCGTTAAGCACTTAAAAGAAGAGAAGTAAATAAATATATTTTATTTCGATGTTGTAAGCCATCATCGAAGGAGAGATAGTTCTTTAAACCAGACTTCAAATTGAAGTTGTTTAAGATCCGTGTGAACGCTCTCTTTTAAATACAGAATAACTTTTAAAGTTGTAATTTTTCCAACAATTTATTCCATTATTTATGAGATGCAAATCACTCAAGTATTACTTCCATCTTGTTGAACCCAACCTGTCCTTCAATGTAAAATTTGTTACAGAAAGAAAAACGAAGAAGAAACGAAAGGAGAACTTTATCAGCAGGGCGTCAACGGAAATTTTGATTAATAAATGCCACAGTGGGGGATAACTTTGATAGTTATCCCTTCGAATGGGTTGACATCCCAGCGACTTCCCCTCCATTTATACGTCTCTCTCAACTATGCTTTTCACTGTTTATAAACACTTTCGTGAGATTCAGATTTATTGCAAGCGTATTAATCAAAAAGCTTGCCAGGATCCGCACTCAACCGAAGCCCTTTGTGTGGCACCCCAGCCAACAACATTTGCTTTGTCATGGCCCACATTAATCATCATCAGGACAGCCCCCATCCTTGACAGTTTCATAAACGCCATCCGGATTAAGCCACTTGCATCGGGGCCAACCGCAAGTAGGCAGGCAATGGGCCAACACTGCAATCGCGACCCCCAACGGAGGCCCACGCCCTCCCCCTCCCATTACAAATCCCAAACCACCAACCCTTAACCCAGCCCACAATTCCCAGCCGCAAAGTATGAGGTTAATATCAAGGGGAAATTCGCCTCCAGTGTTTGCTTTAAAGTGCGGCTCAACTTAATGTTGATAACTTTTACTGTTTTGACTAGCAAGAAGTCCTCCGACGACGCCATTAAACGCGATGCGTTAACGATATCATTACGCTGCCATTTCCATTCTCAGTACCATTCCCACTTTCATTCCCATTCCAAATCCTATTCCCAATCTAAATCGGCGGCGGCCGCTTCTTTCGCATAAAAGTTTGAGCCATCAAAGGCGCGAGCGCGTTTAAGTGTTTATTTGCGCCTAAATGCGCACTTTGAGCGATTTGATTGAAAATTCCTCCGCTTCCTTGCCAGTGGGTGGCGTTGGCTCAGTGTACAGGCCAGGCAGGCCCTAAGCCGCTTGGATTCTGATGTCGAATCCCTCTTTCGCTTTGCTCTTTTATTGCAATGATTTCCGTTTTCTTTTTTATACAGTCTTCCCTTTTGTTTATCATTGCCGAAGGTAGTAGCAGCATTTAAGCCCCGTCATTGTGATGGAGCTGAAATAAATCTTAAAGGGGTGGGCGAAACACTCCTGAGAGGGTCCAAAAATAGAAGCCTTTCTTTGGAGAAAAATATATAATGCTTATAGACTTGGCATTTTTTAGACTTATGAGTTTTTGCTTCAGCATGTAAAAGAGCTTAACAATAAGACTTGGAAGGGCTTACAATATAATATCCCTTTAATTTAAATGTGTGTGTTTTGGATGTTTTGTGTGGTAAATTAATTAGAAAATATATATATTTATTAAATTGCATTGCTAAAAAACTAACATTCCACAATTAAAGTTTGCCATATAATACCTCTATGTTTCCATTGTTTTGGTTTGTTTTGGCCAACATTTTCGTGTACAAATTTGTCCTAATTGTAAACCATTTTTATCCACAGTTGCCGACCAGCGCCCAGTGAAAAATCAAACACAAATCGAACAGACCACAGCGCCCAGTCCGCAGCCTGATTCTGGCTTCATAGCGCTGGTGGTTATAGCCAGTCTCAGTGGCTTTGCAGTCCTGCTATCGGTGGTGAGTTTTGGGCAATCAAGGCTGATTGAGATCTGTCTGGAAAACTAATCAATTTATCTATCTCATGGAACAGCTCCTGCTCATTGGCTATCGCTACTGCAGCAAGCGACGCATCAACTCGATGAATTTCGAGAATCCCATTTACCGAAAGACCACCACCACAGAGGATCACTTCAGTTTGCGCAAGAATCTGCCGGCAAGGATCTACGATCACACCAGTGTCATGGATGAGGAGGTAAGTTCTTTATATAATTTTATTATATTTCAAATATTTAATAATTTAAAATTATATCTAACATTAAATTATAATTAATTAAATTATAATTAATTTAATTCTAGTACTCACCCGTCATTGGCATATCCTCGTATTAGTTTGATTCCTTTTTTGGCATCATCGTGTGGCATGCAAATAGGACGATTCTTTCGCTTGGTCCTTGGGAAAGACGAAAGACCAAAGTTGACACAAGACCCGCGGCTAAAAAACAACAACAACAACACGCCTGAAGACTGAGCAACTCTGTGTATTGTGTAAATTAATTATTTTAAAATTTTAAGGCACGGCAAGGACAAGGCGGGCCACTTGGGGGGCGCATCCTTAAAGGATGCTGTACAAAATACTATGTCGCAGAGTTCTATCACAAAACAAAATATGAGAAATTAGTAAAGAAAAACGTAAAACAAAAGAAGTTTAAGAGAAATTTAATTGCTAATTATAAATTACATAGTTCCAAACTGTATATAGCTGTAAGTGTGCATTATTTTTAAATGAAGCGAATTAACTATAACTATACGTACATATGTATAACAAGAAAAAAAAAAAACAAGGATCGTAATGATTATGGTCTACTATTAGAGCAAGTTGAGAAATTATATTTCTGTTGACGAGAAGCAGAATCGTTTTATTATATTACCATTATTACTACATACGTATTAGCCTTTTGTTAACTGTATTTGTTAAGTGTACATACATATGTATATGTTTCCCCACTACATGATTAATAATAATAAACTCAAATATACTTATGTGTAGTGTATCTCTATGTTGAATTTTATTGCCCAAGGAGTGGTGAGTATTTGAAAGTATTTACAAAGCATTTTACTTTGAAAAACACATTTTAATTATAAAAAATTTCTTAAGCATATTTCAAGCCAAATTATATCGGCTTGCAAGGACATTTTAAGGTTTTCAATTATGTTATTATCGATCATACGACACGTTGGCAAGCTAAAATTTCGTTTTAAAAAATCTTTAAGGAATTTTCGGAAATCTTAAGAATTATTAAATTATTTTTATTATGACTTATTTAATTTATTTGGGAACTGCTAAGAGTTCCACCAAAATGTATATTTATTGCAGGCTTCAATACAACAATATTCCCTTTAAACAGCACTGTGCCAGATAATTTATTCTCCATAAATTCCTTTAAATTCAATTGATCTGTCAGCAGCATATGCAGAGGTATATCAATTAAAATTTGAATAGGCATATTATCTTAACAGCCTTCAGTTTGGAGCCTTGACTTTTGACCTACGACAACAGAAACAATTTAGACCAGTAATTTTACAAATTGCCTATTGCGGTAATTGGCCCTAGAAACGGCAAGATCGAATAGAGGCCAGTAGAAGAACACACCTCCAAAACAAAATTGATTGTTACACCAGCCCACTAAAGAGAGGGATCAACCACCTGCTCGCTCTCTTGCCCAGCATCAGTTTCAATGTCAGCTGTGCTCCCGCTCTCTTCGCTTGGGCGTTCTCTTCCGACGAGCTCCACATGTGCCGTCTACTACCTCGCTATCCCCACTCTCTCACCGCCTCAGGTGAGATCCAAGATCGGCTTGTACGCGTGGCGATCATCGGTTCGTCGACAAGCGAGCGCTGCCGAACGCCGCACGAAGCGAAGACTCGAACAGTGCCATTGGTTGCTCGGCGGTATCGGCCTGGTCGGGCCGGCAGAGTTAAATCGTCGTGCGTGCCGCACTGTCGTGTCAGTCTGCGTTTCCGCCGTTCCACGCGCCTCAGTAACACCGTTAGCCGAGAAATTTTCGGTGCGCGAAAAAACGTTTCGGAAAGCAAAAGTTCAAAGCAAATAAAAAAAGTTCAAGCCGAGGTTTAAAAGCCAGCTCATCAACGCATTTCTCGAGCAGCAACGAGCAAGTGTTAATTGAAAAATAATGTACGAGTCTATTTTGGCCGAACGTTACGTCAATACATCATGTGAAACGGCAGCATAAATTTCCGCACCACATGTCTTGTGGTGTTTTTTTTTATTCAAATAAAATCAAATGAAAACATTAGCATATAGAAACGGTGTCGCCCCACATGCCTAAGCTCGCCTAGACTTATCACACTTTACAGCGCTGATAAGCAGCAAACGATATTCGTTTTCAAAAAATACTTGGCCTAAAACAAACAGAGAGCGAGCGTGCTGGCGTGAGGGTTAACGTTAACCCTAGCTTGACCAATGTCGTCGCCCTTAGTCTGCACTTTTGAGTGCCTGAGTGTGCGTTTGTGTGTTTTGCGCTTCATGTTTCTCCTATGCTGTTTTCTGCAACATCGTATGATGTTTCTTTTTTTAGTCTTCGCCTTTCAGCATGTTTATCGTGCATTTGCCTCGCACTCTCTTTTCGATACATTGCCAAACATATTCGGTTTATTCTGTTTCTTTTGACTTTTACGCCTCGCTCTTTGTCATTCCCTCTGTTTCGTGAAATTTTTTGGCAGGCGTTGCGTGTATTTTCTTTGACTTATTATTTAATAAGATGGGTATATATAAACTATATAACGCATCTGGGAAATCTAATTGAAGTGAAAAGTGTGTTTGACCCACTGACCCACGAAACAGTTTTCAGTTCTATCAATTATTGATATTTATAAAATAATTAATAAAAAGCTTAAATACATTTCGATAATTTCATTTTCAAAGACTCTAAAAGAGCTCAGTATTTAATACCCATAATTTTTTATTGCATTTATCAGATCGATATTATTTAATGGAAAGCCTGTGGAAATAAATGTTGCCGTTTTGGAATTATAAATAAATAAATAGAAAACTGAAATAAAAAATTATATAAAAAAACTCGTTAAAGAGTAGGTTAAAATCTAAATCCCAAAGTGAATCTCTACCATATCCTTGCAGCTTGAAGAACGCTTTGTAAAATGGCAACAACTTGCCTGCCGGAATTCACGGAACGTTTTCAATCCACACAATTCAATCCGCCCGCAAATGAAAGTGATAATGACGATGAAGTGCCACCGCCTGCGACGCCCAAAACCAGTGCGTTCTTCTTCAGCGCCAGCACCAACTATCACAGCAAAATACAGCAGCTAATCAGCTTTAGCTTCACCTCCTCGTTCCACCTGCTATTCATTACCTGCATCCTGAGCATTAGCAAGTTCTGCAATGCAGCGGCCATAAACGCGGCTCAGGTGTCGGCAGCCGCGCCCAGTCCCAGCGAGATAATGCAAAATCTGAGCGGATCGGCGCTGCTGGAGCGGCTGAAGGCCAGCACTTTGGGGCCACCCCTGGATAGACTGAAACACCTGGCCCCGGCGGCGGCCAACAGCCTGAGTCCTGGCGTAGGATCCGGAATGGGCATCGGAATGGGACACTTTGGCAACTCCATAAACTCGGTGCTCAACGGCAATCCCTTCAAGTTTCTCAACGTTTCCGGGAAAATCGGCACCTCATTGGATATATGTAAGTACTGTAATTGTTTAAATGGAAAATTTCTAAAAGGTCAGACGGCGTGTACATTAAAATTCACTTGGGCTTTGTTCAAGTTGTAACTTAGATAGTTTATTTAAATAATAGTCTTGATTATGCCTTTTAAATTTTAATAATATATTCGAAGTTTTATAATCTAGGAATTTCTGTAAGTCGTTGAAACTTGTTGTAATGAATCATTTTTCAAAATAGATTAGAATGAATATTCTTACAAACTATGCATTTTGAGTCATTACAAATTTGTCAACATCTTATGCTTAACCTCTTTCGAAGGAAAAATGCAAATGATTAATAGGGAATGATAAGATAATGACTTATGGTTGGGTTGGCCTTTATATTTCTTATATCCACCCTTGTGTACTTTAAATTGTAATCTTGATTAATTAAATAAATGGAACGAGTTACCCGATGTCGGCTTTACGTTCTTTGATATTCCCGAGTTTCTCGAAGTGTAAAGGGGCTCCTGTGTTTATTGTTGTTGCCGCCGGCCTCTCATTTCTGGCGATCATGCCACCAGCAACTGCTATGTACATATGTACATATACGTACTCCGATTTCCAGTCAGACTCCGATTTAAGCCAGGGCTCCGACTCCCGATCCGAATCCGAGAAGTCCGACTGCTCGGTGGCTCGACTCAAGTTTTATTTATGCGAAATTCGTTGCCAAGCGAACGGCAAAGCCAAAGCGTCTGGCAGTGCCAGTCAACTCCGTTTCCACCTCCATTTCCATGTCCAAGCATTCCGCGACGTCATACGATTTTCAGTCTGAGCTGAGCTGCATACCCGTAGTAACCCCTGCCTGCTCCGACATAGCTTCTGTCCACTCTCTTACGCTCTCTGAAGCCGAAACCTTTTACTTTCCTCTGCATTCGCCGCTGGCGACACTTGAAAAAAGTTCAATAAATTTGGAAAATGGTTGGTTGTTTTCCTAGATCGCCTGAAAAGTGTAATTGTTCTTATATAAAAATTAAATTTTCGTTACTTCAATGGTTTGTTTCTATGTAAAATATAAAGACTCTCCTTGAATAATTATTTTTCAATATATAATATTTGTTATATTTATTTCTTAAATCTTTTAAGAATCCTTCAAAATTTTCATGAAAAAATTAGATTGTCTTATGAAGATTTAATTTTGGTAAATTTAAAGATTTTATCCTTTGTATTTCCTTTAGAACTTGATTTTACTACTTTACATGTTAAATTATATTTCCGGTAAATTACATTTTTAATTAAACTAAATTTCGTACAGTGTATACTCTTTGCCTGTTCTGCTTCCCATTCGTAATTATTCCATTTTATGCTTACTTTTTGTACCGGCCGGCGTCGCAGCTCCATGAAACGAATGGAGCGCCACTTGAAAGACTGTAACTTCGGCGGCGGCTCTTGTGAAACTCGCAGAGAAAACTCAGAGAGATGGTAATACGAAGAGGGAGAGAAAAACTGAAGAAAAATGAGGAAGAGAGAACGAAAAGAGCAACAAGTGTCCAATTCATGGAGTTACTTGCCTTGGCACATTGATGGGTCAGAGAAATCTATGGACATGACTCCAGCACGTGGCGGATAAACTTTTAAGATTAAAATGAGCTGAAAATGTCGTCATTTATTTATTATTTACATATTATTTCATAAATTAATATATCACATTGAAGAATAACTCATAATAAAACTTCAACATAAAGAAAACATAGTAGAGATGACATACAAACATCAAATAGAATGATGCATTATTTATTTAGGAAGTATTTAGCATAAACTTAAAAATTCGGTAGGGGACTCACAACACGGCAGACCCTAACCAACTGTTTTGAAATATTAATGAAACCTTCAACTTGGCAAAAAAAATCTGACTCAAAGCGCTGCGAGTTAATGCCAACGAATGTCAAAGTTAAAAACAAAATTAATAACGCTGGGTCATGATAATAACCAAAACTTATAAGGTATAAATATATTGTTTTATATAGGCCAAATCTATAAATAACCAACCATAAATGCATTTTCGCTGTAAATCGGACCATTTTGCCCTCTAATCAAATTTCAATAAAGGCTGAAAAAGACCTGCCGTCAAATAAATTATTAGAAAGGTCTTAACAAGTAAAATAGGTCACAGCTACTGAGATAATAGTATTTGGCAAACAATTATTTCGACCCAGCTAAACATAGTGGCAGCCAAATGAAAGGAAGGCGAAACTGACAACTCTCCTCTCGTCCGGAGTCCTTGACAGCTTTAATGTCCGTCTTCGTTGATTGAGAAGAACGTTCATTCCCACGAGGAAGTCTGTGTTGATTTATTTCCAAATCAGACTGAAACAAGTTTCCACAGCTTCTGTAAAAACTGTCGGAGCATCCCGACAGGCTCTCCCAGCTTGGTCCGGATTTTTAAAATTAACTTGGCTAATTATGCCTGGCATTTGCACGTGCTCTGGATGCAACTGTCGTTCGTCCCTGATGCAAACTTCGTCGGTCTCTGGCTCTGACTCTGGACGTTGTTGCATTTTAGCCGACTGCCTTAATTACAAAGGCATTTGCCATTATGTATAATTATGCCGCACAGAAGAAACGCTTTTTGTGTGTGAGTCTTAATTTTTTTTTTTTTAAACTGGTTTCCTACCCGCACTTTTTTTAATGGAAGCCAACTAAGTGTGTACTGCAATTGTTCGTGTTCAAGTGACAAATTTCATAAGCGAGACATGCAAAACACAATCAAGCGCTGGAAGGGAGGCTCTAAACCGTTAACGGCTCGCTGTTAACTGTATCTCAATGCTGGCCTAATGAGTGCTGCCACTCAACGAGGTGTGATGGTCAAAACCCAGCGTACCTTTTTGTTAACCTTCGATTTTTTGTTCCCACTCGTGGCTCGGCTTCCCTAGAATTTCGCTGTATTTTTAATTGTTTTTTCTATTTCGGGTTTCAATTAAAATATTACGCATACGCAGAGCGGTACGCTAGCAGCAGTTGGTCGAGCCAAAATTCAATTACAAGGCAAAAAAAAGGTGGCGTGATGTTGGCTAGCAAATTAGACATGCGCGCACAACTGTTGAGAAAATTCCCACCGAGAGCCTAATAGAGATTCCGAGTGCATTAGAAATTCCTAAGGGGGAGGCGAGCTATATGGCGCTATAGTAGACCCATCACAATCACAACAAACATACAATGACGTTGGCAAAATTTCTCAAAAACAATTCAGGAACATCATTCATTATTCGCCAGTTTGTACTGAGTCACAGTGCTGCCCATACAGTTTTGCCGAAAACAGATGTGTGACTAATTGTTGTTATTGTTAATAATGTTATTTTAGCCGTTTGTTGCTGGTTTTGGTTGAGCTATGACGTTACCGATCAGGCCACCTTTTTTCCCAATAAACAGAAACACAAACAATAACAACATCATCTCGTACCGTAGCATGTCGAACGAACTCGTATCTCTTTACACGCCACATTTAAGAGCAACTTTGGTAGTTTCTCTTACGTTTTTCATCTTAAAAGAGTTAAAATACATAGGGTTTTATGGGTTCAAATGTGACGATCCCCGAAAAAGAGAGCCAACACTACGGTTCTCATATATCCAAAGCACAATGTTCAACTGCTTATACAATTATTTGTTGATTATTCTTTATCATAATTGCAAAGGTACCAACATTTATCGTGCCAGGCGTTATCTTGGTAGCAATGGAAAAATCACACGAAAATATTTTCTATGTTAGGTATAAGTTTGGTGGAAAAATAATGAATTATAAAGTTAGAAATTGAGAATTTTTGTAGTTCCCCTGGTAGTTTCAACCCTAAACCCCTGACTAAGTTCATTATTTTTGTGCTAGTCATGCTTAACTATCAAATTGATGAAACGTAACTTACGTTAGTATGACATATACTAAGCAGCCATTAGATAAGATAATTGATAAATTTTTATTTAAATAAATAAGATATGGCATATAAAATATTCATGATGATGTATTTAAATTTTTGAAATTCTTTTTTCCTAATATTAAAATTAGTTGCACGGATTCACCTCACTTGAAAATTATACAATTATTTTTATGCTAATCATGCGCAATAATAAAATTTATAACTACCACAAACTACGCAACTATCACTTACTCATATGATAAGGAACTATATTAATCTTACGCCTAATTCGGAAATCAATTTATGACTCAGTTGAATCCATACTGGCAATAAAAACTTTAATGAGCCCTTGAAAAAAGAACATAAACATTACGTAGCCATTAAAAGGCTGGCGAAATCGTGGTATTTCTAGATAGTATTTTCTAGTTTAGCACAAGTAGTTATCTGCATTATCTGGAGTGGTTAGCAGGCGTTTTAAGATAAGGTTCACAGAAGCGCCAACAACTACGTAAAAAATATCAGTTACTACGAAAATTCCATGAAATAAACTGATAGAAGGGTAAAATATGAAATATTTATAATATTATTTAAATTTTGTTAAATATATGCTTTTCCGTTTTTAATTTGAACATCTTAAAGATCGATTTAATAGCATGCTAATTTCCAAAATAGACGAAGTATAATACCAAATGCATCTCAAACTCATCTAATAAAAATACTAAAAAAGATTATAAATCTAAAATCAACTAGCAACTCCTAATTGCGTAACTGAACCTTGAACATCCCTAATTAAATTTAACCCCTCTGTAAATACTTTATGGTCAGACCAGAAATGATTAAATTCTTTAAACCAATGCGTAACATTCTTATCAATACAACACGTACACTACGAGCACCTGATAGGTGCAAAGTTCCCGCTATCAGGGCGTTTGGGTATTCTCTTTTTTCCCTTTTATCTAAATGAACTGGAATTATTTTGGCTAATTTGCGTAATTCTGTACTGTTATTGCAATGTTGTACCAGTAGTTGACCGACCACAGGCGGATCGGAGATTAATCACCAACTATTAATAGGATTGCAGACGTAATCAAATCGGGGCGTAAGGCTAAGGAACAGACAACAAACAGCATCGACAACAACCTTTCGGGCTATTAATAAAGCATTTATATTGATTTGAACTCTGATTGACTTTTGCGCTGATTTCTGTTTATTATTTCGCCCTCTTGGCCAACCAAGACGGCCCTCCTGTCACGCCCTTTGCTGTCATTGAATTAATGGTGCGAAATTTTCATGTGAAATACTCTGTTGGTCAACCGCCCAGCGTTTTCTTCTCAATGATTGTGTGATTGATTCCTTGGGCGAGAGCGAGGAATAAAAGAATAAGGCGAGAGTAAAGCTGTTCAATGAACTCCGCATTAAGCATTTAATTGGCCCGTAGCCCGTAGCCTGTGGCCTCTTCTGTTCTGGTCGGCATTTGTGATTCTGTCAATCAAATTGGCGGCTATGACCGTTTGTGGCTGTCGACCACGCCACGAATTATTGCCC
Source organism: Drosophila seguyi (assembly GCA_008042675.1). NCBI lineage: Eukaryota > Metazoa > Arthropoda > Insecta > Diptera > Drosophilidae > Drosophila > Drosophila seguyi. Next base: position 21,279 of record VNJU01010702.1, read on the forward strand.
CACTGATTTAATTTGTATTAAATATCTACCACAACGATAGCCGGGTGAATTGCCGTGGAAATGAATGTTTGGAAAGGAAATTGATATTTCCCATGTTCGATATTTACCTCCACGAATGAATGAATCCTATTAAATTACAAACAGGAAATATTTATATAAATAAACTGGGAAAGTTTGTAAATTAAGCGCTATTTTCTTAGAGTTTTTTTTTAGCAAGGAGCAAGAAATCTAAATCAATACATGTCATGCTTCCATAGAATAAATTATTTTTTCCTTTAATATTTTCATTAAAATGTATATACATTTTATAATTTTTTAACATATATCTATATTTTATAAAACCTTTTCATTGCTTCTGTTATTAAGACCACTAAAAAGTTCTTCAATTTACTAGTTCCCCAAATAAACTTTATAGTTTAAATTAAAGCTTATTGAAAAGTTTCTTTACGCCTACTGGAAAATCTCCCAAAATGCACGTTTCATCAATTATTATTTATTATTAACTTTACGGATGCCCAATTGCGATGGCATTTCCTGTTCAGCCTGCATATGAACATCGTCAGCCGCTATTTAAGACACAAAAGGATAGCACACCTTTGCGAAATTAAAATTAATGTGGTTATCAATTGAAGGCTCTTTTGTGCCGGAACACTCTCCATGTGTCCATTAAACAATTGCCATAAAAAAGAGAGCAAACACATCCAGAAGCGCAAATAAATTGCATACTAAAGTAAATGGAATAAATTTTCTTTTTAGAGTTCTTGACGTATATCTGGGCTAATCTAAACTCTGCCAAATGGATCGGATGTGGAATTTTCTTTTAATATTTATTTCAATTAAGCTACTAAACGACTCACTTAAAATGCAAATTGCATTGCACATTTACATACAGATTTGTCTACAAAAGCAATTGCAATTTCTGAGCTCCAAACAATTTCACACACAAACACACACACACACCATGGCATACTCGTACGAGTAGCTGGGGCAGGAGAGCAAACAAAACTCTTTTCATAAATTCAAAATATGTGCGCACATTTTTAATAATTTACGGCGACTAATAAAAAATTTTCAGCTCACAAATACACACGAGAATGAAAAGAACAAAAGCGCCCAGTAAGGGAAAAAAAAATAAAAAAATGGCGGGAAAATGCAGAAGTGGGGAATATATTTGGGTAAATAAACACACATGCATGCATAAAAGGCATGCAGAAGTGCAAAGGCGCTGCACGAAGCCGAAAGACAATAAAGAGATGCGAAAGGGGAATACTTTTCCTTGCATGCACCGAATTTTCCATATTACACACGCACAACAAACATCAATTGGATATGCTGTGCATGTGTGTATAGTACCATATGTGTTTGTATGTGAAAGTGTGTGCGTGTGGCAATGCCTGACATTTCTGATTTTGTAATTAAGTGCGTAAGCCTGTGGGAGAGTGGACCAGTCACAAAAATTGAAAGTCCTATCGATGTCTTACATATTTTCCTACTTACTTACCTCTGTTTTCTTTCCAGTCTTTACTACTTAACTAGTTACCAATTTATATAAAGTAACAAAGTTTATTGAGGGTATACAAAATAATTGCGTTTTTACAAATATAACCCTTAAAGCACGTACGAAAACTTTCAAAGTTTTTAAGCGCAGTCTCTAAATTACCATCATTTAACCCTCTGAGTTATTAAAAATAATATTTGGGAGATTCCTATGACTCGTGCCAAATATAAGCTATTGAAGTGACAACAGTTCATCAGGTCGTATAAGTTATATTCAATGTAAAACTCGCGTAATACGTATACGTATACGAACTAAATTGCGTGCTTAACTAAAATAGGCACTTACAAAATTAAGTTTGCAACCATTTAAGCTAAGTAAAATAAAAAATTCTTGACGCATTAACTCTAAACCTAATAAAATTCTACAAGTCAAGGTCCACTCAGAACCTGTGCGTGTGTAATCTTGCCTTTGTGCGTATGCTCTTGCGTGATTGTGACGGTGCCTAAGCAATTGTCAATTTGTGTTAAATGCGCGCAATTAAACGGTAAATGGCACACGGATAGACACAGTCGCAGATACAGGAACCCCACACACGGAGTAGCTGAAGACCAAACTTGCGACACTTCAGGCATAATGGCGGCACATTAACCCAAGTCCGTTAAGGCTTATGCACATATGCTAATCGGGCATACAATAAACACGGAAAATAAAAGACAGATTGGGTCGACCGAGTGAAATGTCAAGTTGCCCGTAAAGCTATTGATGAGGCAATCCAATCCAATGCCATCCAAACTCAGCACTTTCCAACTAGCTGCCATCAAATTCTCGCTTATTAATTTCCGGAAACTTTCGGTCTTTTGGGTCCTTTTGCGGTCCACCACCAGCACCACAAGGACAAACACTCATTCCAGCCCATTTTAGGAGTCATATATATATATATATATAGATAGACATGTGTAAGCGCGCCGCCCTTCGGCTGGATTTCATTATTTACAAGTTTTTGTTTATTGTCAAGTCTCGGCTTTCATTAAAAAGGGTTTTAAGGCTTGTCAACAGACGCCTTCATCGCCATATCCTTTTCTATACCTCCACCGCCTTGATCCTGCCGCCCCCCCCTCCGTCTCAGTGTGTGCTTAACGAGCCAAAGTTTTCAACTTAAATTTTAGTTATGAATTTTATTAGGCCCACCCGGGGGACCGACCACCGACTCCGCTCGTGTTTAATTATAGTCTGCGGCTAACCCGAGGATTCCAACTTAATTAATTAATATGCATTTCCTGCAGCGGCCAGCCTGTCCAACTTGTGCGAGGAGAAGCAGTTCCACTGCTCCTCCGGCGAGTGTATCCCCATACGGTTCGTGTGCGACGGCGACTCGGATTGCCGGGACCACAGCGACGAGCGACTGGAGCAGTGCAAGTTCATAGGTGAGTACACTCTACGAAAAAAGAGTAAAGTAATATTATTAATTTAAGTATCATTAAATGATTTGTATAAATAATAAATATTTATTGGATTTATTGTAAACAACTCGAATAACAAACTACCTGAACAAGCCACAACAACATTTATTTATGTATGAGTCCAATATTCAATGTTTTTAAATCAGCTTAAAAATTGGATTAAAATTGAAAGTTGTTCCTGTTGTCTGTATTGAATATTCGAAATTCCTGCTGACTCAAAGATCCTCTATGTAGTACCAATAAATAAAGTGAAATTCCCTTGCTCTGCTCTAGCTTCTCAAGGCTCTTCCTTCCCAATTCCCATTTCTTTTCAATTTTCATCTTTCCGGCTCTGATTAGGCCTTCACTTCAGCTGTTGTCTTATTCAAATACACTCGAAAGGTTGCACAAAAACCTCACACTTGAAGGAAATCAACAGCAACAGCCACAGAATGTACTTTCAGGACTCCTTTTTTGTTGCTGTATATTTGCAGAAGCCTTTTAAAGGAAACTTTTGCCAGCTCCAATTTTTTTTTGCCACTCCTTGCTGCTAGTGTTGTTTTTTATTTATTTTTTTTTTTTATGTGAGAGTGTGTGTGTGGGTAGGTGGTGGCCATGGCCAAGAGCAGGAGATCTAGAAAGTCAAGCGCTGGCTACAGAATTGAGTTTGGTATTGGGATTTACGGCGGAGGCAGGACGAGGCCAGGGCCCAGCTGTTGCCAGCGAGAACTACGTGCGCTCCCGCTCTAATCTGTTGTCAGTCATTTGTAGTTTTTCAATTTGGAAATGTCACAGAACTAACCATTTACTTGGTCGCTCGGCCAAGGTCCTCTGCGTGTGCTGTTTGCTTTCGTATTGGTTTTGGTGTTTCTGCCATTTGTTTGGCTTCGCTGTTGGGTAAGTAACAACTGGGTGTTTATTTAGTGTCATGTAGGCAGGACTCGAAACTCGCAAAATACCCCCACATCGCACTCCAGCTCCTGCAGCTGAATTTATTTTCGTTAAATTTGTAAAATCCCTCTATTTCTTTTATTAGGCCCAGCATTTAATTTAAGTTCGGTTTGCAGACCAGTCTGTTTCCAAACACGGTTCGTTGAGCCCATTTGCCATTTGCCTACTTTCAGGCAGCAGTGCTTAAAACACTGCCAGCCGTAAATATTGGACATGTTGTGGCGGCTGTTAAGTCTTTAAGCACAGCACCAAGCTTAGCCGCAATTATATACAGAATACATGTAGTAGAATATATGTACTGAGAGATAGAGGGACTTACGTTGAGCACCGCCTTGTACTGGTGAATTACCAAGACCCAGGGCAAGTCGACTGAAGTCTTTTTCGGGGGCACTGCAAGCAAGTCAAGTGCAATCCAACTAAGCCATTGCATCATGCTAACCCAGACTGGGCTTGGTCCATAGACAAACTGGTTGGAACAGGCTCAAAACTGATTGGCTTTAATCGCTCAAAGAGTAAAAGCTCAATGAAACTCTATTGGATTACAATTTAGACAAAACACTTTGAGTGCCACTGGCCGCACTACCATGAATATTCAATTGGAATAAGTAAACCAATTTGGTCTAAGAGAAGGTGGAAAACTATTAGGTTATTTAAAACTCAGGAAATATAAAAAATAAACGTTTAGTGAGTGAGTGAGTGAGTTTAATAGACTCATCATATATTAATAATTCTTTATTGTAAATAATAAAGTTAAAATGCTATTAATATTATTTATTTTAATTTGTATCACTCTTGCCTACAACTTCTAAATATTATATATTTGTTTAAGTAAGCAAAAAGTTGATGATTAAATCAATCACCAATTTGTTTATTGCTGTAGTTGTGGAACATATCGCAATATTGTAAATGTTGAACTAATTTGTTGATTATATTCCTAGGAATCACGTTTATCAAAAACTGATTGCGATTCTGCTTAATAAGCATCTATATAATAAATTGAAATAAGCTAACGACGGCGGATATTGTCGGGGTTTTTTCGTTTTTCTTTCTTAAACTTTGCTTTAATCTGAAGCTTAAATTGCGCCTCAAAAAGTGTACTGAGTACAGTTAGACCGTGAGCGTGGTTCTACATAATTAAAGTTCTTCTGCTCACAATGAGGAAATACGTTTTAAACTTGACCCACAATCGAGATGGAAGAGAGAAGCAGACTTGGCCGGATTTCTAGAAAAAAATAGTCTTAGTTAGCGTCTTATCAGCGCCCGTCGAGTCGAGTAAGTTGTCGCCTCCGATTAATTAGTCGCCACTTATAGCACTCGAGATTATTTATAATAGGGTGTTCGATTGACAAGGGGGTCAGGGGGCTTCGTGTCTTATTTTTCACATTTTTAGTTGTTTTGACAAATCGCCGACTAATTGCGCACAAATTGTAGCCCTCAATTGGACGGATTTCGGGGGATTTCAAATGAGTCACATTCGAGTGAGTGAGCAGCATCCCATCTGACACTCAAACTCAAAGTGAGTGAGCTTTGAGTGCGCACTCTGAGTCGAACTCTTATCAGTCCGCCTGCAAGCTTCTGTGTGTTGGAGTCTGCCAAGTGGGGATGGCACCACATCTCGCCAGATGAGACTAGGACCAAACTCTGAACTCAGTCTGCGTCGAGCTCTGCAAAGCAACGGACGTGTATGCCAGGATAACGGAGACTTTAGGACTCCGAGGCGGCAAAAAATAAATAATTTCGTACAGAAATCAACTTGTGAGAAGTGCTTAAATACAAAGTGATTTTACAAAGTGTTTCTACGAAGAGTTGTAAGCATAAAATATGTTAAATATTCAGAAAATATTTTAAAGATTATTTAGCAAAAATGTATAAAATCTTAATGCTTAAAAGAGTAATTTGGACAGCTGTTATTGGCCAGCAAAAATCAATGGCAAGGCCGTCAAACGCTGGCAGGCGAACTAAAAACACTTTGCTGGCGTCGCTTTGGCGGTAACATCAAAAGGCGCCAGCAGCTTTTCCCTTAAAAAAGGAAGCTTTCCACTGCCTGAGTGTGTTCGTGTGTGCGCGTGTTTTCCTTTTTCCGCTTTTAGTGTTTTCTTTTTTTCACGCTTCTGCGCGCCACTTTTTATTACATTTTCATTTAGCTCTTTCGACGCTCTTACAAACGCTCTTACAGCCGCTAAGATAATTTGGTTGTGATTTTGGCAACATTGAGCCCTTGTTTTGAATCGGATTAGTGGACTTGACACCAACAGCAAGCCAGGGATCTAGTTCTGCATCTTTAAGTGCATTTAAAAATCCCTGTTAATATTCACACTTCTTCCTTTCACGCTCTGTTGCCGTTTAATCCGCGATAATTGTTATTTATATATTTTTTATTATATTTCATTTAAAATTCCCTCGTGTGTGTGAATTTGTGAGCGTCATAATTCCCGTTGACATGTCAAAGTGCAAAATTGCAATTAAATGTAAACACTCGACGGCGGCTTAACTCTCAGCTCCCTTGAAAAATAATTTTGCATGTCTGTCCGAGGATTATGTGAAGTTGTGATAATACCAGAGAACACATTAATAATTAAAAAAAAAAAAAATCATACAAGCAGGCATTAAAAAAGTGGCCTTATAAAAGCATAAAACACGGAAAATAGTAAAAACGTGAGAAACAAACAAAATAGCTCAATGTGCAGTGCAAACAATGAAGGCAATAAATAAAATATAATTAAGTATTTAACAATTTATAAATGCCAGCTTATAAAAACAAAGCAAAAAACACACAATGTGCAATGGCTTGGAAGGCAAAAAAAAAAAATAAATTATTAACACCCATATAGTTTAAATTTGAAAAACCAAATATTTGTATAAAAAAATAAAGTTTAAATGAAAATAAAACTATATTCAATTGCGCAAATTAACTCAAACGCAAAAGCTGTCTCAAATATATTCCTAAATTGAATTATAGCGAAATTAACCAATAATAAATAATATAACCTTTACATAAATTCAATTTAAACGCTGGAAATAAAAATCGCACCGATGAATGACCAATTAATGTGACATTTTCCCGGACATAAATTTTCATATTGTTTATATACGGAAAACTGTTGCCTACTTTTGAGTAACTGCCACTGCTGCAGGCCGTGCTGCTGCTGATGATGATGTTTCCGGCTGCCATTTTTACTGCTGGCCGAACGACAGACCGACCACTTGACTGCCATTTAAAATAATTATGATTACATACTCGCAGTGCAAACATTCGAGCGACAGCAACACACCCGAATAAACAGCAGTTTAATTTAATAATTTAGCCAAACACTTTGGGCCAGAACATTATCACCTACGCCCGCCGAGTATCAGAGTTCCGAAGAACCGACATGGGACCAATACGCAGCAGCATCCTGGGCTGCTCCTTCCTGCTTCTCGTCACAGGATTAGTGCCGCTACAGTCTGCCGGTGGAACCTTACTCGTTGTTGGACGGGGAATGGGTGAGTGGGCGTGGGCATGGGCCTGGTCTGATAATTCCAAGCAAATCAGATTAGTAACAAAATAATGATAAGAAAGCTGCTTAGATTCGTGTATATACCTAGATGCGATTTATAAATGTAAATTTATATAAAAATAATTTAAGCGTAGTCTTTAAATACTTAATTGAATTACTAAAAATCCAAAATCAACTTCCAGTTAGTTCCAGTTTGAAATAAATCTCTGTCTTGCTAAAGTTCTACAGTTTCTATCAGTTCACCCAGTGACTTTTAATAATATTGAAAGCATTAATATATTAATCTTTTTTACATTAACATTCATTTCAAGTTCAAGGACAACTTGAAAAAACATCCCCTCTTACAGATAAGCCTTGAGTTCTTAATGGGTATTATTATATTCCCTGATATTATTAAACAAATTTGTATTCACTGGCATATATATATTTAGTTATGGCTTCATTTGCTACTGGCAAGAAAAAAAACTTTATCAATTAGTCGGCTTGACATTTTTCAGTATTCTATTATCTGGAAATTGTTTACACAAACATCTTAAGGAAATGATACCCTGGCCAAGTATTTTGATATCAAATAAGAAAGAAAAAAACCCGGGCGCCCATTAAACGCTACGAAGCGAAGTTCAATTTACTGTTATTGCCTGTACTAAGTATTCCGAGAGTGGGTGTTATCTTTTATGCATGGGCGGGGCACATGAGATGTGGCTGTGGATGTGGGAGTGGGATGTAGATGTGGGATAAACCCAATTCGAGTTCCACTGAGATGACAAAAAATAATGCCTATCGACAGGCCAAAGCGGAGAAGTCAGTAAATAAATAAATAACTTATAGGCAACTAAACTGAGGATGGCCATTAACAACAGGGATAGAGAGAGAGAGAGAGAGAGAGGAATCCAAGACATCCAGGGATATGGGATATGGCTGCTGGCAGCGTTAAGTGCCCTGCCGCGACGCTCTGCTTATATGCCGCGTTACCCATACGCCCCGTCAGCAATACGCCGCGTTACCCATACGCCACGTTACCCACACGACGCGTAAACAACAAGAGACAAAGGACAATACACACCAGAGAGAGGCACCAAAAAAAAAGACGCTTACAGACTTTTAAGCAGCTTGTACAGCATGTGGTGTAGATGGCTATATACACACACTGCTGACATATATATGTTATATAATATATATATCGGTCATGGGTATGTTAGTGTTCGATATCGAAGGCATAAATATTCATGCAGCACATTTGGAAAAGGCAGACAGCTGATAAGCCCGCCGCCACTCGCCTCCACTTTCACGAAGAATGTGAAAAATCTAAAAAGGAAAGAAAAAGAGCGCTCTTATGGCACTTCCATATATGTGTATTTGCCTTCTTGCTGGATTTTGCGAGCTGACTGCAAACCTAAGATAACTCCAGTCCCACACAATCACACATCCCTGGCCTTGTTCCGTTCCATCCTTAGACCTTAGCCCTGACTTGTCCTGCCTTTCCCCCGAAAGCCATAAATTATGTATGCCGCACATTTTTAAGCGCAGCAATCCATCGAAGTTGCTCGAACCTTAGTTCGCCAGGAATTCACAGAAATGGGAATTACTTTTCAAATATTTCATGGCACCAGCACCACCGCCTGGCACCCTGCGATTCAATTTGTTGGCCTTGCTTTCCAAAACGAAAAAAAAACAAATTTATTTAGCATATAAATCGCTAAACATTTAAAGTGCAATTTAAACCGACTTTCGCGGACATTTGTTGCACTGTTGTCTGTCCACCCAGATTCAGCAACAGTTGCGATATGGCGACTATATATGGAGAGAGAACAAAAAAAAAAGAAGGGTGGCCGGAACATAAAACTTTGCCTCATTAGAGCGCGACTCTCAATCTCTGCTCTGCGAATGATTTATGATGCATGGCATTGTCTCGTGTACCCCAGGCCAAAAACAAACCCTTAGCTGGCCCATTTCCCTGCTCCTTTTTTTTATTGAAATACTTGAGGCAGAGTACAACTTCAATAAAGTGGAAAAAGGTGCCATAAACAACGAGCGGCGAGCCTTTTTTTACGATACAGCTCGCTGTGTGTGCGGAAGACGATACTTCTCTAAACAAAGGCAGAAAAATAAATAAATAAAATGCGGGGACGGGGCAAAAAAGGAAAACAATTGTAAACAGTGGAAAAAAAAGGAAAATCCCCTTAACTGCGGCACAAATTTTTCATTTATTTATTGAGACGAGACAGGGAGAGACAGCAACCGTAGAGGGGGGATTCCCCGATGAGATGGGTCAAATGGAATGGGTGGCAAAGTGAAATTCACTTTCACATTTTTTCTTATTCCTGCAACTTTTTTCTCCGCTGCCTTCCGCCGTTTAAATGAATCGGACAATTCAATTTATGCTCTGCCAGACAGACAAACTTCATTAGGACATTTGCCAGACCTACCAGGACGAGTTCTAGAAATCAATGAAAACCAATATTTCATCTTGAATCTTTTTATTTTCGATTGTGCTACCATTACCTGCCCTAAGCTATATGAAAGAGAATTAGGATAATATTTAATAAACGAAATATTAAAGCGGCTTGCGACACCCTAATTAATCGGACTGTGGTCTTCAGCAACATGTTCGATTTATAACCATTGATGTCTTCGGCTTTAACTCCGAATTAATCTTTACATTTATTCTACAAAAGTATTTGTACCCCTACAAAGGAAGTGAGAAAAGCGGAGATTCGGAGAATGGCAAATATCAGAAAAGTTTTAATGCTCCAAATCGATGAATGACCGCAGAACTTTTTTCCACCATTTCCCTTGGACACTTCCCAAGTACAAGACAACTTTTCCTAGCACTAAGCTATGTCCGAAGCCTGTAAATGAGCTCGGGGAGTGGGGAGCTTTTTCCAGAGGGGGCAGGGAGTAAGCTGCATTGTTACCAAAACTTTGTTGAGGTTAGTTCTCCGTGTGTCTGTTTGTATGGAAAGTTTTCGATGTATTTGCTTTGGCTCAAAGTCGACTGACTTTGTCACTTGTGTTGCCCTCAGTTGTGATTCCGTTGCAATGCAGCTTAATATATATTTGTGGAGATTCTGATGGCTAAGCAGAGCAGCAGCAGCAGCACCACCACCACAAGGTGTGCCATTAATTATCGCCCTTAAAAAGGTGTCCCAAGGTGTCGTCAGATTTTACCCCCGTCGCGACAGGGAAAGCACTTTAAATGAATTGCATAATCTGCAGGGTGTTGAGCTTTCCACCCTGGATCCTTCAGGGCTGCTCCTACCTGTGCTAACGGGAATTAAGAGCCTGTCTGGCGAGGAGCACACCCCGCCTGCTTCAAACTCATACACCGAACTCCGTGTTGTCGCGACGCGGCAGACTGTAAATAATGAAGTTTGCATCTGCGTGGCAAGTGGCAGAGCATCTGCTAAAAGTGCTCTTAGGCACAGGAACAAAAAAAATTCATGTATATACTTAGATATATAAGTATTTACATACTTGCTTACACAAATGGTTGTCCAAATATCAACAAGGAAATTTATGAGATTTACTCCAAAGAAAAGTTGTACACAGACAAAATAGGAAGTTTCAAAAGAGATGCTTTAATATAAGCAAAACGAATATGACCCAGTTTATTGACACTTTTTTTTTTTATTATATTTTGTAATATTTTTTCCTTAGGTAAGTAGTTTTATTATATTATATTACAACTCCGGATATCATTTAAGGAATACATTATTAATATTCTCTTCCATTCTGTCTGTGTAAAAACAACTAACAAATAGGTTGTGATATTCATCACCTGTGCTTTAGACCAGAAAAATGTCTATTATTTTCCGCATAATTTTCTGGCAATGACAGACTATTTATGACTTAATAAATAACTTTATATATTTGGCTTCAAATAAATTGTAATCAAAGGTAGACGTATTAATTTCCGCTAAGCTTTGCTGATGATTTTCCTCATTAAGCTGAGACTAAACCAAACCAGACTATAAAACAAACCAGACTAGCTCCCCCACACACCACGGAGAACACATCAGCCTAATTCCCAGTCTCAACCCCGTTTTAATGTTCTTTTTTGGGCGCTAAATGCTGCTGTCTAGGTAAATACGCTATGGAACGTTTTTGCCATTCCACCTCGCAGTTTCCATTTCCCATTTTCCCTCCCCCGGGACTCCCGGACTCCCCTTCGAGCGCAAAACGCAGAACGTGATGCGCATTTTTCGCACTGCGGCGGCTGTGTGGATCTGTGTGCGTTCCCGTGGGTCCCTAGGTTTGGCTTTGGCTTTCGGGATTCCAGGGGGTTCCCGACGCTTCGTGGGGCTTCCTGGGGGCTACAGTTTCTGCTGTAGTTTTCGACGCCCGGGGAGTGAGATGTACTGCCACAAAAGTTTCGCTTAAGTTTATGGCAAACGACTCCCGAAGAGAAAACTTTACCTGGGGGAGCAGAGGCTAGGAGTTCCTCTTAAAGCCATGTCGAACGAAATGCAGATGTCATTCGGGGGAATTCATTTGAATTAAGCTCCAAGGTGTTGGCGCACTTGTAGGATCGTTTACAAAAGGTGCAACGTTTAGAGAAGCCCCCACAAGCCGAGTTGAGAATGAATACTTGGAAATTGGTGCCACGGGAATTATTCAAAGCCTTTGGTATTGGCGTGAATTTTTATATTTTTGAGAGAAATTGTTCAACACATTTCTGAACGATATTTGAAATAAAATAAACATGAAAAGTATCGATTGAGTTGCCAATTTCAGGTGAATATTTAACCTACTATTAAAAATGCTGTCAGAGTCTCTCTCTTATAATTGATGTACATATATATTAATTACTACATATGAATTTTTTTTAGGAATACCACCAATTATATGAATCAATGGTTTCCCTTTTCAAGTATATTTTTTATTCAATTTCTGTAGAAAAGCAAACTAAAAATGCAAAGTGTTATTTGTTGTTGCCATTCAATATTTTGCTACTTTCTGGCTGCCGGCCAATAAATATTTTTGGCCAACAGTGGCTTACAACGCTCTGCTGTCAATTGCCTAACAAGCCGAACCTAACTTCATCAGGCATTCCTTTTATCTTTTAATTGCATTTCCATCACTCAACAAATTGTTTTCCTTCAAAGACAAACGCAACATAAAATGGGCGGAAATATTCGAAATTTACATACATATTTGGTTAGCCTTTTAAAGGCACTTCTTCTAGTGGCTCAAACAAAAATAACTACAAGCAAAGTCGTAAAATAAAATCAGCATAAAATGTGGCAGAAAACTATTTCCACTAAGGCATAAAACAAAGAGCGAACACTGCAGCGCAGGAAGCAGCCGCAGGAACATAAAAATCACATTTATTTTTGACACAGTTAACCATTCAAGCATTAAAAAAGTTTTTGAAAGCCATGCCCCGCATACATATCAATATATATATATATATTCATGGGAATATTCTATCGAAGCCATTATCTGCGGCAGTTATGTAAAATTGATTTCCAACATTTGCCTTTGCAGAATCAACTTGCACCACGGAGCAATTCCGCTGTGGCAACGGCAAGTGCATTCCGCAAAGATGGGTCTGCGATCGGGAGGCGGACTGTGCCGACGCCAGCGACGAGATGCCATCCCGCTGCCGTAAGTATTGCCCATTACTTTTGATATAAGCAGTAGATATCGGTTTAAAATGCAATTGAGGTCGGAAATTTAAGCCGTTTGGCCATGCACTTATGATGGAATTAAAGGTAAACCAACTTGTGAGTGAGCACAGATAACAGATAACTAAAGTTTAATAAGATTCTGGGCCTTAACTTTGTGCGATGATATTTTATAATATAATATTCAGTTATTAAACTCAATTTGTAATCTTATCAATCGACTATAAATGTCTTTTACGATTTATTTAAAAACCTCTAGCAAATTGCATAAAAGCGATGTCTACTTTACCCTAACTTATACTTATATTTTTAATATAATATATATATAAACAGGGGGTCGTTGCTCCCCCGCCATGTTTATGTGTAAAAATAATGAGCAGTGTGTGCACCGGGAGTTCGTCTGCGATGGCGACGAGGACTGTCGCGACAAGTCCGACGAATTGGAATGCGGCAGTAAGCTCAAGAATGAATTATTCTTCCTCACATTTGCATACTAACTCGAGGATTTGCCCCATCACTAAAACGACAACAAGCCGAGTCACTTAATCGAAATTTAAATGCATGCCCCCCCCCCATGGAGGAAATCTGACCCTCAGCTCTACTCTGCCATGAAACTTGGGAGATGTGTCCGGATTTTATGACTTGGGGACTGACCAGGCCATAAATTACCGTCACTCCTTGCGGACAATATCGCGACGTGACCATCGGCGGAACTAATTTGTATTTATGCATTAGGCTGGCGCTTGAGTCCCGGCTACCGTCCTTTTGGGCGTAGTTTCCGCTTTTCACTTTATTCTGAAAGCATTTTTTTCGCACAGTAACTTGTTTAGCGGTTTATTGTCTGTGACACATTTCCCCAAACTATATGTATATATATATATACAGAAGTGAGTGGCGAACGAGGAAAATAAAAAAATGTTTTTATGCTGGAAGGACTTTCGGCGAGATGTAATTGAAAAAATGATGCGATTTTTATGATGTTATCCTTGATGAAAATAAAAACCCGGTAATCAAACAGCGAACGCAGCGCCAAATTGAGCCTGTGGTTTATATGGCGAAACTCATGGCCCAGTGCTTGGCTAAGGGGATTACAGGAGGTACAGATGTGTTCGGAATAATAGTGGTCATTTCTTATGCTGAAAAACTTAAGCCAGAAAGGACTAAATCAAAGATAATTCAGTTAAAAATTCAGTACCATATGTAAGCTTATTAATTTTCAGTTCAGTTTTTACTTTTATTCTTTTATTTTACTTAAAATAATACCTTTTGCCATCACTATTATTTTGAGCACTGCTGTAAGCCCATAAAGTTACTTTCCAGTATATGTGTGCATGTATGTGCGTCCTTTTATGACTTTTATGTGCTTTAAAATTGTCATCAAACCTTGTTGACATTTCTGCTTTCGCCCAGTTACCCCTGTGAGTCTTCATTTTAACCGAATTTCTTTATGAAAAGCACAGCTCGCTGCCAAGTTTTATTTCTTTAAAAATGTCGATTTTCAGTTATCAGTTTCAGCTCCGGACTCCGCCCCGCTGCTTAATTCCATTTAACACTCCACTCGGACTCTTCATAACTTTGTTTACCATTCTGGGGGAAAACTTGGTCGAACAATAAACTCGGAAAGAGGACACAAACTGCAGAGTAAACAAAACGCAAACGCAAACTGCCCCACAAAGGCATTAAGCTTCATTGGCTTTCAAGTGGCGGGGATGGTCCTGGGGTGGGAGGCGTAGTTGCAGTTGCAGTCTAGGACCTTGTCTTGTACATGGTCTAAAAAGCATTTTAAATAAAATTAAAATCAAATTGCAAGTATATGCGCTCTGGCGTCAGATAACAAGAAAATGCCATTGAACACAATGTGTGTGTGGGGGTAAGGGAAGGAGTGCAAGGACCATCGGTGGTCCATTGACTGTGACCCCACAACAGCAAATTGATTCTGTCATGGCTTACAAAAGCCGGAGCTGAAGCTGGAGCTGTGTCCCCATGGCCACACGGGAATGAGACGTCGTCGTCCATTCAGCCAAGTAGTTACCTTAAAATGGATAAAAATGGAGAGTACCATATATGTATGTACACACATGTGGTGGAAAAGGACCCCGGTGAATGCGCCGCAGCATTGGGAAATATAATGAAGCCATAAATTATGGCTGCAAAAATGATATTGGATAATTGAAAAAATATCTGCAGAGCGCAATATTATTATATTTTTCCACAGAATATAAAATCGAAAAGCCAGCTGAAAAATTAATCTATTAACGGTAAAGGAGAAGCCTTAGAAATTTATTTTATATATTGAATATATATTGAATAAATATATTTAATAAACTTTATTTAAAGCAGAACATATACATATTTAAAATATATGCTTATATTTAAATGAGCATTATGATTAAAGACTAAAGAATTCTTCAAACATAAAACAGTCAAAGCGGAAATATGATAATTAGCGAGCTTTTTGATAAATAATTGAAATACATTTTATCTAAGTACTGAGAAATTTGCACAAAATGTTTAAAAAGAATACTGATGATGACAGAATTCGTAGAATTTTTACACAGATATAATATAGAAATAAGCAGCTTATTTATAGCAACAAATAATAAAATGACTCTGAAAAATCAGGCGTCAGAACCGTAACAGGAAATTTAAAATCACAATATTAAATTTAACAAAGGAGAACTGAAAATTATTGAGAAATCCTTGGAATGCTTTTGCTGGCATCCGTGGACCGCCATTCTAGGAAATATTCCGGCTGGTGAACGACAAGGAATAAATTCGGGAAGCTGGTCACAGTAAATTCCAATTAAAGGCATATCACGCATACGACCCGCTGTACATGCTAAGCAACCGCGCAAAAATTGCGAATACCACCGGAGCAAAATAATAATAAATTAATTTATTTGCAACGATGTCAGAAATTTCCGCCGTACGCCAACAGGCGCGCGTGTAAACGGTAAACAAATAGACAAAATGCGAGGATGCCGCTGCTGCTGCGGAAGATGCGGAGCAAAAGGTAGACAAAACGCCAAAAAGCATATTCAAATACTCGTACATGTGTGTGTCTCTTGGCCATTGGATTTTATTGCTCGCACGCACACAAGGAGCTAAAACAGCGGGATGTATGTACATAATCATATCAGGGAAAATCACACAAAGGACCTCCAAATCACACACATACACACCCTCACACATTGCAAGATAAAAGAATGCGAAAGAAGGCACGAAAGGGAGGCCCAAAGAACTGGCATACTAATACGCATTAAGGGTTAAACACAAGCGTTTTAATGTGAGTGTGCGAGTGTGCGAGTGTGGGTGGGAGTGTTGTCAGCTTTGTTTAATGTCCGCTCCTCTCTGGAGTGAAAGTTCCTGCTCCCCTTTAGGGGTACGGTGTGTGTGAGGGTGTGTGTGTGTGCGATAATTGCTTTAATGCATACGCATGTGTGCGTTTTAACTTTATGGAGTGTTGGCTGATAATGTCTTAATTACTGCCTAGATAAAATGCCGACTGTTTAGCCCCCGAATGTATGTGTGTGTGTGTGTGCAAGTGTGCTGGCATGACAACTATGTTTATTACTTGCAGAGTAGTTTCCGCCCCGCCTCCCGTCGGCATCTGCTTATAAACTTAATTACAGGACAACACTCGGTTGCCTACTTTAAGGCGTCGCCGTTTGGTGCTTCAACGTCTTTGGAGATGCCAAATCGCATTAGCTGGGTAGTTAGAGGGTTATTTTTGGTGTCCTTATCTTGCTGGCCTGTGCGAATGTTACTGTGAAGGAAAGAAATACAGTGATTAAACTCTAGCATTTATTTTTTATTTTATTTTCTAATTTATATATTTACAGGAATTTAAACTTAAAAGATTTTATTTTCAGAGTTTCTCTGTGTGATTTAAATGTTTTATGAACATCGGCTTGCCGATATTACCTTGATGCCGCGATTTTCTTTAATTTCAGAACACTTGTGAACCGAATATCTTCCCGTTTTATATTTTTTAGGCAGCCAGACATGTTCGCCCGAGCAATTCGCCTGCAAGTCGGGCGAGGGCGAGTGCATTCCCCTGGCCTGGATGTGCGATCAGAACAAAGATTGTCGCGACGGAAGCGATGAGGCCCAGTGCAGTAAGCCCAAACCAAATCAATGCTAGCCTTCTTTCTGTTTAGTACTTATCCTCTGCTTGGTGTTGGCTGCTATATCCTGCTCTATACGTACTCTTACTATCCTTTCTCTTCTTTTTACCCAGCACTTGAGTTTATACACACATATTTCTGTGCAAAATTGTGTAATGCCATGCTTAAACTCGCATGCAATAAAGCAAAAATATTTACACACACTCACGCGGACACGTAGTCACACAGGATGAGCTTTGGTTTGCTGTGTTTGCGCTGTTGTTTTATTTTTTGTTGTTGTCACTTTCACATGTTTCCCGACCCTGCCCCGCATATATCCTTTGTTTGTTGGCTGGCAATTTCTGTAATGGTGTTGGTCTTCTTCTCCCAAGTACACCCTTTTGGCCTTGTTTTTCGTAGTTCCCATACCAAACCATACCTAATGTCATACCGTAAAGTTCACTCACTAATCAGCTAACGAATCCTCCCCGAAAAACCCTTTGGAGAAACCGAGCTAATCGTTTGACTGACCTCCTTCGTGCAGATAGAACGTGTCGCTCGGACGAGTTCACCTGCGGCAATGGGCGTTGCATCCAGAACCGATTCAGGTGCGACGAGGACGACGATTGTGGCGACGGATCGGATGAGAAGGGCTGCGACAGCGGACACACCTGTTCCGGGGACGCCTTCACCTGTGCCAGTGGCAGCTGCATACCCAAGCAGTGGCTGTGCGACGGGGATAGGGACTGTATGGATGGCAGCGATGAGCTGGTGAGTACAGCTAACAACGTGTTTTTCTCAGTTTCTTTTTTATTTAATTTTTAAGTTTTGAATTATTTTTGATTTTTGTGGTTCAATATCACACGTTTTAATATATTTCCCTTACTATTTTTAAATGTATTTAAATAAATTGACCATATTTTGCCGCCCTGTCACTCTTTGGCTCCCTTACCTTAATACTTGCAATGAAAATTGATATGAGCACATTATCAAACCCTATACAAACACACACACACTCGCTCGCATATAAATATGTATTTGTATGAAGCCAGCTAGGAAGCATAAATTATGCAGGACGCGAGCATTATTCAAAACTGGCAACGACGACGACGAGGACCATGTCGGCAACTGTTTCCCATAAACATTTATATGTATGACGCATGGCTTTTGTTGTCAGAGGGGGTAGGATGGAGCCCGAAATTGCATGGCACCGGAATAACAATAAAAATAGAGAAACTATAGAAACCTATACGAATATGTCGCTTTTTGTTTACTCTTTCTTAGGTGAATATTTGAATACATAAATATACGTTATCAAGGATTGATAACATTAACAGGAGAGCCTTTTTTATTTAGAGAAATCTTAGAGAAAGTCTATAACATTCATAAATAAATATTTTATATTAATAACTCTTTGGCATTGCAAAACATAATATAATATAATATTTAAGCAAAAAGTAGCCTTAAAAAACTTAGAGTATAAAGTGTGCAAAGTGCCCCAGGAAGTATGCAGCGCAAAAAATGCAGGAAATGGCCAGAGGGAACTATATACTCGTATGTTCGTGCATGCCAGTACAGTGTGCGTGTGTGCCAGTGTATATGGCTGTGTTTGTGAACCGGGCTTAACTGCCTGAATATTTGGTTGGCACTTAACAAGAAAAGCAAACTGTTGTAGCAGCAGTAAACTTAACTTTCTTTATCCTCGCCACGCGCAGAGATTCATCTTAGCTGGGGATTTAAAAATATAAGATATATCTTGGAAAGTAGACCATATTTCATAGAAATAAATCAGGTTTAACTCACTTAAGAATTCGAATATTGACAGTTTTCTCAATATCATTTCCATCACATTTTGAATAAATATCAATGCGTTTCCCCACCTTAGCAAAACTGCACTCGTCCGTCGATGAACTTCTGCCAGGCCAACGAGTTCCAGTGCCGCGATCACATCACCTGCCTCCACAGGACCTGGGTGTGTGATGGCGAGGCCGACTGTCCCGACGGCGAGGACGAGTCTCAGGAGCACTGTGCGAGCGTGACCTGCCGGCCAGATCAGTTCCAGTGCGACGATCGCAGCTGCATTGCCGGTCATTTGACCTGCAACGGGGATCGTGACTGCCCCGATGGCAGCGATGAGAAGAAGTGCAACCTCAGTGCGCCGACAAGGACGTGTAATGCCACCAGCGAATTCGATTGCGGTGGCGGTCAGTGCATCGCCACTTCCAAGGTCTGTGACCGCCGGAAGGATTGTCCCAACGGCGAGGACGAGCCCGCCGGCAAGTGTGGCATCAACGAGTGTGCCACGAAAAACGGCGGTTGCATGCATCAGTGCGTGAACCTGGCGGTGGGTTATCGGTGCGAGTGCCAGGATGGCTACAAGCTGGCAGCGGACAAGCGCAGCTGTGTGGACATCGACGAGTGCGAGACACACGGCGTCTGCTCGCAGGTGTGCGTCAATGAGATCGGAGCCTTCAAGTGCGAGTGCGAGACGGGATACATGCGAGTCCTGAAGAACCACACTCGGTGCAAGGCCAGCGAAGGCCATGCCTCACTCCTCTTGGCGCGGCGTCATGACATCCGGAAGATAGCCCTCGAACGCCCAGAGATGACCTCCATTGTGAACAGTACCAAGGCAGCCACAGCCCTGGACTTTGTCTTCCGCACGGGAATGATCTTCTGGAGCGACATAGCCACGCAGAGCATCTACAAGGCGCCCATCGACGAGGGCAGCGAAAAGACCGTGGTGCTGAAGCAGTCCTCGGTCACCTCGGATGGCCTGGCTGTGGATTGGATCTACAACCACGTCTACTACACGGACACCCGCAAGTGCACCATCGAGCTAACCAACTTTGAGGGCAACATGGGCAAGGTCCTTATTAAGGACGCACTGGACATCCCGCGTTCCATCGCTCTGGACCCTATCGACGGCTGGATGTACTGGTCCGACTGGGGCGCCTCGCCGCGCATCGAGAGAGCCGGCATGGACGGTTCCCACCGCACTGCCATCATCAGCTACGATGTCAAATGGCCAAATGGCATAACTCTAGATCTGGTGAAGAAGCGCCTCTACTGGGTGGACGGCAAGCTGAACACCATCTCCTCCTCTAACTACGACGGCTCTGAGCGCCGCCAGGTGCTCTACTCCGGCGAGTACCTGCGACACCCCTTCTCCATCACCACCTTCGAGGACTACGTGTACTGGACCGACTGGGACAAGCAGGCAGTCTTCAAGGCGAATAAGTTCACAGGGGAGGATGTAGAGGCCGTCACCGCAGGGCATATGGTAAGGATATATGTTTAAGAAATCATTACCCAGTTATACATGTCGTATGAGTAATATATACAAAGCAGAAATGGCTGACAAGAACTCCCACTAATTGCTTTACCATTTTTCCTACAGCTTGAACATCCCATGGTGGTGCACGTTTACCACCCATACCGCCAGCCGGATGGCGTTAACCACTGTCAGTCGGTCAATGGCCACTGCTCTCACCTCTGCCTGCCAGCGCCCAGGATTAACGAGCGGAGTCCACGCATATCCTGCGCCTGTCCCACGGGTCTGAAGCTGATGCCCGACGGCCTCATGTGTGTCGAGGATCGTAAGTAGTTTTGCCTCTTGTTCGTTCTTTTTGGGAATTTAACGCGGGCATTTCGTAATTGCATTTGATGCGCCGCATTGAGCGATTGTGTTCGCTCGCCTCGATGGCTGCTGTGTCCTGCGGTCAGTCGGACAGGCCAGGTCGGACCAGAACAAGGCAGGAGGCTTTCCTGGTGCGGTTGCGGCCTGTTAAGTGGCCCGCACTGCAGTGCACATTTCATTGAATTGAATCGCCATTTCCGATTTCATTATATCTATGAAATTAACTTTTGTTGTAGAGCGTGTCCCGAGCGCGAAGCATAACAGCACAGCGGTGCCCAGGACGACCAACAGGTCGTTCAACTCAACCACCACAAGTCTACCTCAAGATGCGCACAGTGAAGCGCCGGGTATGCGACACGTTTTTATTTGAAATCAATGGTGGCGGTCCTTGTATGGTTAAGGGTTTGGTAAGCTAGGGAAATGTGAAACTGAGAATTTCAAGCTTTGAAAAGGGACTACCTTATGTTTTATTTCTTAAAAAAATGATGAATATAATAGCATAATAAAAGAGATTAATTTACCAGTTTTTTAAGTCATAAAATACGTTCGATTTCATATTGTTTGTTTTTTTATTTGATTTTTAAAAATATAGTTAGCTTATAAAATTTTAATTCCACAACTGTTAAAACGAATTACAAGTGTTCACTTTTTAAAGATAGTTTTTATGATATTATTATTCCAAATATTTTTATCTATGAAATTCCTTTACACTTTCCTTTTTCCAGCTTCCAATTCTGGTGTTGGTTTTATTTAAGTTTTGTGTCTGTTTTATTTGATGTTACGTCCACCATCCTGTTGTGAACAGGGTTTTCACCTGCTCATCTTGTTGTTTTTAATTTTTCGCCACAATTTCTTGAGCAAGATGAATGCACACATACAGCCATAGTCATCATCATAAATCAACATCAATGATATCGACGTAATCACTCAAAATGCGCACACACATACAAAGTTTGCAAAATGCGACCGAGCTGAGGAGCGTGAAACATAAATATCGGGTCTCGCGCGCACACACACACTTGCAATGTAAAAACCGCAAGAGAGAGGAGCCATTGGTGTCATGTTTAATGGCAGCACCGCCATCCCAGAGATTCCCATGGCTTCCTCCTCCTGTTCAGCTTAAACGGCGCTCCATATCTAGCACACTTACCCGCACCCGGCGAATTTCTCCTTGCAATTTGCGAACTGCTCTGACAGAATGACATGGATGCGAGGATGCGAATGAGGATGACGATGACGATGGGGATGGGAATTCGGTTGTAAGCGGAATGATGAACGGCTGACAACCGCAGAGGCAGAAGCAGACGCAGGGGCAGCCAGCAGTTCAACTGCCTGACATATCAGCGACAGACTGTAGGAGAGTCGTCAACAAATCGCCATGAAATTAAATTGTACATAGGCACCAACACCAACAACACCAACTGTAACACCAACACTACACCAATGCTACACCAACCCGGGGTGACATGGATCATGGCAAATAGTTTAACCAGAAATTCGTCATCGCCATCATCGCTATCATCATCCTGCTGCAAATTGGCACTGTCAACACCTCGAACCGTCGACATTCGGTCTGCCGGCTCTGGAGGAAAATAAATTACCCCCATCTAGCCGGTGTGGTTTATACCAAAAAATATGCAACACCACAGAACCATTTCCCCCCTTTTCTCCCATTTTCTCCCATTTTCTAATGTGTGTTGGTGTGTGTCCGTTTTGATCCCGTATCGCTGTTGCTATTGATTTAAATTAGAGCCCTCTGTATGCGTGTGCGCCCGTACGCCTCTTCTAAATGCCGTATCATTATTTTTAATAAACACAAAGCCAGACAGACGTACTTTGATCAATCGGAATGCCAAATTGAACGGTCCTTCATTATTGAAAACGAGAATGAAAATGAAAAGCGGCAAAAGATATTTTGCGTTGGCAACCGAATTTGAAGCTGGCTTCTTTTCGGAAAATAAATAAAGCTAATAAAGGGTATTTGGTCTGATTCCTTGGGCATCACGAAGACATCTTTATATTTATATTTTTAAAACAAGACAGAAAACCCGACGTATGTTTATTTATTGTGCATATTTTCTTTAAGGATTAGGATTTTTATATATATGATTTCATACAACAAACATAGACTTAGAACCGCGAGTCCCCTGCCAACTTATAAAAACAATTAAACTAGCATTTGAGTGGTTTTTACAATTGCGAAATAAAAGCCCTCAACTTTATGAGATTTCATTTTTAAATCTCTGCCATTTCTTGTCCTTATCCTCTCCCTTTTGCTCTAGCGGCTTAGAAGTGAGCGATTTAATACGTTGTCATGCCCACGACGCAATGAAATCAAGTTTTCTGCGAAAGATTACTAAGAAGCCCGCACAATTGTGCCTAATTACATCAGTTTAAAGAAGTCGTAGTGGCAGAATCGAGGGCTTGAAGGTCGCTAGGGATCTAATCAGCGCAGGACTCACGGACGGACTTGAACTGCAACACATTTGTGGCAGAATAATGACGACAACGACGAGGGCTTAAGCCCTGGCGCAGGAGAACGAGCAAAAGAAAAGTTTGCAGAAGCTGGGCCAAGTAAATAACTATAAACTAGTTAAGGACTATTTCAATTAGATGGCCAAGCCCTGCCAATGATGATGACGATGGCGGCCAGCATAGCTGCAATTTCAATTAGCGGTTTGCGCTACTTTTTCCATGACCATCTTTGGCCACTTTAAATTGCTTAATTAAGCGCAGGCAAAGTTTCGCAAATACCCCTGAGAGGGGCAGAGACACACACCGAAACACTGGCGGGGAAATGGCAGTTGGACAGACCCAGACCTCAGTAACCATAAACTTTGAGCCGTCGAAGTAACGACTGCGTTTTTAATAGCCAACCACATAAAATGAAGCTCGGGGCGGCGGCGGAAAATGCGGGAAAATGGCGGCGAAAACAGGGGGGAAAACTGGGCGAACAGCTGCTGTTCTGACTCCTTGCAGCATTTTATGACTTTCATTTGCCTGCAGTTTGGTCAGTCGGGGCAATTGTTATTGTCCGCCTCTAACTTTACTGCATATTGCCTTCGATGCGAAGACAGCTCCGGGCCGGGCGGGTGAGCAGAAAGGCCGCAGACATGGGCAGCAAAGCCGCCATTTTGTTTATTTGCATGCCACACCATTTTTGACTTGCTCGCTCTCCTTTTTTTTGTTGCCTAAAACTTTTAAACTTTTTTTTGCGGTTTATCTAATCTGTTTATATCCCCTCCTCATGCCCTCTATCCCTCCGCTCTCCACGGCGAAATAAACCCAAAACAGGTGACGGAACATATTTTATGCGTTTTTATTTCATTTCGGGAAGGAAAATTGTGGCACGGCAGCCATTTTGTCGTACTTTTTATGGCACTTCCGCTGGCCGGGGCTCGAGGAGGGCCGGAGCTGAGAGCACCTGCTATGCGTTATCCCGAGTTGGAGTTTCCAAATAAATATGAAAACACATGTGCTGGATTATACAAATGGGCGATGAGGCATAACTCTCCTCTCTGTGGGCGTGAGTGAAGCACGGAAATTGCATTTTGTATAGATTAGGAGGGCGCAATAATATATGACATTTATAGGCAAGCATAAAACTTGCCAAAAGAGCAGGAGCGTTAGATACCGAAAAGCAAATGCAAATGCTGGGAAGCAGTTTTATTGAAAAATAAATTCAATTTCCCCAAATGGATCCGTTAAAAAAATTATTTGACTTTTTTTATAAAAATGCGAAAGCGGTTGCACTTTTTTGAATTGCATCCACAATTTTTCACACTGCGAATTTTAAATTTAAGCTAGACATGACTTTTCTCATTCTTTCATTCATTCATTCGATCGTTGAAGACGGGTCTACGATCTAAAATAAAATATTCTATATAGAAAACATTACACCAAATATGTTATTAAATATTGGGACTTATTTTATTTGCACTATAGAAAAAAGTTATTAAACTATAAAATTCTCATGTCAAACTGTTTGGGAATTGGAAGCATTCGACAGTCCTAGTTAGTCCTAGTTATAGAGTCCTAGTTTCTCTAAAAATTATTATTAAAATGATGGAATAATTCAAAAAATCTATTTTTCTCTTTGTAAAACTCTTACCAACAATACTTGAATTCTACTGAGGTAAAGGGTCATCATAATGTTCCTCTTGCCCATACCTTTCATCTAAAAGTAATAAAATAATTATAAAGCTGCCTGAAAAAAGTTTAAAAAAAATATTAGAATCAGCATCTGGCCTATCATCTCCATTAAAATGATCAAAAAAAAACATAAACAAGCACTCACCCACTCTTGGGATAAATCGGGCAATTAATATGCCACAGCAACGTGCAACTTTCAGCGACTTGCCCTGCCATTTGACTGTCTGTTAATGCCGCTTAAATAAATTTGCAGCTTCTTAACGCGCCTACGTCGAGGCATTTCGAGGAATCGATGCCGACCAGCTGTTGCCTGCCATCAACTTTTAATGATAATTCCCTGCCACATGCTCTCGCCTAAGACCAAAGCCATGCCTCCACCTCAGCCTTCTGGACAGTCGTAGAGCAAAAATTAATAACAACAATAAAAGAGGGAGAATTATGGTAGAAAGAGGGGGATTTCCAGAGTGGGAAAAACTTGAGGGCGCGTTAAATGCGCGGATTCATATCCCTTTGCCAGGCGAACGCGCGCACTGCTCTCCCGCCTCTGCTCTTAACTTTGTGCGTTTTTTCTGCTGTTGAACAAATTCTAAACGGAAAATATGAAAACGAATTATGATGACAGCGGAAAAATCCTACAACTTCCTGCCACCACAACAGCAAAGGGCACCGCCAAATAAAAGCGCACCGAGTCACTGACAGCAAAGCCAAGGGAAACCCAAAAGCGGAAACATTCGCCACGGGATGTAGGCATCGTTGGGGACTTCTCCTACTTTTTTCTGCTTTTCGCCAGTCGAAAGACAACATTTTAATTATATTTTGTCATAGGAATTATGAAATTATGGGACAAAGTTAAAGGGCTTGGGGGAGAGGAGATGAAATTCGCAATTTTAAGGGAAAGTTTATTTTTAAAATTGATTTTTCTGTTGGGGGAAATTATTTCTTTATGAAAGGAACTGGATCTGTTCTGGTGTCATTTAAAAAACTAATATTTCTTCATAAATTGAGTGGAGTCTGGGACACCTATTTCATACCTTATAAAAAAACACATCGCTCTTAATATTTGTCTTCATGTTATTTATTGTTATGTATTTGTTCTAAATATATGCAAATTTCTTGTACTTTTTCTAAAATAGTTGAAGAAAAAGCCAGCAGCAATGGCACTCACACAACCAATAAGACCGATGGCTCTGCCCAGAATCCAAAGGAGGACTATGGCCAAATAGCCATGATTGTGATAGCATCTCTAACGTCCGCCGCTCTTGTGGTTTGTGTAAGTATTTATGATTTTTATTATTAAAAGTAATTTCTGAATTAATTAAAACATACATATATGTATATTTTATGCAGATTCTTGTGGTCACGTACAGGCGGTGCACGCGGGCGGTCAACTCGATGAACTTTGAGAATCCGGTCTATCACAAGACCACGGAGGATCACTTCAGTCTGCAGAAGAACGTGACGCCGCAGATGTATGCCACTGCCATGGAGGAGGAGGTAAGCGGGTCCGCCCCTCCGATGGCTACGAATCCGAATGATTTTAGCTACGTGAGGTTCTAGGCGCTAGCTGCTAAGTTAATGTTGTATATAGATGGTCAAGTGTATGCGTATCATAGCTGTATCCTAGGCTAAGTTAAGTTGATCCAAATAGCCGATAGATCAGATTTAAGCGAGTCCTAAAAGTTGTTGTGAAAGAGTCTCGGCCCCCGAGACTTGCGACTCATATATATTTAATCGAAATTCGTTTATCCAACTATTTCATTTAAATTTTAAATGCCGCGAGCGAAACGAACGAAACGAAACCACGGTCCCAATTTAGTCATTAAAACCGGTAAGTTGTGGTCGCTGAACAAATATTAGAGCATTATTATTAGCATATTATATTACATGAGTGTGGCGTCGGCTCCTCCCGTGTACAATTTAATTATTATTTTATTGCATTATGATTTAATTTAGCATTGAGTTAAGCATCCAGTGTGTTCTTTGAGTTTACAATCGACAGCTGCCCTTGGGCATCGCTAATTGCAGAGCTGCGAATGCAATCAAAACATGCATATCAATTGGCCAATTAACTAAAAGGCCAATTAAATGGCGTCATCGGAGCGTTCAAATGTCGCACAGTCCGCCCAGCTGCCTGACTAAACCATAAAGCGTCTCAGAGAATGGCTGAAAATATGACATTTTTGTAAAACATTCCAATTAAATTACGTTAACATTTTACCTTGCCTGTGCGGCAGCTGCTTCGTTGTCAGTTTTAATTAAAGCGGTTGGTTGATTAATAAACAAAAAATAAGACTGGCAGCAAGAATTATAATAATAATAATTATGCGAAATTAAACAAAGTGGCATTAAGAGAGATTTTCTGTTTCAGTTGCCACAGAGCAACCAATAAATAACAACATTATTTGCATACAAGTAAGCGAACTCGTTTCGCCCAAAATCCGTGCCCCAGGCTTTGCGGTTGGCCGTATTCATTACGGTTTATAATTAAATATCCTCGTTTAGAAAATTGCTAACCAAATCTCTTTTTTATTGGCATTTTGCGGCTTATTTGTTCTTTCATTATTTAACATACCAAAAATTACCTTTTGTTCTGAACTAACGTTGGCTTGGGTAGTTGAATTCAGTTTAATTAATTGCAAATACTCTTTAAATATTTAAATTTAAGCCGATGTTTAGTTTATTTAGCTTATTTGACATTTTATGTTTTTAATTTTTATGCAATTATTGAATTGTAATATAGTTAATATTTTTATTTTTATATTTGTGTTTTATAGTTTTTGAATAATGCTTATTAATATTTGATAATAGGATTTTATACTAATACCAATTTCATTTGAAATATTTGTTAGTATTAAGTGTATTTTTATTAGAAAATTCATTTTTTTTATTTTAAGATTTGATGGTTTGGTTAAAATTTAATTTTGCAACCATTAGGAGTTTTTAAAACTCTTTAAAAAGTGTACATACCTTAAAAGTGTTTAAAGCTATGCTATAAAAAGTGTTACATTAAAAAAGTACCCCGAATTTGAAACTCAACATATTTTATTGTTGGATTTTATACACCATTTAAAGAGATTTAAAAAAGTTATAATAATTTTAATGGCAGCTTCACTTAGGTGGTTAATTTTCTTCTATATTTTGATTACTTTTATGTATAGTTCCTTACTTCTATATTAATTTAGCAATCATTTTTATTTTTATTTATTTATTAGCAATATTTCCACGACGTCGACTAACCGAAAATTATAATTTTCTTAATCCCCTGTAGCATAGTAAACCCCTCGTTGAGCCGGGCACCGAGTGTGTGTGAGGCCCTGCCAAAGATTCTCCCAAATGCATATCCAACACACACATTGGCCGGGTAGACACCGAAGAAGAACTACTGAGCATCTCCTACTAGTAATTCCTTTAGACCAAGGCACCAAAAAAAAAGAAATAACAAGAAAAACTCAACTAAAAATGAAAGTCTAAGCAACAAATACTTTCATTTAGCACTAAGAAATGAAGAATGCCAAAAACAGAATAGAAAAGACATGAACGAAAACAGCATAGGGGAAAAGTGAAGAAAATACTCAACAAATTCAATTTGTTGCCTAGTTTAAAATTTAATTTAAATGTAACAATACTAAACACACACACACACACATATATATAAACGTATATATATATATAAACACTTACACGAATACGCATACACACACAGAGTCACACGCCCATAAACTAATAACAACGCAAACTTTTCTAGGCGCAACGTTTTAACATCAACTAGCGTCGAAACACCCACGCACACCAGTCACTTACCTCACCCATACTCACGCCCACACCCCCCACAGACACACACAAACACACACACAAGCCCAGAAGAACTCAGAGAAGGAACGGAGGAGGCAGGACTCACAGCAAGGAGTGCAACTTTCCTTTCACGTCCATGAAATCAATTGTAAAAAGTTAAGACATTTCGTTGAAGTTTTGGTACAGAAGAAAACATTTTGTGAAATTAAAAAAAAAGGAAATGGAAAAGGAAAAGGATATTAGCTAAACGGAAACTGTTTATAGGCCTAACTATTATTGTGACTAGTAATAAAACCCGTTTTGTTATGGAACGAATAATAAAATCAGTTATTATCTTGAACGGAACGATTAACGTAACATTTTTAGCACCAAGTTGGATTTATTTTTATCCAAATATTTGAAGAAAGACATCTCTGTAAATACGTAGAAAAAATAAAAACTAATTCAAACGTTTAGAACAAATTTACAAAGCCAACAAAACATAATAACAATTGTAGAGTGTTTGAAAATGTATCTAATTAATAAATATTTTGCTCCGTTTTTTCGTTCTTGGGTATTCAAAAAACAATTTGCTGTGATCAGTTTAAAAGCATTAAATCATTTAATATGTAGTATCTTTAATATTCTTCTCATTTATTTAGTGTATAAACAAGCTTTCAAATATTTTTATTTATTTACAAAACAAAACAAACAACATAATTTAATATGTATTGGCAAAACAATTTGGTTCCTGTGAAATGTATTTTAATTTAGGTACGCCTAAATGATTTAAGCAAAAAAAAAGAAATATTAGCTAAAATTTGGTATGTGTGAAAGTTTATTACAAAATAATAATAATATTAAAGCAATTAATAATGAATATTGTAAATTAAAGTTCATTCAAAGAAAAATAAAATGGAATTGTAAAACATGAAAAAACGTGTCTTAAAAGTTTGTTTTTTGTGGCCAAGAATGCTATATAAATGGCATTGTCTTTTTATCCAGCATCTCAATTAATTTTCATCAATCAATTTCAGCTTTACCCACAAGTTATCAATCTATTGCCTCTGTTGAGTTCATCTCAAATATCACTGCAATGATAATCTATTCACACACCCGACCCATCTAACGCAACGACGAGAAGCTAATCGGGTTTACACATTGTGTCTGATTGCCTGAACTTAATAGCCTCAACGCCAGCACAATTTTGACTTTTGTTGGCTGGCCAACACAGAGCAGACACAGAGAAAGAGAGAGATGGATAGACACGCAGCCATGAATTATTAAATGCTAATGGACAACTACGCCAATTATTTCACATGAGAGGGCATCAATACGTAATGAGCTTCGTCCGGTGGTCCATCGATGAACATTTCGGGCAAAGTTTGAGGCACCTAGTGAACAGATTGAACAGTCACTAATGGCCGCACACACACACATACAGTTAGTCACTATGTAGGGGGATAGGATAACAGTTAAATCGCCTGTCTAAGCATAGCCCAGGTTTTAATTTCGTCCCAATTCCGGAATGCCAGATCCGGATATTGAGCCCAGGCATTTAACGGGGCTCCAACTTTTGTTCAGGTCTAATTTATGGCTGCGAATTATCAGCCAACGCAGCGATTTTCGGCGAATAAATAAGATTTTTATGCCTTTCGGTGGTGTCTTTAATGTTATAATTTAT
This sequence comes from Drosophila seguyi, assembly GCA_008042675.1. Lineage (NCBI taxonomy): Eukaryota > Metazoa > Arthropoda > Insecta > Diptera > Drosophilidae > Drosophila > Drosophila seguyi. The sequence continues at coordinate 51,644 of VNJU01010702.1, forward strand.
GTAGCGCGCGCCTGGAAGCAGGCAACATTATTTTTGTTTATTGCTTGCCGGACAGCCGGCTGTCAGCGACATATCCTCGCGTTGTGGCATGGCGTATTGTAAGCGAATTTCGACAGCCGTAGTAGGCATCGCCTGGCATCGATTTGAATCGATTATCCGAGGCGACACACGTTTGCCATGAAAATAAAATTGTAAATAAAAGGCGACGGTAACGATGACTGCGACACATTTGACACACGGCTCCGATAACTTTTTCAATTTAGATATGATCCCGAAAGTATGGTGCGGAACTGCTCGAATAATCCCCAAGCCAGTGCCAGGTGCGAGGCGAGGAGAGTCGAGGCGAGGCAAGGGGTGGCGAAAGTGTGCTCCTTTCCATTAGCAATATGCGGCCAAATGGCAAAACATTGTCCCTCCCCAGTATCCCGCTGTTCCCCACACGAACTAAGTAAGAGCTACGAGAAAGGGTGGAAGTGGATGCCCTCCCCACGGTTTTTGCACATAAAGGCGCAGGGAATAAGCGGCTGCTGTGTATGTATGGAGGATGAAAATCTGCAATTCAGCCGGAACATAGCATACATTTTGTCGTTTTGCCAGCCGCAGGCGGCCACCAAACAAAAACTCCCCACACAAAAAGTACACATAAAAAAAAAGAACATCTTTCAATCGGACATAGACTGTCGGATTAAGCATCAATATCATTATGATCAGCAGTACCAGTCGATATAAAATCTTTCATATATACCACCTTATCACACAAACATTCAGGCATAAAAACTGTTGATTTTGTAGAAATTTCTAAGCTAATCTAGTCACGTATAGTGTTTGAAACAACTTATAAAGGAAGTTTAAACAAACAATTTATATTCCATTTTAGAGTCCCTAAATATGTTCTGGTATATCTTAAAATTTGATTTAAATTTAATTACTTTGCGTACTTTATTTGTAAATTTAAAGCGATTTCTATGGCTTATTTCCTTTATTGTTATTTAAAACACTCCAAAATAGATCATTTTAGAAAATATTTTTAAACCAAAAATATTATTAACTTTAAACTTACATACTTGGTTAAGGATTTTTAGGAACATAATGATGCAAGTATGCTTCTTTCTGTGCATTAACCGAAAGCCAATGAGTCGCAGCAGCTGGGCAAAAGAAATAGAACGAGGAAATGTGGCCAGAATTGTGTATGGCTCGCAGGGACGAAAAAGTGTTCTGGTTGGGTTGGGTGGAATGCATCCGAGCATCAGCTCGTTGCGACTCCTGATGCAGGAAACATGGCTGTCACTGGTTTCGCCGACGCCACTGTACTGTGTTAGCGATGCGCAGCCAACGATAACTTTGGTGAACAATATCTTTCGCTTTTGGGTTTTTTCGCCAGCCTTTTGGGACTTGTGTCTATTGTCAAAGGCAACTTCAAATGGGATTGCATTTCATGACAGTTTAGTGACGTTTGTTGAGAATGTACAATTTGTAAGCAGCAGCCATGCTTTCATAATATTGAAAGCCATTGGACCGCCTTGACTGACAGCCGTCTTTTAAATTTCTTTCGCTGTTCACTTCATAATTTCTTGAATTCTTTTTTGAAATTTTAAAGGTATAGTTTCGCATCACTAATATTTAAAAAACCCTTTTTTAAGAATTCTTTCAAATTGCTTTTCCTTGACTTCCCCAACTTTCATGCATTTGTAATTTGGCTAAAGGGATCATTTTCATGATCAGTTTAGTTGGCCTAATGCAACCTTCTCGTTCACTGTTTTTGACATGAACTGTACCTGCACTGTACTTACTAGGTAGTGGGAGCTGGGGAACTTTAATTACAAGTCAAGTCCACTGGCCACACCACACCAGCAGACCCAACGAACTCATTCCTCCCTAAAGGACCTCGCCATGTTTGCACATCTTTGCAGTCAGAGTTGCCGCTGTCGTTGCCGTTGCCGTTGCCGTTGTCGTTGTTGTTATTGTTGGGTTATCCTGGGGCCAATTGCATGGCACATGCACACAAGGTTAGTAGGCAAGTTCACATGCCAAATATGGTGTGCGTATGCCATGGAATGTAGATCCTCGTCCACGCCCACAGCCACAGCCATCCACTGTTGGCACTGCGTCTTACACGCAGGCGGACGTTGTTGGCTTGTCGGTCGAGTTGTTTGCACCACGTCCTGAATAATGGATACGTTTCGTGCCACATTGAATGCCCAGCAGTGAGTGACATTGCCCGACCAACGGAGTCTGCGAGGACCCGGGCTTTTTCGAGGCGGCGCGGGAAGGTTTTTGGAATTGTTGATGTAATTACGCCTGAGAGCTCCACGTTGCCACCTTTTCGGTGAGGGGAGCTAATCAGAGCCAAAGTCGATAAGCATGTGGAGGTTTAAAATGCATCCCGGCAATTTGCCTAATTGCGGTGCGATGATAATCAAGTGACAAAGTCTCCAACTGCCCCCGAAACTCCCACGAAAATTACAAAATGACACGAAATAAAATAACTTTGCAGACAGAGAGAGTCGTTTGGGGCATGAGTAAAATTCATCAACTTCAAGTCGAAACAAACCGGAATAAAAGACAAAAAAAAAAGCAAAAGACAACAGAGGGACAGCGGGGACTGGGACTGTAAGCCGCTTTTGTTTGCCATGATAAAATGGTTACAAAATGGCGGCAGCTTGTGTGTGCGGGGGCATACATTCAATCCCCGAGTCCTTTGGCCTTGGCGCAAAACTGTCGTCTGTCTTCTGCTCTGCGTGTGTGGCTTAAATTTCACTTTTTTATGTGGGTGTGTGTGTGTGCTGCTGCGAAAACTTTTGCGATTTCCTTCCCTGACCTTGTCCCGGGTAAAATTACTTTCGCGTAAAGGTTGCCGCTCGCTGCAGGGAACACACAGAGTCGAGTAAATGATGCAGCAACACAATATTGAAAAGTTCCCCTGGGTGAAACAAGGCCCAAGCAATTGTACATTTTAATTAAGGTTTTCATATTTGAGTTTACAATGTACTGTATTGAGTTTTATAAAAAATAATCCTTCATATGGAATATTTCGAAATTTTCAAGGTATTACAAGTAGGTCTCTTCCTTGAACTTGCTGCGATTTCATAGGACATATGTGGGTTCAGTAGTATAACAACACAAAAATATTTTGGTAATATGATAGAGTCTAGACAGCATTTTAGATATTTATAAGTAAAACAAAATAAATATATATAGAATATTTAAGTTAATATATACAAAATTCGTTGTTGATCATTTTCATAATTTGTATAATGCGTTCTTGAGGACCTCAACTTAATTTCCAAGCCGGTACATTTAATTTCTGTGCGTCTTTCGGCTTGTTTGCAAATTTTCAACTTGAAACGCCACCGCCAGATGTCGAGGGTCGAGCTGCGAGCTGCGAGCTGTGAGCGCAGCGGGCAGGATTTCTTTTCGCTTTTTCATTACTTGAAACGAAAGCGAAGGGAAAAGCGGAAAGTTCACATTGCGGTTGGCAGCAGATTGCACTTGGCGGTGTGTGTAAGTGAGTGTGGCCGCCATTTTGGTAACATGTTAACTAGTGTGCGTGACACGATATGCAATGGCGGCGACAGAATAAACGACAGCTGCAATAAGATGCCCGAATGTAAGCTCTTCGTGAAAAAGTGGCTTGGATTTCCAACAGTTTGTACATAATGCTTCAAGGAAAACTGCACAAATGTGGCAAACAGATTGGTAAATATATAAAATAAATGTATTTCTCTATTTCTATGGGTTTTTGTCTTTACAACAATTTACTTTTCTTAAATACTTAACCTCTAAAAATGCCACAGAAATTATGTGCCTTTAAAGTGTCTACTTTTCATAACTCAAAAGGAAGTACCGCAGAAAACACTACGATTTTTTAGATTCTTAGTTAATAAAATATTTCAGTTACAAAAATGTATTGTAAATTTGTTCCTTTTTTAGTTTTTTTTAGGAGATTTAAAACTCCGTATTAAATTGTTTAATAACCTATACATTTATCAGCTGTTTGGTCAAACAAAAGCCATTAAACAATTAAATATCTTAATATAATTTCACACACAATCCTCATTTACTGTGACAAATAATATTAAATATTTTCTGTACTAGCCAACCAATTAATGGCGAGCAAACAAATCTGAAAACTATTTGAGTGCACATGCGAATAGAGACGGTCAACCGATGGCGCTGTGCTGCGAAATTAATTAGATTTAATCGAATGCCAGTGGTCTGTCAATATTCGTTTGCCAAAGTTGTTGAAGGACCACCGCGTTTCCGCCACCAAATCCTCTATATCTGATGTGCTCCTCCTGCAATACTAGTCAAAGACAGAGGTATGTTAGCCACAGGAAGATTTATGTGCTTTTATGTATATTTCTTAAAAATATAGTTAATTAAACTTGTGTGTTTATAGAAGTTATTCTTAAAATCCATTTACTTTTAAAATTTTACCATTCTACAAATCGTAAATTAAATAATTATATAAATATATTTTACAGGATATCTCTTAGTTGAATCCCCCGGTCACGTCGCTTCTACTTGTTGTTTTGGTGGATTGGAGTGCGTGTGGCAGCCTTTGCAAACACTGAAAGCCGGCCAAGTCCAGAATGCGAATGGCAGTCAGACAGAGAGGCAGAGGGATGGGAATTGGGAGGGTGGAGAAGGGCAGGCGGAAACAGCAGGTGAATTGGCAGTCAGCACGTTTAATACCAAAATTGACATTAAATTGCTTGTGACCTGCATGCCCTCATCCATACCCACCATCCCCTCGCAGCCTCCTGGCTCTGTTATCGACTTTTACGACAATTCCAATAAAGAAACATTGCAGACGTTGTCCTCCTCATGCTGATCCTACTCCTACTCCTGTTCCTATTCCTGCTGCTGCTCCTGCTGTTGCTGATTTTGACATGGCGCAGAGCGATGTCAGCTATAGTGAGATGGCGCTTACCCTGTACAGCATACAAAGTGAATTTGCTGCGAATTTATGAAGGATTTGCGGGTATACAATGACCTGTAGGTAATGAACAACAACAAGGACCAAGGAAAATCGACCTATTGAAAGAACCTGATTAAAGCAGAGAACTGAATAAAGAGATATATTTTCACCGAAAATAATTCCTTAAATATTAAACTTAAGTAATTAATCATTTTCCGCGCTTCATTATTTAATATTTTATTGAACGAAAAACCTTAAAAAAAATTCTAAATATATTTTCTACTTATCATTTTTTGACAGTTTGTTGAAAAAGTTTAAAAACTAAACTACATTTTTATTTGATTTAAAATTTATATATTATGCTACTCCATAACGTTTTATATTATTTTTTTTACTCAAGAACATGTACAATTTATCCAAGTTACTTGACTTTTCTCACCTGACATCAAAACAGGTGCAAAAAAATCCACGCACCCAATGTGCCAATGTTATTTTATTATTACTTTTTGTTCCCGGCTACGTGCCAGAGAGAGAGCGGCGGGGGACAGGCACAAGTTGTCAACAATTGGAGCATCCATCGAGCCCTCCTTTCCCTTACCTCAAAATGCGCTAGAGTCCCGGGGATATTGGCAGCCGTTCTTCCCCGAATGAAGTTGTTGATTATGTCGTATGCTGTTACACGTGGCTCCGGCAAATCCCCATACCCACTCCCATAACCAGTGACATGGCAATCGATGCGGCTGCTGCTGCTGGGATGAGGATGAGCCAGCGATTCTCTGTTTTGGACAGTCGGCATGAGTCTGGGATTTCTTCGATGGCGCTGCTCACTTACGTGACGCAAATGTCTAACGTAATTGTCATAACGGCAGCGCCGGGACCACGGGGCGTATGTGTCTATTTTGAACCCACAGAGCGACGAACGTTGAGAGGCAAATCCCATGGCAAACATCGTTTGTAGATCGACCTCACCCAAGCAAGGAAGAAACAACGAAAAATGCTTGAAAAACTGAACTCGAAGAGGGCGAAGTAAAACTAATTTAAAATGACCTTCGACATGTGGGCCAGTCGGCACAATAGCCCGGTCATGTTACCCTGTAACAATATATGTATGTCTCCCTGGCTCGGGACGTGTGTGAGCGGATATTCTTTTGGCCACAACAATATTTAACTTTATTCAGGGCAGCGGAGGTTGCTTACAAAATTGCACTTTGTAAAAAGGAATCGAGATTGAATCGAGATCATTGACAAGGTATGATAGAAATATATCGATACTTGACGCGTGATATATGCATCAATATCTGTTTGAACAAAAAAAAATTAAGGAACGTTTTTTATATTTAAACGCTATATTTTAGTCGATAAACGATGTATTCAAACACTTTATAGTTCAAGTAAAAACCAATATTTACAAATAAAATTATTTTTCATTTTATTTAAGTTTCTTATAATATTATATATAAGTACTCTAGCCACCCTCGATGGCAAATACGGACCGAGCCCACGCTCATTTTCATTGCCCACTTTTCGGGTTCTTCCAGCATGGGACTGCAGTGCAGCAATTCCCATTCATAGTCCAGGTCCAGTGCCTCCCGGAGAAGTCCGCCAGCGGCCGAGACAAAAGCTGAATCGCCTCAATCCTGGCTTTAAGACTCATCCAGCTGCCTTTTAACATTTTTCCATTTCGGCGTCCTTTATTTTGTTTTCTTCTTTTTTTATTTTTAGTTTGGAACATGGCGAATGACCAACAGAGAGACCGCCCACATTTACTGCCCCCCATGCGCCCATCCTCACATCCGCCCACCGTTTTTGCTTGTTCTATAATTTTTCCTGTTTTCGCCTTGCTTTGCGATGCTTTCCTCGCTTTGCTTTGCTTCATTTTACTTAGCTCTGCTTTGCCATGCTGGCTTTAGTTATATTTTCCCCTTCTTTCTGCCCGGTGGCTTGCTGTTGCTATTTTAGTTTTCTAACCAACAAAACAAATTGAATCACGTTCGCCTGGGAGAAACGTGAGTATTTTATTTTTTTGCGTTAAACATTTTCATTTTTCTTTCCCCAAAAAATATATGATGAGTGTGGAGAGTGTGTGGCAAAGTCCGAAATCGCATATACTCTGATTTCTTATTTAAGAATTCGACTTTTCTGGATTTATCTATGAAAATTTAATAATATATTCCTAGAAAAATTGTATTCTGATTATAATACAAATATATATATATATATGTGTAAACAATTATCTTTAGGTATTAATTTAGTGTTTAGCTATTAATTTTATAACTGTAAATTTATAATTACGTTTATACAAGAACTTTGCCTAAACACCTAAAGATAATTTATATAATTTTGTAATAAATTAATAGAGATTTTGGAAAATATTTAACCAAATGCTTTGCACGTTGTGTATAATGTTATTTAAAAGGTTATCAAAATTAAGATTCGCGTGCCTGATATAACTGCTGATAGATAGTTTTCTAGATATTTCTTAATTTATTATAGTGCTCCGTTCAAGGGTATAAAAAAGGAAACCGTTTCCAGGGATTCAAAGTCTGCACAGAGCTGGGAGCAAAGCGATGCAAGACATTTTGCTCCGATAATGACGCCGTTGAGCCAGCGATATAGGTTTTTTTTTGTTGTTGCTCCGATTTGTTGTAAATGTATTCTTGGTTTATTTCTTAGTTTTTCTTTTTTCCGGTTTTTGTTGTTGCCTGACCGTTGAGTGTTGGCTACTGAAGCATGCACAGCACAATCACAATGTTGTTGTGCCTGTGTTTTGTTTTGTTTATTAAAAAGAGATTGGAGTGCAGAAAGATTCCGTTGCCGAATTTTTGTCATGACTCTATAGGCTAGGGCCTCTGCTCCTCCTGGTGGCCACTTGGGCCTACCGACAACCATTCATCATCATTCCGGTCTGATGATTTTATTTTGATTCCGGAACGTTTGGGGATTACCAGGCCTAATGATTTTATTATAGTTTTTCATACGCCCCTCGTCGAAATTTTGATTGATGGTCGGACGTTGGTCCGAGGACGTTGCTGCGAGGACTTGAGATTCCACATTTCGGTCTCATTGTCTTGGCATTTAAGCGGCTTCATTATATTAAAAGCGAATTAATGTGGTCGTCCTGACGACAGGAAGACGAGGACTTTCAAATTGAAACAAAATTGTGCTTTCTTTCATCCGGCAGGCGCAGCCATGGAGGGTAAAAGAAAAAATTTTATCAAGTGCCGAGGGGCAAAGTTTTGCTCTTATTTTGAGGTTATTAAATGAAAATTGTTATACCCTTGCAGAGTATTATAATTTCAGTCAGAAGCTTGAAAGCAGTGGAAGAGTCATTTCCGACTCTATAAATCATATATATTCCTTATCAGCATTAATAGCCAAGCCGATGTAGCCATGTACGGCAGAAAAAAATGTTCATAATAAATTGCAAACTGCCAGGGTATTCACACATCGGTTTCCCAAAGTTCTTACGGTGGTATTTTAAAGACTTAAGCAACTTTGAACGAGCCTTGTTAGATTTTTTAGGAATTTAGGACAAGGCTTTTGGTATGAATTATTGTGACATGTAAAGTACAAATTGTAAAAAAAAAACATCTAAAAAATGTTCATTCCATTTATCTTAGACAAAATATTTCAGAACATCAAAGTATTGTTGAATTTTAGTAACTATTTAAGCTGTACTTGTTTATTTATCTTAAATATCAATCAATATCCTTCCAACTTTCTAATTACAAGTTAATTATTATTTAAATTTTAAGCATTCCTCAGAAAGCCCTATACATAAAACCGAAATGTAATTGGCAAGTAAATCCCACAGGAACGAAAAATACAGAATCCCTTTGAACTTTATCCTTTATCTATTTTGTTAATTGGTGTGCGGTTTTTCCCCTTTGGCCAACACCTATCACACCAAGCAAGGTCGCCCGCATATTTGCAACCGATTCCCAAATTGTGAGTTTAGGTATAAACTAAAATACGGCCCCAGATCCAGGGTATCGAGGCGGAACAGGCCGCCCCGGATGCCCGCACATTGTTATAATTACGCGTAACTTTCGACAAGTGTCGCCTGGAAATCGCCAAGCGTTCTCATTTCAAGTGCCGCTGTCCAGGCAAAAGTTATCCCTCTTCCTTGCCCATAGAAAACCGGGTTGGGGGGAATCCCCTGGCAGCTGCGGTTTAATCTTCTTTTAAGTTGCGCCCCCCAGACCCTTCCGTGGTGTTCTACTGTAGAAAAAAGATGGCGACACCGTAAAGCAAAAGTTTGCCGCCACTTGTGGGTTGATAACTTAGAACAAAGCAAAGTTGGGAGGTGGAGAAAGGGATATATCGCTACTGAGAGGCGTGGCAGGCGGTCCGTACCGAGAGCAGTCCTTTGCACAGCTTGAAAATAGTTGGAGTTTTGCGAAAAGTCATTGTTACACTGTTCTGAAGAGGCCAGGCTGCCGTTCTGCCCCTCTTTTCCTCTGGCTCTCTAATTAGTCGTCATTGGCTTGTGATTTGTGGGCGGACTTTCGGCATTTTCGAAATTGAAGAACCAGCAGAACCATGAATGGGTGCCTGCACACAACTTTTGCCGCCACAAATCCAACTTGTAATTTTGTGCACATTTTTGATTTACCTCAGTGGGGAAATTCGATTGAATTGCACTGGGGAAATTAGTTTCTAATTAATTTGGAGATGTAAGATAAATCCCGAGAGTTTTCAAATCCAAAATATGGGACCGTAATAAGAAAACGAAATATATATACATAGTACTTAAGAGCCAAAAAGAGATACATATTGATTTTAAAGGAGGCTGCAACAAAAAAGTTTATGAAGGTATTAAGACTTTAAGTAATAAAATATTAATAATATATTCAACACTCCAATCTTTATTTTTAATACCTAAAACATAAAAATTTCATCCAGTTAATACCCAGATTATCCCCAGTGTATGGACACCTTTGGTTCGATAAATCTCGAACCGCACACCTGCTAGAGAAAACTACTTGGTCCTGGTGGGCTTCTTCTCTCATTAGTCGAACCAATTGCCATTTGCCAGTTCATGTTTATATGGTTTATCCGGGGGCCACAGGCGTTATAGCTGGCCGCAAATGATTTAAAGCAAAATGAGCTCGCCACAATTTATGCTGACCACATTAACCATTCTCATGGCAGAGAGCAAAAGTCCGAGCAAGTATTTAATTAAATTAATCACAAAGGAAAACACCAAAGTACGAGCTGTGCAAAGAACCCTGAGCGGCCAAATGAAGTTGGCTTCTGTTTTTATGGTTCGGCCTTTAAAGCAGTCGTAAATCATTTAAGAAAACGGCCATGAACGGCAAGACCTAGCAGGAGCTGGCAGGAGGAATGAAAGATATGTATAGAGAGATGGCCGCTAATGGCCGGCGGTTCTTTATTGTCCGAGCCGATCACGCCCGCCAGCCAACCACTCGAAGCGCATTAAAATAGACTAAAATGTTCGCCGTTTGCTGCCTTTATGGCCACTTAATGTAAAACAGTTAATTAGTCCCACACACACACACTCAAATACACTCCACATGAAGGGGCGAAAGAATACGGGAAATGTCCAGGCTTAATGCAAAATGGCCGCCATCACTTTGTTTTTTTTTACCATTTCCTTTCCGGTTTCTTCCGCTGACGTTCGCCATCTTCACCACAGAGACCAGGTATAAATGAGGGGGGAAGGGGAGGGGAGTGCGGATGCTGTGAAAGGCGGAAAATTACTTTTGATTAATGAAGCGCAATGAGGCGCGTAAAAAAAAATCAAATGAAAATTATAAAAAGCTATGGAACGAGCAAAGAACGAAAACCAAATGTCAAACACGAATTCCCTTCGCCGAGTTATAGGTTTACTTGGAAAGAACGTTTTTTATGTAAGGAATAACATTTTATTTAAAATTAACGAAATTGTAATGAATTTCCAATACTTAATTAACAGGCGTGCCACAAAAATCTTAGTTTTTTATTTTTTTTTTTTCAATATAAAACTTTATCCAAATGTAAGTATTAAGTTCTTTAAGGTGCTGAATTAAATGAATATTTTATTTATTTAATTGTTTTTTTTTTTTATCTAAATAAAGGAATGTATAAAAAACATTAAAAATTGAAATATAAAGAATATGGCTTCCCATAACTAAAAACAAAATAATGTATATTCAAATTTATTTCACCTTTTTATTCCCTTTGTAATTGTCACTCTCTTTTTTGGAATATCAAAGGGAATCTTTAATGTCAAAACTGAACTTCGAACGATAATGTTTCAATTAAAAGCAAGTTTAATATGCAAATTGGCAGGATGATAAACCTTTTATGGCAGTCCCCATACCTCTCGGAACAGAGAGGGTATTTGTTAAAAGTTGTCAATCTCTTCCGTTCCCGCGTATTTCCCGCCCTACTGGACCTGGAGCTGAAGCTTCCTGTTTATGGCAGACAGCTACTGAGTAGCCCTGAGAGCCATTCAGAAAATCGGAAAAAGGAAAATGGACAGGAGGACGCTGGAAATTAACATATAACTGACGGCTGACATGCCATGGACATTATCGTGCCGAACACCTTCGGCTGCAGTTCATTATTATATATTAATGCTGATGCACTGGGTTTCTGGTTTCTGACCAGCCCCGTCCCCCGGGGGAAAACTCCAGCTTTCTTCACCTTCCCGTAATTACGATGATGCTGGGCATGACGTGACTTAAGGACCAAACCAAAAAATGAGCTAGACCGTATTTAATTCCCAAAGACTGCTTTCTAGCTAACTTGGCAAAAATGCAACCTGCCTGTCATAATTATTTGGCTCTGTTCGCTTTTATGACCTAGGATGTGGTCATTAAACGTGGAACAGATTCTGGCGGGCAACTTTTTGCGAAATTCATTAGCAAGGATGATAAGGTCAGGTCATGGTCGAGCCGCTGCCAAAGTTTATATTAAGTAATAAACGTTTACCGCGACTTAATTTGCATATCCAAGGCGGGCGAACAAGCGCCGTCGAGCAGGCCCGCCTTGGTTAAGTGCCAGCGTAATTAAATTTAATCCAATTAAATGGCTGACAAGTCCAGAGAACCAGCTTTGCGGTCTGGCTTATTTATGGTGGTGCTCTCATTAATATATATATATATTAGTGGCCTGGCTGGCCACTAAAGCAGCTTTATTCGATTTTTGGGCAGGAGGGTAGAAATTGTATTAAATAAAAGCTGGTCTCGGTATACATCTGGGTGTCCCTGTGCGAATTTAAAAATGGCGCCCACTGTTAAGGGGGAGTAACATAATGTTAGCTATCGATTTCAAATTTAATTTGAATCATGTCTGCTCTGGTTTCCACTTTACTTTTTCGTTTTGCAATCGTTTTGTTATCGTTTCTCACTGCTTAAACAGCTGACTTTTTGTTTTGTCAAAAGTAAAGAACACTTAAGAATGCCTTTTATATTTGCAATTGCTTGTTTTGAAGCGAAAAGGAGACAAAAATTACTTGATTTGAGAAAATCTAGGCATCTAAGACGGAGGACATCTGTTTTAAATATGTCTGACGAACGGTAAGTCTTCACCTTCACAGATCTTAAATATTTCGCCAGTAATTTTGAATTTTACAGGTTTGTTAAATCCTTTGGGATTGACAAGCATACCTTCAAGAAAGTTTTGGAGGCAGTCAAGCCACATTTGAAAGTAACCACATTGTCGCACTCAACTCAATTGGCGGCTGTTTTGCGATTCCTTTCTACTGGCTGCAAACAGTTTTCTGTGGCCAAGGATCATCATATAAACATCGGCCGAAGCACATTCGGAAAGATTCTGCACATATTTATTCCGTTGCTAGACAGGGTTATCTGTAAGGATGCTATATCCCTCCAGATGTCTAACCAACAAATGCGAAAATCTCGCGAATACTTCTTTAAAAGGTATCAACTGCCAAAAATAGTTGCCTCTGTGGATGGAACTCACATAAGAATACAGAAGCCAGTAAGCAATTCCTATAATTTCTTTAATATAAATGGTTATTATAGTTTGAACGCCATGGTGGTAAGTGCAATGTCTATATCTGATTTAGATATGTAAAAACATTTTTATTTCATAAGATTTGTAACTACAATATGGAGATCATCGCCATTGATGCCACTCACCCTGGGTCCTGTCATGATTCATTCATTTGGAACCTCTCAAAAGCCAAAGAATACTTATCAACGACCATAAACGGACATTTGGTTTTGGCGGATTCCGGATACGCACTGGAGAGTTTCGTTTTAACTCCATACAGGGACGCAGAGATTGGGACATATCAGCATACATTTAATTTAAGGCATGCAGAAGCAATTACCATTGTCAAACAGACGATTGGAGCGCTTAAAAGCCGTTTTCGTTGCTTGCAACGATGCCTAACATATGAGCCATCGTTCTGTTGCCTTATTGTAAATGTTTGCTGTGCTTTGCACAACCTATGTATACGCCGAAATTTGACAATTACTGAGTACTTTCATTGTAACGACATACAAGAGAATTAACCTGAAGATGAACTAGAAGATGATCATGGATCATCTGAACGCGATGAAATTGCTCTGTCCCTCCCAGTTTAAACTAATATAACAACAAGAATAAAGCTTTTTATACTTTCTTATATTCTTTTTTCGATCTTTCCAAATCCATAAAGCTTACAAAAATTCTTTATAAGAACTACTTAATTACATACATATATTAAACAGATATTTATTGCTCCAATTTCTTTAGGATATCATTAAACATAGAAAGAAGCTGTTTTTTAATTGCAATGTCCTCTTTGTGCAGCTCCTCCATCCTTTTAAAATGTTCCGTCATGGAAGAGCTGAGCTGCGTCATGACGTTAAGCTGAGCTGTGCACATGCCTTGCAGATCCAGAGTTGCAGGATTCCCACGACGACGCTTTGGCATGGGTTCTTCATCGGTGTCCTGATAGGAGGGTACTTCTTTAGGTTCTTCAGTTTCCCCCTCGCCGTCTGGTTCACGCTTGAGTACCACGGTGGATGATCTTCCATGTGTTAGAGTATCAACTTCGTCAACCATCTCGTACAGACCGCACAACTTTGCCAGCTCCTCCTCCACTTCAGTGACTACCTGCTGGGAATAAGGACCCCCACCAGTTGCCCTGACCTCGGCCTTGTTTTTAGCAATTTTCTTGCGAATTGCCGACCTCCAATCACACCAAACCTGGAAAAAAGTATTTTAAAAAACATTCTTATGTTCTTGAATAATCAAACCTTTTTCCACCCTGCGATATCTTTAATTGGAGGGCCAATTGCATTCAAGGCAGTACAGAGGTCGGACCACTTCGCGTCGGCACTTATCCTTTCGCCTTTGACGAAACCCCTGGCCAAATCTGGATTCTTCTTCATGAAATTAAGAATGATTTCATCTTGCAGCGATGACTTATGCTTTCCCCTAAAACCAATAGATCGGCAGTTAGTCGACAATAAACCATTAGAGTGTATTGTACTTACATTTCTAAATACTACAGGTCTGCTCCGGTTTTCACTTTTTGTTTTCGTTTTGATCGAATTCGTACGATTTCGGTCTTACTTTTCGGTTTTACTCACGTTGCAATCGTTTTGTTATCGGAATGTTAATGCTCAAACAGCTGTTAATTATACCGTATCATTCTCAAGATATTGTCTTCCTATGAAACATAATTAAAATCAATTACCGTTAGTGAGCTATTAAAAAAAATTCTCTTAATTACAATTTTAAAATAATTGAAACCTTTTTTAAATGATCTAAAAATCTGTTTACATTCATTTGGTATATTAACGTGGCATGTTTTAAACAATGCGTTTAAACAGCGCCCGGTCACATTGTTCGAAGCCGACTTGTGTAATAAAAACAAGACAAAATTTCAATAAATTCTCGTAGATGTGATTTAACCGATTGAAAGCACAAACAGAGGTTGTAATTTACCAGGAGACGTGAAAAGAAGCAGAGAAGAGCTAACCAATGGTGCGATCTTAATTGGGGCGATAACCAGTGTCCAAGGGTCGCTGGCCGATCATTGCGGATCCAAGGCCACAGGTCATTTAAATTGAGTCTGATTGTTGTGTCTTATTGATTACAGAACCGCAGGAATACGGTCTCCCTGACCAGAGTCCGTGCCACCTGCCGCTGCTCGAGGACTTGAAACTGTCCCCGCTGAAACCACCATGCTGCCTGCCATCGTTTTCCGCCAGGTCCAGCGCCCGCTTCACCACGGAGCTGCTACTCTGGAGCATGTCCTGGGAGTGGGCGGCAGCAGCTTCGTGAACTGCCTGAACCGCTACGCCGCTGCCACCGGATTTATTCGCATATCGTTCCTGGATATTAAGCAACGAAGGAACTGGGAGCTGGCCCGCCTTCGCCTTTATGCCGACGCCAAGAAGCAGTCACTGCACCTACGTACAGTCCAGGGTCGGCACTTGTTGCAGGGCGTCATCGACCGGCAGCGGGCCGAGCTCATCGAACGCAAAAACTTCCTGGTAGACGACATCCGTGAGGCACGACACAAAGTCCAGGAGCGGGTGCGCGAGAAGATCGATGAGATTCGCGAAGAGCGCGAAAATATCATGACCATACCCAACATGCTGACCATTAGCAGGGCCATCCTTTCGCCATACATCGGGTATGTGATTGTCCAAGGCGACTTTACGCTTGGAATGAGCCTGCTGGCTATCGCCGGAGTATCAGATCTGGTAAGATATATGAAATATAAAATCATAAATACGTAGAAAACAAAAAACAAAACAAATGAACTAAGTTATTTTTATATACCTTAACAATATCTAGTATCAAGAACTAGTGCCGCGTCCCAAAATAAATGCTCAGAAAATGAAAAACAAACTATATTCAAAGAAAATTAAAAGTGGAATTTCCTGAGCATTATTTTGGATGCCGAGACTTTATTTTTAAATTAAGCGTTGATTTCGTTTTGTAATAGAAAAATTTAAAATTTTTCTTATTCTTTCTCTCCCAAGCTGGATGGACAGATTGCCCGCCGTTGGCCCTCCCAGGCGAGCAAAGCAGGCTCCTTCCTGGATCCCATGGCCGACAAACTGCTAATGGGCTCGCTGGTAATCACCCTCTGCTACACGGATCTAATTCCCATGTGGCTCACCGGCATTGTGGTCTTCCGGGATGTGTTCCTTTTAGCAGCTGGTTTTGTCATACGCTACATAAGTCTGCCACCGCCGGTTAGTAGATAATTTCCATTGTCTTACCACTTTTTACTATGTATGCTTTTTCGTGGTAGAAAACCTTTTCGCGCTACTTTGATGCCACCCATGTGACGGCTCAACTGGAGCCCACACTGCTCAGCAAGATAAACACGGGTGTGCAGCTGGCCACCATTGGCCTGAGTTTGGGAGCCCCCATTTGGAATTATTTGGGTGAGGACGATCAGCAGACTGTCAAGCAATCCAGAGATCCTAACCTTTGCCTTTGTCCCCACAGATCATCCCGCCTTGCATGGCCTTTGGTATCTGACTGGCCTTACCACAGCTGCCACTGCCCTCAGCTACGTCCTGAACCGGCATAATACCTTTAAGATTATCCAGAAAAAGACGTAGTACCGGGCATTTCCGTTGTATCCGAATACGATATGGGAGGGGAGTGTGTCTCCATTTGCAATGATTAGTATGTATTGTGTTTTCTACATGAGTACCATCTAAAATCTAAATAAAACATATTTTGTTAAAAAATTATTGGCATCATAACACAATTATTTTATTGCTTTTCTAGTTTGAAAGCGTAAAATAGATAACAGATTAATTATGTTTCAATATTTTAAATACCAAATCCATCAGAAATATAACGGGGTAAAAATACTGAACACCAAAACACTCTCAACGCGGTAGTAACTTTCTGTTTTGGTATTTTATTAATTCTGTTAGCTAAATTTAAAATCTTTTATGAATAAAAAACTAAGAACCTATTAACCGAAACATACAATTTAATCGAGACTACAGGTAATGAACATAAGTTTGAAATAATTAAGTATCTATACTTATAAAAATTTCTCTGCCAAAATAAAACATTGCGCTTAACAGCACACTTTGCAAGTGTGACCCATAATCGACCATTTTTAGTATCTTTCATGAAACATCTGGTCTCTTTCGCTTCCGCACGATTTTTCCCTCTTTTCCGGTCAACTGACAGACCTGTAAGTTCCAAATAATTTTAATCTAAAAAATCCTAAACCCACAATTACCAACCAGCTATATAAATAGTGTAAAGTGAAGAATATGTGTTGGAAGTAAACGAAGATACGCCTATTGATGGGCAATTGTGGAGATTTACGGCAAAAAACTACGTCCAAAAATGACAAACATAACAAAAATCAATATGTGGGAATACTAAACAACAAACGAAGAATGGATGTTATTTGCGTGTTTATGGTTAAAATAAACTACATTTAGTCTTTTTGCAATAAATTTACTAACTTTGTGTCCGTTTCTCCATTTCCATGCACCCAACAAAACAACAACATAATTGACTGAACATCGATTGGAAAAGCAGCCGCCAAGATGAGGAAAATTATGAAGCAGGGCAAGATCGTAATCGTCCTTAGCGGACGTTACGCCGGTCGCAAGGCCATCATCGTCAAGACCTCCGACGACGGCACCCCGGAGAAGCCTTTCGGCCACGCTCTGGTCGCCGGCATCGACCGCTACCCGCGCAAGGTGACCAAGAAGATGGGCAAGAACAAGCTGAAGAAGAAGTCCAAGGTTAAGCCCTTCCTGAAGAGCCTTAACTACAACCACCTGATGCCCACCCGCTACACCGCGCACGACATCAGCTTCGAGAAACTGTCGCCCAAGGACCTTAAGGACCCCGTCAAGCGCAAGACGCACCGTTTCCAGACCCGCGTCAAGTTCGAGTCCGTCTACAAGGAGGGCAAGAACAAGTGGTTCTTCCAGAAGCTGCGTTTCTAAGCTGGATAGTCTGGTGTCTGGATTGCCGTCGCTTTTTTTAAGGTTTAAATAAACAAAGAAGTAATTCTGATAAAACTGACCGAACCTGGAGTGTGCGTGTTCTTTCTAAGTGTTGAAATTAGGCAACGTGCCATTGGAATGCAATTTTTGGACGCAGTGGATCAAGGGCATAGTTCAGAGAACAATTTCAGCCTGTTAGATTTTATGTTAATGAAAAATTTTGATTCGACATCAAAAGTATACTAGTGTTTATAGATAAACTGTATTTATCCCAAAATCTTGCAAGCCCTGTTGGGCACTAAATGTTAATATTTGAGGTTGTCAGCAGTGCCAGATTCTTACTTTTTCGTCTTTACGACTCTTTCGTGCAACAATCGGGCAATAGCCGGTAAAGTAAACTTATTGAAATGAAATGTGTTACAGCCACAAAGCTCCCTGCATTAAAGTAAATATATGTTTCAAAGAAGCAAAGATAAATGAGAATTGTACATTTATAAAGACCCTATCAGGTATGGCTATGTGCATGGTAAAAGAAATGGTTTGGGATCTTTTATCTCCAGTTCCTCTTCTTGTTGTTTTATATGAGGCTCGAGTACTTTCTTCCAAAAGGTAGTTTCTCGCATTTATCTATCTAATATTGTTTTAATAAAATAAATTTTAAGCCCAACAACTAATAAGGACATTTTATCATTATTTCCACGTCTCATAGGTTTAGGGTCAAATTAAAATGTGCGCCAATATGTATGTAAATAGTTTGCCTGCTAGAGTCGCTCTAAAATTCCATTCATTGAAACACCACTTTAATTACAGATTTGTCGTTGTTTTTCTTTTTTTTTTACTAATAAATATTCGAACAGAATAATACATTTTGTTTGAATTAACTTCTCAATTTTACAACTTTTGTTTGGAAAATTTTTAATTTACATTTGAAATATCGCTTTGATTAACTATTTTAGGGAAGTATTATTTTTAGAGGGTTCTTTCAGGGGCATAATCTGTTGTTTCATTAACTGAAACCTCGGGATAGGAAAATGTAATAAAAGAGAGAAATATTGCCCACTGCGGGGGGATATCAAATTAGTCAGAGTGCAGAAGAACATGGGAATTGACCGACAAGAAAATCTGTGAAAAACAATAGAAAAATCGATTAATTTTTTAAATGCAAAGAGATAAGAAATAATATAAATACTGTAAGGTATATTGATTTTTCATTACCTGAATTATCACACTTTGACATCATGAATGAACACACAATGGACATTTAGCCGAGATAACATATTTTGTTTGGGATTAAGCAGCGGAATTTTTCGACCTCAAACTTTCATTAAACCGATTCTTGCGGGGGCATCACATTAGAACGCTTGGCTTTGGGCTAGGAGAATGTCTCAAATTGGCTTAGTTGTGGGTTAATATAATTTTGAGTTTGGTTTGGTATTATGCTTAGTTCGATTTGGTTTATCTTGCAGAGTTCTTGTTAGCTTGGTTGGTTGAGTTTCGGTAGTGCGATAGTATTGCTTAAACTTGGCTGAAATAGTTTCCATGAGGCCTGCGGAGTGGTTAAGCGTTTTGTTTTTGGATTTTTTGTTGGGAAGAGGAGAGAAAACAGAATAATTTCGTTGATTAGATCTGCACGAGGACAATTTGGTTACACGTTCAAAACGAAAAAACTACATACTTGTGTACTGGGTGGTGTGTGTGTGTGTGTTGGTGGTGTGATCTACTGGAGCACTACTTATGACAGATAAATAACAAAATAGTTCAACGAAGCATTGGTAAACATAAAGGGGGCTCTATTTTTTGTACTGATAGAGGATAAACCAAGCAAGTGGCAGGTTTTAAGCAAGTTGCTCTTAAAATTTATAGATATAGTAAACATCCCTAACAAAAAGCAATATTAACCGACAAATGTCTTAAAAAAGCAAAACTAATAAATGAAGACTTTTTGTTTTCGTTCAGATAGCTTGTAAGCTGAAAGACTAGGTTGTGTGGAAATAGGCTTGACATCAACTCGTTGATGCTGAATATATTCACTTATACTTGGGTTCTGACTAAAATCATAGTACCCTGCAGGGATACAAGGATAATCTTGATTTTTTTTACGTTTAAGATGATTAGCTTGATTAGAACTGCTCACTGCTTGGTCCCCTTCTCAAGTTTACCCATTTTAGTAACAAAACTTATGAAAAAACTAGGAAATTAGTAGTTAGGTGTAGTCTGTGGGTGTGCTAGTTGGGTTAGGACACAGTTGGGCCATTGGAGGCAACAACACTTACAGTTCTGCTGCAGTTTTTACGGTTAAAATAATACAATAACAGAGCATGAAAAATATAATACAACAAATAGGCCTGTAACAGTGAAGTCAAGAGGGGGACAAGCGATAGATGTTGGTTTGTTTTGTTTAAAGTAACTAAATAGGAAATACAGCACTCAATTGTGACAGCGGCGCGATAAAAGAACATTGAAACTACTCTAAATGCAGACGATTATTTTACCAATTCACGCGCTTTGCACTCAAGATCTTGAGTATATTCTGAACAACGTCGGTACTGGAGTGGCTGCCGCCCAGATCTACGAGGGAATAAAAAGGATATACGGTATGTAAAAATAAATCAAGACATTTGTTTTTACCTGGGGTGCGAATGGCATCGTCAACAATTGTTTGGTAGACGGCTTCCTGGATGACATTGGCGTGTTCCTTGTGTCCCAGATGGTTTAGCATGTCAATACTGGCATTGATCATGGCCACGGGGTTGGCGATGTTCTTGCCTGCAATGGCGGTACCGGTGTTGCGGGTGCCCGGCTCGAAAACGGCGTACTGCACGGAGTAATAGTTAACAAATTAGAAACTACTGGGAGACCCATTAACTTACATGATCGCCGTAGTTCCTGCCAGAGATGAGGCCTGCGCCTCCAATCAGACCGCAAATAACGTTCGACACAATGGTGCCGTACAAGTTGGTCATGTTCATCACGTCAAACTGGTGGGGATTGGACACGGCCTGCATGCAAGTGTTGTCGATGATCATGTTGTTATGCTCCAGCTCGGGATAGTCCTTGTGCACTCGGTTGGCCACCTCCAAAAACAGGCCGTCAGACAGCTTCATGATGTTGGCCTTGTGGATGGTGGTCACCTTCTTGCGGTTGTTTTGGCGGGCGTACTCGAAGGCATAGCGGGCGACGCGCTCGGCGTTCTCAACGGTTACCACCTTCATGCTCTCCACGACACCGCGCACGGACTCGTGCTCCAACATGGCGTACTCGCCATCGGTGTTCTGGCGGATGAGGACAACGTCGACGTTCTGGTGACGGGCTGGGATGCCGGGGTACGACTTGCAGTGCACCACGTTCACGTACAGATCCAGCTCATTGCGAATGGCCACGTTGCGAGAGACTTCCGAAAGGCTCTGGGACTTGGTCTCAATGTTGCCCTTGAGCGCCACACCGTTCCTCTTGATCGAAGTGATGGCATAGTCCAGGTCGTCGTTGCCCTCGGTGGAGGGATCAATGTCAATCACCTCGAAGTCGATTGGGGCGCCGCAATAGCGAAAAATTTCACGCACGTAGCCCATCAGCTCCGGACCGATGCCGCCGCCGGGCAGCATGGTGACTCCATGGCGACCGCCATACTGAGCGGAGGGAATGTCCGTGCCCTGTTTGCAGAGATGATATATAGTTTTACAGATGCTATAACCTCACTTGAGCGGGATTTTTAGATTTTCTACCCACCGTCAGCTTCTTCTGCAGCGCCGATTTGGTGTGGGCCACATCCTCCGTCTTCTCCTTGGTCACCAGCAGAGGGTATCCCTGCAAATGGAACGAACAAAGGCGGTCAATTATGGGATCTATCACCCGCGCATTATGTAATTTCCATTTGTTGGCCAATTTTCCGGGCGTGAAAAACGTACGCGGGTGAGGAACGGCGTCTGCGTCTGCAGCAATCTCTGGGTCAAGCGAAGGGCCATGATTCAATTTCTTTAATTTGTTATTTCCTACGCCGCTGCAGACAAGTGTTTTTTATCACTTAAATCACGGCCAATTGCGCTGTATTCCACTTGGCCAAATCGGTTGCGCTTTTTCTTCTTCTTCCCCAAGAACAACTGGTCCCTAGGGTAGTCGAGTTTTTGAAAAATAAAAGTGTAATAGTTTTATTGTATTTGTAAATTAATTATTTGTACATTTAAATAAATTAAGCAAAATAATCATATGTAAATTACTTTAGTAAAAATAACTATCTCAAGGGGAATTTTTTTCTTTTAATAACAAAATGACTGTCTACATATGTAGACAGCCCTAGTCGGAACAGCTGATAAGCGCCGCGACTGTTACGTTAACAACCACATGAACTTACAATTGTTTATTTAACTAATTTAAAAAAATATTGCCTAGCAGCATGACTTAGAGAGGACGAAATATAAACGTTTTTAGGGTATGGCAGCGGAACTAGCTCAGGACATGGCCGCAGGGTCCTTGGAAGTGAGCATGCAAGAGCCGGTCTCCAAATTTACTTTCCTCCATGCGCTGGTTGTGAGTACTTTATAATTTTAATATTATAAAATAAGTTATTAAATAATCATTTTCAGGCTGGAGGCGTGGCTGGTGTGGTGGTGGACATTGCCCTTTTTCCTATTGACACAGTCAAAACTCGCCTGCAGAGCGAGCTGGGCTTTTGGCGGGCGGGCGGTTTCCGCGGCATCTACAAAGGATTGGCCCCGGCGGCGGCCGGCAGTGCTCCGACGGCGGCTCTCTTTTTCTGCGCCTATGAGTGCGGCAAGCACTTCCTCAGCTCGGTCACCCACACCAAAGATTCTCCCTATGTTCACATGGCAGCGGCCTCGGCAGCCGAAGTGGTAGGAATTAAAAGGAAAACAAAAGTACTTATCTTAGATTTAACCATGTTGTGTCTCCCCTAGTTGGCCTGCCTAATTCGCGTGCCCGTGGAAATAGCCAAACAGCGTTCCCAAACTTTAACGGGCCACAAACAGCACCTGTCTGGCCTCCAAATCCTGCTACGCGCTTATAGAACGGAGGGCTTGAGGCGTGGCCTGTATCGAGGCTTTGGCTCAACCATTATGCGGGAAATACCCTTCAGTCTGATACAGTTCCCTTTGTGGGAGTACTTTAAGCTTCAGTGGACTCCCACGACGGGCTTTGAGTCTACGCCGATTTCGGTGGCCCTGTGTGGCGCAGTTGCCGGTGGCATTTCAGCGGGCCTAACCACGCCCCTGGACGTGGTCAAGACCCGAATCATGTTGGCCGAAAGGGAGAGCTTAAATCGAAGGCGGAATGCCTATACCATTCTCCGAGGCATTTATGTGGAGCGAGGATTTGTCGGGTAAATATTCTAATTGTCCCCCAAGCTCCCTTGTCTTTGTTTACATTTATTTTTATATGTAAGGATTATATGTATGTATTTTTATGTTATTTTTCAGTCTGTTTGCTGGTTTTGTGCCCCGAGTGATGTGGATCACGCTGGGAGGTGCCTTCTTCTTTGGCTTTTATGATTTGACGACGCGACTCCTGGGAGCCACCAATACTGATCACTGATCATTTCAACAGGGCTATTTACGTTTAACTTGTATAGAGGCACTTATGCAGTTTGTAGTAATAACCAAACCGATGACAACCCCCAACGTGGACAATAAATAGTGAATGGAAGTCTTACGAGATGCTTTTTTTTTGGCTAGGCCATATTCGGCTGTGGATTAAAAGGGGTTATCAATTGACGAAACATTTCAGAAGCTCACTCACGTCCTCGATGTGCAGGCGACCCACAAGCAGGCTGGCTGCCATGTGGTCGTCCCCCCACTCATCCCCACAGGCCATGGGCACATCGGAGTCCTCTTCGTCCACATTGATATAGCCGTTTCGTGGGGCTTTCCTGCAGCCCAGGCACTTGCAGGATAACCGGCAGCGTGTACGCGACATGACGTAGACCTGCGGACACCCAAATACATAAATTAAGCGTATGCAAATGCACTTGAATAAACACAAAACAGCGATAAGAAAAGTAACGTACCAGAGCTGCTAGAAAGAAAATGCCAACAAGCACCGCAATAGGCAACCAGATGTACCGGGAGTCATCGGGAAGAAGAATGTCGGCGTCTGGAGCAATCGTGGTGGTCTCCGACTCGAAAAACATTGATATGTGCAGAAAATAAAAGCTTATTTTCCAAAAACGTTCAAGTTCCAAAGAAAGGTTTTGCGCTCATATACTGGTGGTGGCCTAGGTCTTACACAGTCTGGCAGCTTCGTTTGAGTTGGTCTATCGATGTTGCATTACATTTTATTTTAAACTCTGGCAGCGCTGTTTAAGAGGCCTTCATATGGGACTAGCTACCAATAGAGCTATTTAAATTTTAAATTCATCGTTATATTATTAAGGGCAACGTCTTAAAATTCTAACGGCCTGTTTCTGTTCTTGTAATTTTGTTAAAAAAAAGAAAATTAGCCATGTGATTGCATCTTTAAATTTAAGAAAATGCCTAGTGCCCCAGCCGACTTTAGATTTCCTACATGCTCAATAATAATTTATTACATGTAAATGTTATTTCCTCAAAAAGTGAAAATATCAATTCTCATGGAATATAAAGCAATACTATTACTATTGAAAAATATAAAAATTAAAAATCGATGCTACTATCGCTGTTATTACATCTCTAGTTTTTTGTTTTCCGTTTTTTTGCGGGGATTTTTGACTATAAGCAATGGCTGAACAGATAATTTAAGCTGAAAATGGAAGATAAATAAAATAAAGATAACCTCAGGTAGATCCGCTGCTTCTAGATAAAGGCACACCCAACATGTCTCGTGCACTTGCAGAGAGTCCAGTGAATCTGGTGTCCCCAGAAGTCTCATTAACGGCCTCTGTTCCTATTATTGACCTCCAAAACAGCTGCCGCTTATGCCTGGATGAGCCCCATCCCAGGAAAATGCTGGACATGACCGCCATCTACGACCATGAGGCGGAGTTAAGCTACTACGACTGCTACGAGATCTGCACCAAGGAAGACCTGCGCCAGAGTCCCAGTCAGGAGCCTAAAAGCTTGTGCAGCCGTTGTGCCGTTGAGTTCCGCTGGGCCTATGACTTCCACAAGAAAGTGTCCCACGCCAATAAACAATTTAAGGAGATTTTCGAGTCCGTAAAACCAGAAAAAGACATGCCAAAACAAGAACTAGATCCAGAACCAAAACTTGGTGGTTGAAGAAATGGGTGAAATAAATGAAGTCGACTTACTGGAGGATATCGGTGAGGACCATGATCAGGAACCCAAAACTTTTCAGGAGACGCCACAGCCTGAGCAGGCTACCGGCGGCTTTGCCAATATGAAGGAAATCGCTCCCCGCGAGCGCCACAAGGGTAAATTCAATTGCCTTTTCTGCCATAAGGAGTTCGTGAATCATTCCCGCATGGTCAAACACCAGGTAATTCACCTGACCGACCAGCCCAAATTTCAGTGCTACCAGTGCAACAGGTCCCACCTTACCAAGCGGGCTCTAAAGGTTCACGCAGACGCCAAGCATATGCAGTCTGGAGAGTCTTGTGGCATCTGCGGCAAGGTCTTCTCTGTTGCCAAAGCTTTGGATATCCACAAAAGATATCACACCAAGGACTTTTCCTTTGCCTGTGATCTTTGCGCTCGCACCTAAATGTCCATCGGCAGGTAAATCACACAGGATATCGGTTTATTTGCGAGTTCTACGACTGCCAGAAGTCGTTTAAAGCGTCTGCATCGCTGCGGTATCACGAATGGTCGCATACGGCGATGCCATTCGAGTGCTCCGAGTGCCAAATAAGTTTTCCAGCTCGCAACAAGTAGGTTCCTGCTTTGGTTTAATAAAATAAGTATTAATGCCTAATTCTAATCCAATTTCAGACTGCGAGTGCATCTGGAACGGAAGCACAAGAGACTAAAAAATGCGGAAGAGCTGAAGGAAATGCGAAAGTTTCGCATTACGCTCCAAGCTGGTTCTGACAAAGAATAATGAAGAGGAGTGCTGGTAATGAGTCTTAAAGTTATTCTAATTTCAAGTTTTTGTAAAAATTTAATTGGACAAAAGCTTATTAGAAACTAATCGATTTTTCAGGGGTTAAAAAATAATTCAATTAGTTAAGTCAAGTAATAATACCAAAGTACAATTTTAGTTGAAAGGTAAAAATTTATGTTATGAACGAAATATATGTCACCTCAGTTCCTATAAAAATTAAATAGATTTAAGTTCAAAAGAGATTAAGAAGAATAGGGAAAAAGTACAAAATCTTAAGTGAAATCTTATGAATTATGAGTTCCTCTTTCAATCGCTCCCCTAATAAATACCCATTACTTGCTTTACAAATATCACATTCAATTTATTTCACGTTTTCCTTTGGTTATTTTACACGGGTTAAAGTTAGACAGATACATAGATATTCGATATCATAGACAAAATAAATGCTGCTAAATCTGATCTGGTATACAACTTAGGCCCTCCTCCAAGCTTGAAGCGTACAGTCACCTTCAGTTCCCCAGAGTAAGGGCCAAAGGCATAGACTTGGCTGTAAAGTCATCCGGGTGCTGGGAGGACGCAGTGGCCGTGCCCGTAGTGGTGGTGGCTACATTGGTATTGCCTGCTTCGGTCCGCTTCTTGGAGGTAATCTTCTTCCAGCCTCTCAGAAATATTTGATTTCGATACTTCGGTGTGGTAAATGTGTACAGCAGTGGATTAACGGCTGAGTTGAGGGGCAAAACGAAGACAACCAGCCAGGCGTAGATGTCATCCGAGATATTGTAGTTGAAAAATACCCAGATCTTCATCACAATGATGGGCACCCAGCACAGAAAATCCGTCAATACAATGAAGAAGAACCGCACCGCAAATTCGCAGTCCAAGAGAGTGAGCGGAGTGGCACTTCGTGTTCGCCAGATGGAGATCAATAGAGCCGTGTACAGCAGAGCGATCATCAGCAGCAATAGAAGGTTGACTCCTAGGAAGACGAACGCGGAATACAACCATCCCATGGGATAGGCCTCGTGGATGTGCAGAGGGAAACAGGTACCCGAATAGGATCCATAATAGGGTAAAGTGCTCGAACGCCACAGGAAGACCGGCACCACAGCCAACCCTACTCCCGTCATCCAAATACACAGCATGGCACACCACATCACCCGGCTTCCAATGCTGCGGTGGCCCCGAAAGGGATCCGCAATGAGAAGGAATCGCTCCAGCGACATAAATGCCAGTATCAGCATGGAAACCTCCGAGGAACTAACTGCCAGAGTGCCGATGAGGGTGCACTGCCATGAGGTTATCCAGTCCAGCAAAACTCTGAAGGAAACAAATGTACATAAAGGTAAGCAATCAATAATAAACCCCTAAAAACTATAACTACCACTCACTTGTAATACTCATTCCGGTAGCGATAGTCCTGCACCCCAATAGTGACCAGATAGAAACCCATCAGCATATCGGCCAAGGCCAAATTCCGTATGACCATCGTCACGGCCATGTTTTCGTCCCGGTAAATAAAGCGACCCCAAAGTACAAGCACGTTGCCACCTATTGTCAACGTAGCCATTACCCAGGCAGAGTATCTAAGCACAGGCTTGCTTAGCAGATCCTGAAGGGAGCTAACCCCATCAGTCGAAGGCTTGCACATCCTTATTCGAGGTGACATGGAACAGTAAAAAAACCGGTCGTAGATGATGTACGTTAGATTCCTCATGGCATTAATGACCGCAAAGTCGATGTGATCATAGCGAATGCCCGTAAGATTCAGAAACGAAATGTTTAGGGGCTCCATTAGGTTCCGGTGGATGTGCAGGGGCATGTGAGCCAGGGAACTGAATGAAAGGAACATAATGTACATAGGTATATTTAAATGGAATTTAAATGGGAGTTTTAAAAAGGAAATAAAAATAATTTTTCAAAGAAATAAAGGCGACCGTTAATGAAAGCACATACATTCTTCAATTTCTAAAACTATACTTTAAATTAAATGGCTATTCTGTGTCGAGTAAATTTTAGCTATTTTTGTAAATAAACTCTTTTTTCTTATGATTATTCCCATATATACTCACAGTGCCTCCAGTCGAGTGTTGTGCAGAAATGTCTCGCCAGATAACTCCTTAATGGGATTACCGACAAGGCGGCTGTAAAACGAAATGCACGTCTAAGAATTATTTTGAGATATATAAGGTTACTCATACGGCGCTTAAGCCGCGCATAATGGCCCGCAGATAAGACACGTTGCTGCTTTAAAGAACAATAATAATGTTCTACTTGGTGCGACTTTAAGGCTAAAGCCACAACAAGTTGGCGAAAGCAGAGCTTTTGAAAGTCACATAATAAAATCCCGCTGCGGAGCATAATAACGAAAATTCTTATTTAATAGCTGGCTGAGTATAAATCAGTGCGCAAACATTGTCTATCAAATGTGTGTGGATGTGGATACAGAGATGCAACCGGGACTAAATGTGTTGTTGGCAGGAAAGGGCGCATCATTCATGGCAGACATAGCAGGCAGGATGTGGCACAGTGAGCCAGAACCTCTCAAAAAGTATCAGTTACAACTTCACAGAGTCAAAAACTAGAATACTTTCGAAGCATCAGTTAATGAAAAAATATAATTATAAAAGCAAAATATTTTGTACTACTATCATTATAATAATAATTAATAAAATAAATAATAAATAATAAAGATTAATATATAATTTTTTTCTGCCTGTCTATCAACAGTTTAGTATGAAATTATTCTGCTATATTATTATGTTTATCTCTTTTTGGGATAATAACACGAATATTTTCTCTAGAGGGGGTTTCCCCAGCTTGGGTTCCACCGTGTCACGTCCCTGGGAAGTGCAGCAGCTGATGTATAAACTGCTGGCTGCTGCTGTGGATACGTGGAACTGAATCCTATAACGATGGTGATGGTTATGTCGGAGCTGACGTTGAGCTCTTGCTTAGGGCTCCATTGCTTGCACTTGTCTGGTCAATCAATGCCGCCAAAGCGCCCAAGCGCCAACTGTTAACAGTTTGTTTTTATGGTTTGTCGCACAAAGACAATAGCCACGCCCCCATACTCTTAGTTTACACCCACTTCTAAACTAGTTCCCAATCCCCCGTAGAGCTTTCACAGATTGCTGGTAATTGCAGCGCCATTTTTCGTGGCATGAGTGTTCCATAAACTAAATATTTAACTCGGCCACAAATTGCGCCGTCGAAAAATGGGTCCATCGTCGTTGAGCGTATAATTTTTATTATGCAAATTTTTAATTAATTATTGAAGGACAGGCCTCTCGGATTTGGCTCTGGTCATTATTTTTGCCGAAGCCCGCACTTAATAACTTCATAAATATCCCTGGGAAGCCAGACATATTAACATATTTTTTCGGGACAGGCAACAAGTTGCTGTCCCTTCCATGTTCTCCTGAGTCATGGTGGTGGTGGTGTCCAGCATCTAAATAAGCCCTTTGTAATGCCCATTTGCCATGGGCGAGCACATCCAGTGGCCACCGCACACACACGTGGCTCCTCGAACAGGCTGGGAATGAACATAACTGCGTCAGAATCGAAAAAGGGAGCAGGGGCGGTCATTGCGCATTTAAGGATAGGGTAAATAAATGCCTGTAGTTGTCGTAGTCCGCGCTACGTGCAAGGCGCAAAAAAATAACAATGGCAGGGAAATATTACAAATGATGACAGCAGGTGTCTAAACTAATATATAAATACTCTATCCAAGATGTTTGGCAATTAAAAACCATTTAAAATAATATTAAAATTTATTTGTATACGGAAACTAATTGGTTTTATTAATATGATAACTATGATTACAGATTACTATAGATGAACCTTAACCATTGATATTTCCTAAATAGTTAAATTTACTAAGTCATAAATAATTTTATTCCACCTTTCGCAACCCAAAGAAGTCTTATTCTCATAAAAACATCGTCCTTAGTATTCAAATAAAACTCCCTTTTTTCTATGGCCATTACCATAATTAATTCCCACATTAGCCACCTGTTGTTGGCCAATTCAAAGTACCCCGTTCAAACGACGAGTGCATAATATTAACCAAATGAAACCATTTACGGACTCGCCTGCAAATGTCACGTTTCAATTGTGAATTCTTTCGGGGCAATGTGCTCGCCAGGATTTAGCTCCGGCATTTGTGGCCCTGTCCCTTCTTTGGCTGCGGGGGCGGGGACTGATGTTGACCATAATTAACGTCACAGCAACGTGGACACACACACACACACACCGGACCTGAGGGTCTTTGCAGCCCCGTATCTCTGCAATCCGTAATGACCTGTCAGTGGCTCAGTAGCTCACTGGATGACACGAGGAATCAAATTAGTGCAGCGATTTTTCAAATATTTCGCTTTGGGTTGTTTAATGTCCAAAACCAAAAACCTCGAGGGGGTAAAGAAAAAAAACAAAACAAATCAGCAGAAATTGCTGAAGGAAGGACGGCAGCAGCAGATACATGAGCAGCCGAAGGAATTTCTGTGCAGTTCCTTTGGGATGTGCACAAAGAGAAAATTTGTTTTGACTGCTTTTTATTATCATAAATTTTTTGAAATTATTTTATTTTACAAAAATAATCCCTAAATGTAATAAAACAATTTATAATATTTATAAATTTCAATTTCAATTATAAAACTTAATTTCGCTGGAATATGATAAAGTTGTACTGTTTAATATTAGGTTTTTAATATGATTTATTTTTATCCAAGGCTCATCTCCTTGATTTCTTTTTGTGTGGCCATAAAAGACTTACACTCAATGGCTGGTATGCTGAGAAATTCCGTACACGCCAGCAAAGGGCAAATTATTTGCATGGATTTGGGGGGAGGGGGGGAAGGTTACTGCTTGGGTGGATAGTGGGTGGCTATATATTTGTAGAGGTGTCATCAACAGGCAAAAGAAGAGCATATATGGAATGGGGATCAAGCATCTAATGAAGCAATGACGATTGGGGAATACCGCCTCGAGTCGATTTCAATAAACTCCTTCATTATTGGCCAAACAACTTGGCCCCAGAGTTGGTTACAGTTACTGGTTACTGGCCAAGGCTTTGGCGAAATTGTTTTCACATAAAATACAAATTTATTTGCATTTTTATTTGGCCATAATAATGTTTGTTTATTTGTTGCTCCGGCTGCTGCTGCCGTGGCCACAAGTCAAACCCATTCAATGTTGCCGTACAAAAAGATACAGACTCAGAATTCCTTTCTCTCCGCCCAATCCGGTCAAGCAGCAGTGGTGTGCCTGTTATCATCCCTGATATGCTGATGTATCTGCCGTCTGGGGCTGGGGCAAAAATTTATTAAGGCCACAGCTTGATGCGCTAGTAGACGATGAATGTGAAGATGGCAGAGACATTTATTGAATATGCCTTTGATATATGGTTATGAAAGTCAGAAAGCAACATCAAATTCCTATTTCCAGCCAGCCAGCGCTTAAAGAAAACTTAAAGGCACTCCGTCTTATCGAGCATACGCCATGTTGTCTGAGGCACATCAAAAGTTCTTCCTCAAAGCGTTAAACAATTTGTTGTGCTTTTACGACTGCCGTTTATAGATTGGCCCCTTGCTTTGCAGTTATAATAATAATAATAAACCACGACTATAAAGGTTAGATTAGTTGGCCCCAAGGGTTAA
Organism: Drosophila seguyi; assembly: GCA_008042675.1. NCBI lineage: Eukaryota > Metazoa > Arthropoda > Insecta > Diptera > Drosophilidae > Drosophila > Drosophila seguyi. Next base: position 83,119 of record VNJU01010702.1, read on the forward strand.
AGTTTTTATGTCACCGGGCGTGGTCGAAAAGTTTCATAAAAATATTTGCATTCTTTGAAATTAAAGGCAGATCAGAAGAGCATATTCTGACTGTATGCCCCTCCTTTCACTTGGGGTTATTATTTATTTGTCTGCGGGCACAAAAGTTTTTAGCTTGAATTTTCCATCCCGTATACGTAATTGCGCATTAATGAACTGAAATTAATATCATTGAATATGATTTCGAGTCACAAAGGGCACTTGGCTAGTTGGAATCCTTTGCTAAATTACAATTTACTGATGGGGGGACATTCCTGCGGCTTTGTGTTGATGCTTTGACCAGGGCTCGAGTTCATTTGCTTTGTGTCCTGGCATTATTCGTATTATTATGCTAATTATCTGTGTGTTCCACCATAATTCATGCTTAGTGTCAGTGTTAAGTTTTCACTCCCTCCCTGTTTCACCCAACTCTGGAATAAAATTCGAAGCCTACCCCCTTTTTATACTCACATATCTCGCATATTGGTTAAATTCGCAAAGGCCCGGCCATGGATATGGGTGATGATGTTATGCTGAAGATCCCTGAAATAAAGTATATATTTTTGTATTCCTTTTTAATGAAAAAAATATAGAAATAAAGGCCAAAAACTCATCCAGTCCTTTGTTTGTACCTACCTAATATTATTTTTAAAATTCAACATAAATATTAAGCAACTCAGCTACGAAATGCGGCACCTGACCTACCCTAAGTTCCGAAAATAATTGATTGCTTCGTGTTCAACTTGAATAGTAAAATTAATATTTGAAGCATGAGCATGTGATACTCCTCCCATTATTATTATTATCTTTATCCATAATTTACCTCGCAAAAGGTGTCGGTCCTAGGATTCCCCTAAACTTCCCATATGTTTGCTTTACCAGATAATTTGCCAACACAAATATTGCGACCCAATTTATCCCATCTAAATCTCATCGTTTTTATCTTTTTTTCTCTTCCAAGTCTCTAAAGGTTAACACATTTATTTACGTTGGGCAATTTGGGTAACTGATTTATTTTCAGTTAGCAGCGAGGCGACACGACGACACCCCAGACGACCCATTGACTTATATTGTCAGCTATTGATGCATAAATTAATGATTATGTATGCCCCCAACCGTGCCAGTCAGGGCATTTATAATGGAAAAGGGGCTGGCGACATGTGATAAATGCTTTCAAATTGGTTTACGTGTCAGTTTTTTTTCTGCTTATCAGGTTTTACTTTAAAACTTATGTTTAGATTGCTTAAATAAACTTTTAAATTAATGTGAACCTTATATTTTAAAATAAGTTCAAAGCTTAGGTAAGTAACATCATTTTAGAAATATTATAAAATTAAAAATAAGAGTATTTCAATAGTCGGCATTCGCTCCTGTCTTATTCCTCCCGTTTTAAGCATTTCTTCGGCATATGTTTCTTTGTGTAAACAATAAAATGTGCCAATTTATGCTTATTGAAGCATAAATTCAGTTGTTTTTTGGTTGTGCTGGAACAAAGGTGTCGATGTATCGAATATCCTGCTGTCATGTCAACAGTGCGTATACGCACTGCCCCATCTCATTCCCGATCTCTTACTCGTCAGTTCTCCCTTTTTCACTGTCTCAGCATCAATGTTACCCACATAAATCTCTCAAAATAAACAAGTAAAAAAAACGACAGCAAAAAATCCTGTGGAAACGAAAGGAAAATGCAACGAAGAGTAAAAATTACGCATACGCCCCATAAAATCTAAGTACAACATATTTCAATAGATTTTTCGACACTTTTTCTGGCTTTCTGTACTTTTTTCAACTTTTTTGTGTGTTTGAGGCAGAAAAGTTAGTTGATTGTTTTACTTACAGCAAATGTAAATTATCCAATTGCGAAAAAGTTTCCTCGGCAATGTATTCGATTCGATTGAAATCCAAATAACTGTAAAAGTAAAGAGATATTTATGCAGGCAAGGCCAAGAAACAATATGGTTAAGCCGCACAGCCTAGAGTTTAGCTTATAAATTTCTGGGGTTTTGGTACTAAGACTGGTCTTGGGTTTCCCTTTTCGTTTCGGGTTAAAGGAAAGGCAAGTGATGAATGCTGCCTCAGCAGATGAAAGATATAGGTAGCTTAGAGAGTTAAAGAAATACTTTCAGGCTTCAGTATCAATAGAAACCTTTAATAGCTTAATGATAAACATTGTTGTAGAACAAGTTCGGAGGTGATGTCTTAAAATTCAAAGCATTGAAGCTATCAAAAGCACACTTTAAACCCTAAGTGAGTGCAACACAACATTGTGCCAGTTCTTAGTGCTCACAGCTTAGGGCACATCGTTGGGTGGCTTCGTCGGGGTATCAGGACACCCAATACCCGAGTTACCCAATGAGCGGGTGCTCCGGCGGCTTTTAACAATGCCAAAGACAGAGAGAGCGCATTTCACGCTTGAATACATCAGCAAAACGTCCACAGACTCTCGAATCCCTTTCGCTTTTTAATCTAACAAATAGAACATAAGCTCGAACCCCAATTCCATTTACTCACACTTCGTATAGCGACGAGATTTTCGGCAGCTGCACATTGCGCAGAGTGAGGCGATTCCCGCTGAGCACCAGCCACTCCAACCGGTGGACGGAGCGCAGATGATCCATGGGCAGGTATTGCAGATGGTTGTTCCTCAGGAACAGCCATTGGAGGCTGTGCAGGCCGTGGAAGATGCCATTCGGCAAATGGCTGATGTTGTTGTGGCTCAATTCTAGCCGCTCCAACTGTCCTAGGCCATTAAAGCTGTCCACTGGCACACGTGATATGTTATTGTACTTAAGTGTCCTGCAGGTTGAGTTAAACCAAAGTAAATAAGCTACAAAATCATAAACAATGTTATTCAGTTACTCACAGTTTTTGTAGTCGCGTTAAATTGGCAAAGACATTATCGCGGAGTGTCAAATTGTTACGGATAATGATCAGATAGGTCACTTCCGAACTGACACGAGGCCAACGCCGCAACTTGGCATAACGACCGCAATAGAGAATGGTTCTTTGGCGGCACTGACAGGGACGAGGATATGTGACGATATCTTGGGAATTGTAAGGTAAGTAATGTGAAATATTTTTATGTATTCTTTTTTTGTGTTCAGAATAACTGCACTCACCACAAGTTTGATTCTGATTCCTTGAAGCTGATAAATCCAGGCTACTCACATTCACGCCCGCCGCAATTGTTCGCTGGTTCATCTGCTGCTGCTGTTGCTTCTTCTCAATAGCATTACGCACTATTTTGTCGGCAATCTCCTTGCTGCCGTAGAGCAGACCACACTCCACCGGATGCTCGTCGCTGCTGTCGGCGCAATCCGGCCGACTGTCGCACATCTGGCGCTGCGGAACGCACAGCGTGCCATTGTCGCAGGCAAAGCTGCCTGTGGGGCAGGGTCCTACAAAAAATAATGAACAACAAGACAACACAAATCTTAGAAAAATACAAAAATAATCAATCTAAGAGGAAGATTGGATTGGCTTCCGTTTAGTTTAGTTATTTTACGACCTTATTTTCAATTTTGAGTTAAGCCAAATATCGCTTGTAAAAATCTAAAAAAGTATACCGGTTTTTTCTTAATTTTTAATATAAAAATCTTTAAAAAATCTTCAAGTGCAGCGCTTTCATCAAGTCCTTGATCACTCTAAACAAACTTTTGACTTTATACGGGCCACACGACGTATGAGTTATTATTCTAATCTCAGTCAGACAAACTTTAAACTCAAGATGACAACTTAATTTGTTCGTCCGCTCTGTTCCTTTTCTCCAATCCCACACAGAATTTCAGTTTATTGTTTGCTTCTGTTTTTTTTTTTGTCATGACAATTAAACTTAATGTCCCAAAACTTTGTCCTGTTCTTTGCTTTATTTTTGAGATTTTTAGCTTTGTTAACAATATGTTTTTCAGGCATTACAAGTGCCATGAATCGAAATTATGACTTGATACCAATTATTATTTGTCTTTAGGGAAAGAGAGAAAAATAATCATGAATCTCTTATAGATGAATCCTATTTGTAGGTAATAATTTAGCCAGAATATATTTTCAGCCTGAGTGCCTACCACTTTTTGAGGGTAATAGTCGTAAATAGAAAATGAGAGTTTTGTTTTGCATTTGATCATTTTTATGATTTGTTTGGGTGCCGCGTATTCTTTATACGAAATTACGAGATGTAGGAATATAGTTCATTAGGCAAATGAAAAAACATGGAGCACCTTGAAAAGCTTTTAATTAATTAACTATGATTGCATAAAAAAACTTGTGTTCTCTTTAAGTGGATTTACCTCTTGAAGAAATAAATGCAAATAATACTATGTGCTATTTTAGAAATAAATATCTTCGCTGGTAGGTAGGTAGGCAAGAGTGGTGCGGTTCCGTACTACAGCCTCCAATTAGAGCTGGGGATTAAAGTGCAATCAAATATATTTTTGCTAGAATCAGTAAGATAACTCTGTTAAGAACTGATTCATTTATCAGGCTTCTCTGTATTTTAAAGAGCACGTTAGTTTTGCCTTAATATTTAAGAACAAGATAAACAAAACAGATGTAAAAGAGCAAACGAAAATGTTAAGTGTCAACACTTCCTGCGGAAATATTTGTGCATTTCCTTTGCCTAAGCAACCAAGAGCCATAGGATACGCATACAACTGCATATATATATATTTTTCTTCATCTCTTTTCCCATTCGTATAAATATCTAACTTCGTTAAAAGGGACAAAAAGGCACATTAAGCAGGGCTTTCAATTTCTTTGTGTCTATGACAGGGACACACATAATCACAAATCTTAGCATTCTATACCCTCTTTACACCAAAGCAAAGGAGTCCTATTACTTTGCCTGATTTAAAGCTAAGCCGAATAAATGCTCTCCGGCAGATAAATAATTTCCCAGCTCTGCTTGGTCTGATGCATAAACTCGGAAACCCGAAGCTACAAATTGGCATAAATCAAACATGTTTTGCCTATTTCTGCTCGTATGGCAAATCAATACGCAAATTGGCATAAAAAATATCTAATATTAAGGCAGCGCAAATTTCTCGATATTGATACTCGTAAAACAAGATAAAAGCTTCGAACAAGGAACCAAAAAACAGCAAGGACCAGAACGGGCACGGACCACCAACGTACTTATATATGGATGTGCGAAAATTGTTTTGTGTGCTCTCCGCACAGGACAAAGTTTGCGCCGTACTCGTATTTATATTTTTTATGGTCAGCCGTTTGTTGTTTTTGCGCCGCCCCGTATTTTTATCGTATTAAACAACAAATTACTTTCAAATACTTTTGAGTATAAAATTTATGAGCATTTTGCAGTTTGGAATTTGATTTGGCGTGCGGGAAGCCTTTCTGAGATGCTCGCTCGGTTAAGAGATGGGAAAATCATTCATGGATGAGTTTAAAATAAAATTAAAAGTTTTGCATCCTTTGAATTTATTTTTAATGTATGTGGTATTGCGATAGCCCATATTTTTTAGTATATCTGCGTTTAAGAATAAGGATTTAAATATATTGATATAACGCAACAATAATATTTAATTAAATTTGTCCAATATGTCTTCGATAATCTCCCTATTTTTTAACTTTGCAGTATAAACGCAATAAATATATATTCTGTTTGATTTAATCGGGATCCCAAATATGTAAATTCTTTGTTATATTTTAGTTTTGACTACAGATCACTCACCCAGACTCAAGTAGAATATGATGCCGGCCAGCAGGAGGACGACTGTCATCAGGCAGACGCCCACGGCGATGCTTCTTACATAGACCATTGCGATTTATCGGTTTGGACTCTTGGACGCTTTGTTTTCGAATCTTGCTTATCTAATTACTTGGCCAGCGTGGCTGCACTGGCTCCTTGACCGAGTTCATCATTAGCACCGCTCAATTCCCATTCCGGCCACGCCCCTCACTCACTGCAACACCAACGCCTTGCTGACTCATTGAGTTTTTATATTATTATTATTTCTTATATCGTTTCGTTTCTTCTTTTTTTTTCGTTTCTGTTGTTGCTGTAGCTTTTTCGTTAATTTCTTGTCACTTCATTTGGCTAATGTTCGCAGCTCGTTGAGAAGAGTTTTAAGTGCCAGGATTACACAGCAGATGGAGCGGAAGAAGATACCGGAGAGGGGGCTGTTCAAAATTAATATTTTCTATGGAAAGTGCTTTCCACTTGGCGGGGTTTCGATTTCAGCGTGCAAAAAAAGGACATTTGATGTGCATAAAAAGGAGAATGAAATTCTATTTTGATGGACAAGCTTAAGTTTCGCGCGCGAGATTAAAGTGAGATTTTATAGACAATTATTTGGAGAGTTACTACGAAATATATTGATTTTCGCTGGTGGAAAAGTTGGGAATGATTAAAGCCTGTCGTTGAAAGCTATCCAGGATTTACAGTCATTGCCATTTTTCGGTAAGAAATACATAAATTAAAATCCTTTAAAATTTAGCTTAAAAAAATATAACTTTTAAATAAAAATAATAGTTACAGGAATACATAACATTCGAAACTGACACACTAGTAAATCAAATCCCGTTTAAATAATTCAAATTCAACAGAAAATAAGTCCTTCTAAGCAAATGGTGAGAGAATGCCATAAACTTGTGCCATATATTTATTTCCCCCCGCCTAGTCTAACCGAATTAAGTGAATAAATTGAGATGTGAGTCAACGCCAAAAATCATTGGGGTTCATGTCATATGGTTCTACTTTTAAGTAGCCACTTTTATTTCCTAATTTTTGCAAGACATTAAGGCCCAACCTCAAGGTTATTAAGTTTGTCAAATGTACTACGAAATGGAAGTGCAATATGTGACCGGCACATTTGTTGGGCCCTTTTTCTTCTGCGACATTTCATCCGTGGCTGATTAAATTTCGCTTAATTGAATCGGAGATGGGGGATGCTGCCCCGGCGGGCTCAAGGTCAGCCGGAGACAAATCATAATTTCCGCAAAAGGTCACAAGTGCTCGTCCCCGGAATGCGAGTGATCCTGGGACTCTCATTATCGCAATCATCGCAATTGAACAGCATTTGGTGTGGAAAAGTGCCATAAAAAGGAAGCAAATTTGTTCCTTTTTTGCTGCCGAGCCACTTAATGCTCCCTTGACCACTTTGTAGATTGTGTCAATGCGATAGGTCGCCCCAAAAACAGACCTTTCTTCGCCCGGTTTAGTTTCCCTTTTGGGGACACTTTCACTGCCCTATTAAGTAGGCAACACACTTTTGAAAACCGAAAGCAGCGCGCGTATCGCCGGAATAACTTTTGGGCAGACAATTCCTTTAAGAAAATAGAACCAAACACGTCCGAGCACAGCGGCCAACTGAAGCTGGTGACAGCATTTGTTGCTGACTTTGTTTTGCTCCGCAGAGGAAAAGCTGGCAGAGGAAAAACGGCAGCGCAGCAGACCAGCTTCGGGTTTTTGTCCCTTCGGCTGACCGCCGTGGCTCAATCCGTTGAGCTGCTGTGGCTTTTCATTTCGCACACACTCACAACGGTCGCGGGTTCGAATCCCAGTTGTGGCCAACGTTTTAGTTTAATCCAACTTCCATTTAAGACACTGTTTATTTATGGATTTTGAGATGTTTGGTGGAAACAAATAAGTTGTTTTAATGAAAATACCTTAAGATAGACTATTTCTCAAATATAAAAAAAAAAATAATTCATTTGCTGCTAAAATGTATATTTTTTCAAAAGCCATCATTCTCATTTAGATATAATCTCAAAGGGTTATGAAAACCACAGCGATTCCAGTCAAAGAAATCTCCTCAAACCAGGTTTCTTACATCAAAATTGGTGTATATTTTTTTAAATTTATTTAGTATTATTTAAGTGCTTCTAGCTTACCAAAATCTGAACGTAAATCCAACCCCAATAATCAAACTATTCCTTTTAAGTTTTAAAGAAAAAAATTATAAAAATGTATTTATTAGTTAATTAAATACAATGTAGTTAGAATTTGTTCTAGAACGTTTTTGTTTTACAGTTTTAGATGTAAAAGTTATATATATATATATTATTGCATGAATTGCATTTCGGTTGGTGTTGCTCTTGCGGTTGCATTATCAATTTGTAAAATTAATTAATATTGCTAATTAAAAACATAATACACTGAAGCGACCTATGATGTTGTTTTCTAAAGGATCTGCATGTTTAAGCTAAAGTATGTTTTAATTTCCAATATTCGGTGGCTAAGGCTAAAAGCACTTTAGAAGTGAAACTTTTCAACAAAGCATTGCTAGTTTCTAATATTTGTTTGCTAAAGCTGTGCTAATTGCTAAGTACGTTTAAATACGCTTGTGAATTCTAAAATGACTTATTTATTCTGTGGGTGACAATCACTAAGTGCACTACTTAAATGTTAAAAAGGCGTTTCAAGTTTCGTTTAACTTTCGAATTATTGCAACAATTAAAGTTCCAACTAATGGCGGATTGGTGAGATTGGAAGGGGTTTGTTCGTCTGTTTTGTTTACATGTGTAGACTAGAAACGAATATTAAACAAAAGTATATAGCACACATAATTAAAATTAGGGGAATGTGATATGGAATCATTATTAACTACATTAAAATACAAAAGTACTGTGCAGTGGGTAATCGGATGTGTGACTTTTGTGTATAAATTTGTAACATTTATCATTCCTTTTCAGAGATCCATAGAGTGTGATTGGAAAGTAAGCAGCACTAAGCAATAATCTTGACGCTGATTTCTTGTAAATTTGTGATATTTATATGGAATCCGTTTGACTTCAACTCGATTATGCTTTCAGGATATGTGTTAATCAATTTTTGTTGTTCCCAAAAAACGTAATTTTTAGAAGATGGAAAAATAGGTTTGGAAAAATAGTTTCAATAGTCCAAGTGTGATTGCCGCTTAAACCCAAACGCCATGGGGGTTTTTACTGGTCGGTACCGCCGTCTCCAATTGTCTGGGCGAGCCGATGATCCGACGACTGCTACCCTGCTTATTGCCTGATGCTGCCTGTCCCTCCAGCAGATGCTTGATCTCCTCGGCCGTGGTGGTAACGGTCAAACTCTGCAGGTTTACCTCCTTCATTTCATTGACCAGCTGCTCAACCTGCCGCTTCTTCTCGGCAATGGCATGTTCGATCATCAGCAGCTCCTTCTTCAAGCTGTCAGCCGTCTTGTTCGAAGTGTCCGTGTTGTGCAGTGCCTGATCGATTTCGCTCTGTATCCTCTCCATTTCCATTAGGAAGTCCCGCTCCACCGTTTGCCTATTACATTTGATAAATGTAGAAAAGGAAACAGGTAAAAAAAATCTCGGCATATAAACCGATATTTAAACGTTGAGATATATGTGCGATAAACTCACCGATTTGTCTGCTGTTGTTGCTGCTGCTCCAGCTCTATGTCATCCATCAGCAGACGCATCTTATTCTTGCACTGCAGCAGCTCGGTCTCGCAATTAGCCAGCTTTGAGCGGAGCAGGGCAATTTCCGACTTAAGGGTTTTCTCCTGCTGCTTTACCAGTTCGTTCTCCTCCTCCACATATTGCAGAGTCTGAAGCTGTTCGCTACCCTGCCTGAAGATTTGATCTGCCTTGGAGATCTCACGCGATATGACCTCCAGCTCGTGGGCGTGGTCTCGTTCTTTGCTTTCTAAAAACACTATTTCAGTGTCGAACTAAAAGAAGAAAGGGAGTTGGTTAGATATCTACTTACTACTATTATTATAAAGATACTCACCTTTTGCAATTCCATTTGCTGAGCTGTGATCTTCTCTCTCTGGAACTTGATTAGCTGCAACAGATCGTTGTACTGCGTAGCCTGGAACATGCTCTCGCCCTCCTCCATGGCCTGGCTACTGTTGTTATTGTTGTTATTATTATTGTGATTGATATGCTGATCAAAGTCGCTGAGAAATGGATTCGTCGACGAAGAGGCATTGGACATTGTATCCGCATTACTGCTGGCCAGTCGTTGGCTCTGGCACATGGGACTGTTCCTAGGTGGCGGCGGATCACGGTATGGAGGCGGGACTAGAGCTCCATTTGCGGAAATCGTTGGTGTTTGCTTGTACAGCTCCGGTGAGTTATTGTTGTTGTTAATACTATTGTTGTTATTGTTGTAGTATATGTCGTTGCTGGGACTGGAGCGTCGAAGTTCATTGCTGGATTTGCTCAGCTGGCTGTAAATGTGCTGATTGCTGCTGCTATTTATGTTGTTGTGATTACTGTTCATACTGTTGTTAATGTAATAATCGTTGTAACCATTGGCAACGGTCGGCGGATTATGGCTCGTACTGGTCATTTCCAGCGGGTTTGATAGGGATTTCTCATGCTTTGGCACTAGCGGCGGAACCATATTGTTGTCCTGCGTAGGTATCTGCTCCTTTGCAACGAGTGATGAAACTGCAGGAGCCACCAATGTGGGTGGTTGTTGGTTAACCTGCTGTGGCGACTGCTGCTGTTGCTGCTGGGGAATCCCCTTGACAATGCCAATGTTGTCAAACTGCTTGGCATCGTAGCCCCTAAAAAAAATGTGTTTTAGTTAGTATTTGCTTATTAATATGGTCACCACAATTCGCTAAGCTGCAAAAGATGTTCATTTGAGAAAACAAGTATCTAGTAACTATTTTATAATAGTTTTAGTCAGTAAGAGGCAGTATAGGAGGTCAGCTAAGCGAATTAGGATAGATAATTGATCATTTAAGCTCTCAAGGTTCCACGGCACACACCCAAAACTCTTTTTCAATTCCTTTGTGCGGTAGCTTAGCTCCACATTCGATTTTTGCTTTTGCAATGCGGGGGGCGCTGCCTTGTTGTTCATATTGTTATTATTGTTGTTGGGACCCAGCGGTTTTTTTGTTGTCATCACAGCATAGGTATTGTTGTTGTTGTTGTTGTTACTCTGCTGTTGCTGCTGCTGCGGCTGTGTTTTGTTTTCGGATCGCTGCAAAATGAACTGCACATCATTTGCATACTCGCCCCATTTGAGGAGCAGCTTCATGGGTTTTTCGTTGGGGGCCAAGTGGCGTTCGTTGTTGCGCCATCGCTCGATGAGAGTGAATCGGCCCACCTTGCCAGTGGCATGGGCCAAGGCAAACACCACATCCTGCAAGAAACCAATATTAATCAATAATGAGGAAGAAACCCAATCAGAGTGGCAATTATTTATGTACCTGGCATGTGGTGTTCACCGTCACGCCACACACAATCCGCTGGATGCCCTCAACCCAAACTTTCAGCTCCATTCCGGCTAATTGTTGTTCTGCCTGTCTCTCGGTCTCTACGGCGGGCAATTATTGCTATTTCTTCGATGGCGGCGGCTACCAGAAAATTGCTTTCTTGCGCCGCTCCAACTGACACTGAACTGGGGCGCAGCCGAGGGGGGGAGGTTCTCCACTACTAATGGCTTTTTCGGCAGCCTCGACGACGCTCGACTGGCGTTCTGCTGTCGCGCAGCCAGCGAAGCGTGTCAACTGCACTCCGCCTATCCACTTTTCCCTGCTTTTCCTGCTGCTGGCTTCCCTTTCTTCTGTTTAATTTTCCCGATCGCAGCTTCTGCACTTGCACTTATTTACAACAACACAACGAGTTTCATGTTTGTGTGCGTGTGATTCAATGCAGGTGTATGCGTGTGTGTGCTGAAAAAATTCTGATTCACTTTTTGGATATCCGTTTTTTTCCCCGATTTCTAAGTGCTCTTGCTTTTCCTACACTTGCTCTCGGTTCAGTCACAAATAATACGCTGCACCGCTCTGTATACTTTTATGCACTTTTTAACAAATAAATATATCAATATATCGATATTATTTTCTAAGGATGATATATTTATATCACGATTTTTTGTTTTCCCTACCTTATTACCGACCGCGTCAATCAAAAGGTCTGGCAGCTCTACGGGCTCGAGACTAAAAAGTCTGGTAGCCTCATATAATGTAGTGTGCCCAGCTCCCGCGGGGGATATCAGTGACATCTAAAAGTTCCGTTTGATAGCTTTAACAGTAGCAGCCACACTGCAAGCCCCAAAACAAAACAACTCGGTTCGCGGAGGCGAAAAAATTGGAAAAAATTGCCACTGCAAGAGGTTGGAGGCCACAACCAGTTTGAGTGGGAGTTGGCTTAAGGACATCCGGAGTCCCGAGCAGTTCCCCCGCGAGTGCAACAAACGAGAAGTGACTGCTTACTAGGCACAAACCTATTGATTTTGGTTTGCAATTGTGCATTAAATATTAAGCGAAAAAACGAGGGCTGGGCGCGTGGCAGCCAGTGGCAAATTGTTGCTCCTCGGACGCGAAATCGAGCTTCCCCACCCCAGCCGTGCGATCGCGAAAGTCCGTGTAGTCCGGAAATGCAGGCAACCACCAGCGGAGCAGAGACCAGAGCCAGTTGGTGGACGGAGTGAAGCTACCAGGGGAGAGAGAGCCTAAGTCAGACCCAACGCGTATCCGAATCCGTGATATTTGGGGCGTGCGTGTAAACAAAGCAAAAAAACAACAACACAATCACACACACAATGGCCAACAACAGTCGGAGTCGGGCCATACTGAGCGTGAATCTCGACGCGGTCATGGCCAACGATCCGTTGCGGGAGCTCTTCGAAGCTTGCAAGACGGGCGAGATAGCCAAGGTGAAGAAGCTGATAACGCCGCAGACCGTGAATGCCCGGGATACGGCTGGACGCAAATCCACGCCTCTGCACTTTGCTGCGGGTAAGTTACTAGTCGAAAGATGAAGGGAGTTGAGAGATCTCGAGATTTCCTCCGCCCAAGGACGTTCTAAAAACAGCATAATGTCCTGCCGCCCTTTCTTTTTGGCCAGGGTTGAAGGACTTGCAACCCCACTGCTCCGTGCCCGTGCCCCGCCGCACTGCGGGCTGCTCTTGCGCGGATTTGGCCTTGAGCTAGTTGCGCCTGGGTGTGACGGGCGTCATTGTCGTCTCGGTCGCTCTCGGTCGGACACTCGCCTGCTCCAATGGCGTCGAGAGTTGACCTAGTTTCCACTTGCCTCGGCTTCTGCTTCTGCTTCTGTTCTCCGTTTTTCTGTTCTATGTGTTGGGGTTCGGGGCTTGTTTCCGGAACTCTCGCCGTGTCTGCCCCCCCTCCCTCTCTTTCTCTGCTCGTATGGCCCCCGTGTGCGTGCTGCATTTTAACAATTTCTATTTTCACAAAAATATGCACACAGCTGCGGTTAAGATAATAGCAGTAATGGCACTGCCACAGCCATTCAAAGGTGTCTTTCACTTTAAGCTTTCACAATTAGCATTGCAAATAACAGAAGTCAAGAAGATGAATATCAGGACAATATAAGTAAACAGTTTTGATTTTACCAATTTTGCATCTGTTTGTTTTATTTATTTCACTTACCAAAAAGCTACAGGTGTGAAAGGCGCGTGGTTACTGCTGGTAACCAAGACAACATGCAAAACATTTACGACGAATAATATTGAAAACGTTAATTAGCTCAATTTATGTTTTACTAATGTTAATAATAACTATGTAAATATTTCACGATTTCTAAATAACTAAACATTATATTTTGATGGTGCTTTTCCACAGCAAGGTTTTGACCTACCTTTTCATTAACAAGTTCTAATGAAAAATATCCCTACCTAGCCTCTTTGTGGCTGTTATTTTCGTTGCAGTTGTATCTATGTATGCGTTATTTTCCAAGAGGGGAATGCTAGCAGTGATATAGTGAGCAATGGGGCGGTGGGCAGTGGGCGGGACTTGTTGTGGCTGCTGCTGCCTTAGCTTCAGATTCGGATTTTGAGTCTGATTCTGCTCTCTGCTGCTGCTGTGTTGCCTGCGCCAGCCATCCTGCTGACGTCTTTGGCTCAATATTTTGCGTCTTTTGTTGTGACTTTGGCCTAGTTAGCATTTTTATGCATTGCGATTAATATACTGTCCGTTTTTCACTAAAAATAACCCTTTTTTATACAAGTTTCCCTCCGTCGACGCACGCCCCTTGCATATCAATTTCGCCTGTTGACTTCTTTTTAAGTTGAGCCATTTTTTATTATCTTGTGGTTGGTGGTAGGGTCTATGATTCATTCGTCTTGGGTCTTTTCTTTCTATAAACTGGTTTTCCATTTTTATTTTCGTCTGTCTTTTTGTCACGTTCTGTGAACCAAAAAGTGAGATCTTCAAGGGGTCTCTGTTATTGTCTGCCTGCCAGCCAGCTTTGTTTTTTGTTGTGTCTTGTTTTCACCTTGTTAAATGTACGAATTTTTCAAACTATTTGATTTTTTTCGGACAATACCTGTTGCCGCGGAAGCTCACGTTTCTTCCTTCCTTCCTCCCCCCACCCCGGAAAATCGTGACAAACAGTAAAACTTAATTGTTAAACTTTCGGTTCTTTTCGAGTAACCAAACTCTCAGCCTTTATCTCTCAGAGGTGTTATACGGCCAAAGATAATAATACTAACTGGAAGAGGCCAGCCAACGGCCCGACCTTCCCTCCTTCCTTGTCTGAGATATTAAAACTTGCTTTTATCGCTTTTATCGCTGCCCCAAAAGTTGGGCATAATTAACCTTCAGCCGGGCAATTGCAAATCAAGTTGCCAAAGTGTATATCTTGGTTGTAGTGTATGAATTCCGCACTCAAGGATCACTTTTATGGTCCAAGCTTTGCCCTCTCTCAACCCCAAGTGCAACAGTTGGAATAAGTTTTCCATTCTATTAATTTTTAATGCAAAACTTTCGTAATTGTGTTGTGTTTGGGCCACACTCAAAAAGTGAACGGCGCAAAAACGTTTCGCAAACCTCCATTTTTTGGTGGGTGGCTCAAGCTTATGCTTTTGTTTGCCACCGAGATTTGTAATTGGCTCCGGTTCGTTCTCCTTGTAGTTCATTAAAAACTTTGCAATAGATATCAACGACAATAAGCATTTTATTTATGTTTATAATCTGGTGACTAATCGTCTTTGCTCATATCGAGATGAGTCAGTTATCTGTTATATGGACAAGTTTTGCTTGATAAAGCAAGAAATGCAAGTAATTCGGAAATATAATATAGGGCTTATCGCAAAAAAGTCGACTTTAAATAAGATTCAAATGATATAATTTCGCTTGATCTTGATTTTAGCATTTCGAAAGTATTTATTAATATGATTCAAGATTTTAAGTGCTGCGTTTGGGGTAATTCCACGTTATACAAATTATTGCTTGTAACAACAAAGAGCTTTCGATATCAACCTTGATAATTATTTAAAACCATTCAAATATTAATATGGATTATAGTTCAACGTTATTTCATTGGGAAGTATATAAATCGATATTTAACGTTGCAATGAAACGATAAATTAATTTGTTCCAATAATATCGGTATTTTAAAGATGATTGCATAGATATATTCTTATTATTCATTTTTATTCAAGGTACTCTTAGTAGTTATGTGTAACAGGGGAATCCCCTTTTTTAATTTGCTCGCTTCTCA